>CM060954.1:14580075-14662575 GCA_030765055.1 Mantis religiosa | reverse complement strand
CACTAGTGACTCAGTCAACACAGCCACGAATCATTCATCAACGGCTTCAGAACGCCCTAAATACACCTGAGCCCTGGTTCTCCAAGTGGAGAATTAAAGTAAATCCTAGAAAAACCCAAGCCATAATCTTCACAAAAAGACTCCTACATAGGAAAAACAGGCGTGCCCTTCAGCCACTAATATACCAAGGCGAAGGCATCGACTAGAAAGACCAAGTGACCTATTTAGGTCTGGTAATGGACCAGGGCCTCACCTGGAGCAAGCACATCACCATGATTAGAGCAAGGCCAATGGCCAGCTAAACAAATTATACCGGTATTTAATAAAAACAGACAACTGAAAGTTCATATGGACCTCACCCTGTATAAGAACATTACAAGGCCAATCATCACGTACGCAGCCCCCGTATGGGGATATGCTGCTAAAACGCATATAAATAAGCTACAAACGTTACAAAACAGAATAATAAGAATAATTACAAAGCAACCACCGGTAGCTCCGGCCAATCTGTTGCACAATGAGCTAAAAATACACACAATTGAGGAGTTTATCAAAAAACTCAGTTTTAACATATATAAACGAAAAGACAAAATGACAACTAATTCAACAGCTAGGAACTTATGAACCAACCGTAATAAACATAAAAGACCATTGTCCATATTTGAGAGAACCAATGTCATCGGAAATCCAGAAATTGACATCCAAGAGTATCTAAACTCACTAGTAAGACTTCCATAGAAATAATAAGAATTACCCATAACTATACACCGCATCCAGACAATTGCAGTCCACAAAGTCCTTGCTCTTAGTCAAGCGGCTCCGTCGGGAGGGCTCATTCTTCTCCCTCTACACTCATTCGACATTGGCATATCAATCTTGACCACAATTAGACACAAATCAGACGCAGCTAAAGCTTAGAGACACCACTGACAATCGCACAGTGTGCGAAGTAGAAACTACCACTCTTTAACATATACCTACATGAAATATATAAAAAAAAAAACGAGTGACTAACGCTGTTTTGGCGATCTCTACCAACATTAATGACACACCCTAATTGTATTAGAGTGAAGACCATGAGATAATAATTACAAAGTAATGACTACACTAACCACAGAAATCCTAAGTACGCAAAAAACAAGACTTCTCCTCTATTGAGGACGCAATTACTAGGGTAAGACGGCGTTCCCCGCATTAACACCACCTTCACCTTGAATCCGCAAGGGCATATTCAGGGCCTCGGCCATGCTTATGTCCTAGCAACAAGTCTCGCCTCGGTAACGCCATACGGCCTTACCTACATATCCTCTCCATTAATCCGCAGGTGCATCTAGCGGTACTGCCGAATTCCTCTCCAAACTAATCTCCTGGGAGTTTTTTAGTGAGTAGTACCTTAGGGTGAAGCTCACACTCCTGCCTGTGCCATCCGAGTACAGCTGGGGTAAGTCCATAAAGGATTTTTCCTCCACTTAAAAAAAAAAAAAAAAACAGCACAGTCGCTGCTGAAATACCCACTAGAGTACTTCCACCTCGCCACTGCCACTGAAGATGTCTGCCGTAGTCACAGACGAAACGTCTGGGAAGAAGAAGAAGAAAGAGCCCAGTAGACTACGGCCAACAAGCCCGGAATTTACTTCAACTAGTATTGACACCGGCCGTGAAAGCCTTAGAACCTTGATGAACTAACTAAACCTAAAGATTACCGGATTCCAGTAACCTTACAAATATAATCTAATTAAAACAGTCGTTTTTCTACTTTACTTGTACTTCAACAATATAAATCAAATATATATTTATACTACAGCTTAAATTCTTATAACAAGCTACGAAAGACTATTTCCTACAGTTTTAAAAATTTCCCCTTCTGCAACTGGTATCCAAAGCTTCCTCCTACTGGTATCCATCTCCTCAAGGAACTGACATCGGTAGATGGAGCTAGTTCATCCGGGTAGTCATCTCTCCGCTTCTGCATAATCAGTTGCATCTGTCCAAGAGAGAGCCAAGAGCGAGAACAAGTCGTCCGGGTAGTGCAGGACGGTGGGTAGAGCGCCAAGGTACCTATCCGCTGTGCGGATCTACCCGTGCGGTCTTATAGGATTTGTCTTTCCTCCAAAGCTTGGATGTCCTTGTTAACTGATGGACCTGATTCGGTTCTGCTAGTGCTCCTGGTGGCGGGGTGAGCTTCCAAGTAGGAGGCCAGTGCCCTAAGCCGCCACGCTAGGGGTGGCCTGCGTTGCAGGGTCCGTCCAGTGTTGCGGGGCCAGGAGCGAGAGGTCGGGTGGTTGGGGACCGTTTAGGTTGTGGTTCTCGTTGGGGTCATACAGGGGGACCTGACTGCCTGGTTCAGCCGACAGGCCAGATCCAGCCCTAATGTGGCCGGGACAGAGTGTAGTGTTAAGGGATGAGAGGCTGGTCTCACCACCCAAGGACGTCCTTGGGGAGGCGGTAGCTCTTTCTCCTCCTGGGCACACGGTGGTCATATTGCTCTAGTGTGTTCACTAGGTGGTTGGGATGGGATGTAATTCTGGCATACAATGTGCGCGAGCGTTCACGCACAACGTCCTCAACGTAAGGTATGCCGGAATGGGAGTGTAGGATGTTTGAAGGAAACATACGTTCGGTATCATGGATCATCCTAAGAGCCCTGTTCTGCACGACTTGCAGTCTGCGGAGGGTGGTACGAGCCACCGATCCCCAGACCTCGCATCCATACATTCTGTCGGCTCTTTTACTCTCCATTCTTCTCTCTCCTGGTATTCTCTTTCTGTCTTCTTCCTGATGTCCATAATTGGCGTCTTAAAACAGGTCTTCAAGTCTGGTAATCTGTACCTTCAGTTTCTCTTGGTCCTATTTCCCTCCGTCGATCTCTTAAGTGATATTCTTTTCTCGTAGATTGAAGTGTTGTTACATTTCTTCCTTGAAATATTTTGTCTTCTCCCCTATTCTTTTTAAATATACATTGTATGGGTCATGTCCTCAAACAAAATGAAAAAAAATCCTTTTCTTGGTTTTATATGTGAGCCTCTATTTAATGTCTGGAAATGAATCATGCACTTTTCTTCCTACGCGTGCATTATCCCAATCTTCTTGCCATTCTTGTAATAAATGACTTTTCACTTGTTTCTTAGTATTGCTTTTACAGGAAAGCAATATAGGCCACACTTTCCTAGTTTAACAATATCCTTAGACTACGGCATTACCGACGATTCTGAAGAATTGTTATAACTACTTACACTCCTGGAAATGGAAATAAGAACACATTGACGCCGGTGTGTCAGACCCACCATACTTGCTCCGGACACTGCGAGAGGGCTGTGCAAGCAATGATCACACGCGCGGCACAGCGGACACACCAGGAACCGCAGTGTTGGCCGTCGAATGGCGCTAGCTGCGCAGCGTTTGGGCACCGCCGCCGTCAGTGTCAGCCAGTTTGCCGTGGCATACGGAGTTCCATCGCAGTCTTAACACTGGTAGCATGCCGCGACAGCGTGGACGTGAACCGTATGTGCAGTTGACGGACTTTGAGCGAGGGCGTGAAGTGGGCATGCGGGAGGCCGGGTACACGTATCGCCGAATTGCTCAACACGTGGGGCGTGAGGTCTCCACAGTACATCGATGTTGTCACCAGTGGTCAGCGGAAGGTGCACGTGCCCGTCGACCTGGGACCGGACCGCAGCGACGCACGGATGCTACGCAGTGCCGTAGGGGACCGCACCGCCACTTCCCAGCAAATTAGGGTCACTGTTGCTCCTGGGGTATCGGCGAGGACCATTCGTAACCGTCTCCATGAAGCTGGGCTACGGTCCCGCGCACCGTTAGGCCGTCTTCCGCTCACGCCCCAACATCCTGCAGCCCGCCTCTAGTGGTGTCGTGACAGGCGTGAATGGAGGGACGAATGGAGACGTGTCGTCTTCAGCGATGAGAGTTGCTTCTGCCTTGGTGCCAATGATGGTCGTATGCGTGTTTGGAGCCATGCAGGTAGGAGCAACAGTCAGGACTGCATACGACCGAGGCACACAGGGCCAACACCCGGCATCATGGTGTGGGGAGCGATCTCCTTCACTGGCCGTACACCTCTGGTGATCGTCGAGGGGACACTGAATAGTACACGGTACATCCAAACCGTCATCGAACCATCGTTCTGCCATTCCTAGACCGGCAAGGGAACTTGTCCAACAGGACAATGCACGTCCGCATGTATCCCGTGCCAAAAACGTGCTCTAGAAGGTGTAAGTCAACTACCCTGGCCAGCAAGATCTCCAGATCTGTCCCCCATTGAGCATGTTTGGGACTGGATGAAACGTCGTCTCACGCGGTCTGCACGTCCAGCACGAACGCTGGTCCAACTGAGGCGCCAGCTGGAAATGGCATGGCAAGCCATTCCACAGGACTACATCCAGCATATCTATGATCGTCTCCATGGGAGAATAGCAGCCTGCATTGCTGCGAAAGGTGGATATACACGGTACTAGTGCCGACATTGTGCATGCTCTGTTGACTGTGTCTATGTGCCTATGGTTCTGTCAGTGTGATCATGTGACGTATCTGACCCCAGGAATGTGTCAATAAAGTTTCCCATTCCTGGGGCAATGAATTCACGGTGTTCTTATTTCAATTTCCAGGAGTGTATATTAGAAATTCTTTCTATTGCACATTCAAAATGCGTTTATGATTAATTCTCACTTTGTAGCTAGAAGATATTGATTTGAATCGCGATAAAGAGGAAAAGGGCAACTTCAGAATAGAAGGAATTCGTGTCATTAAATCCTAGAGCCAAGGACTCCAACACTACACCGACTGGCCGTTCTGTATGTTTGGCTCAACATACGTACCTCAACAGGCTTTTACTCCAAGGCGGGGTAACAAACGTATACAGATATTACATCATAAATCGGGAGAATTATGACGGTCCGTCCCACACCGTAAGAGGCAGACAGCCGCTTTAACATTTATGGGAGTTCATTTTGACTGATTTGCCAACTAAGGGCAAAATTATTGATAACTATCACATGGGAGGGGTACAAATTCCACAGGTGGACAGCTGCAAATACTTGGGAGTGTACCTGGCAAGTAAAGCTGGATGGGACGAACAAGTAAATTCCACATCTAGGAATGCGTGGAAGGCATTACATTTCGTAATGAGAATATTGAAAAAGGGGAGCGCTAGGTCCAGGGAAATTGCCTACAAGGCCTTAGTGCGGCCGGTTATGGAATATGGAGTAGCATGCTGGGACCCGTATAGAGCTAACCAAATCGATCCATTAGAAAAAATACAGAAGAGGGCAATAAAATTCATAAAAAGAGGCAAGTATTTTGGGCCTATAAAAGGAGATGAGACTAAATGGGAGGAATTAAGAATTAGGCGTAAAAAACATAGGTTGGTAGCATTATTCAAAGCTAATGCTGGTGTAAAGGCATGGGTGGACGTTAGTGTAAGGTTAGATAATCCGGATTATTATGGACGAAACGATCATAGGTATAAAATTAAGGGTAGGAGATACAGAACTGACGTAGGAAAATTTTCTTTTGTTAATAGAACCATTGAAGAATGGAATGAATTGCCTGTAGCAGTCTTTCAGGGCTGTCCCCTGTCGCTGAAGAAATTTAGAAAAAATCTAGATGGTTTATAGTTTAACTTTTGAATTATAATGGTATATAATATGTAAATAGAGAAGTAATTAGATATGTTTTAAGTGACTAAAGTTAAAATAATATCATGTTTGTATTGTTTATTGTGTTATTGTTGTAAATCTAGTATTTGTAATTTGATCTGTATTCTAAACTCTGCCACCGGGTAGTACCCAATTGCAGTCAATAAATACATACATACATTAGTCCCGGGTGCCACGAAGTAGCACACACCACCTCATCTTGCGCTTTTTAAGGGGGTTATCAGACCGGTACAAGAAAACTGTTTCATCTCGAGCATGCAGTAGTCTGCCTGATGCTGGCTTGATGACGGAGGGGGCCGGCGTAAAAGAAGTGAGGGGAAGGCACGATTTGGAAACCTTAGGGACCCCGGCCGCATTGTACTTGCCATTACCTGATCTAACCACCAATCATACCTTCTTCCCTCTTCCTTTCTTCTAATTACGAGGGCGTGTCGTAAAGTTTTAATTATCTCCCTATAAAAATGTGATAGGAGGTATATGTTGACATGTGTTTGTTAGTTGTTCTCTACGTAGTCACATTTTTCCCAGCGTTTCTTGACGTTCCAAATACCTTCATTGTAGAAGTCTGCAGAATTCGCTTTAAACCATTCTTCCACTTCATTAATGACGTCATAAGGTTAAAGAAGGAAATCAGCACTATTTGGTAATAGCAAACAAAGAAATTCCTGGATTTTTATATGCGGATAATTAATGGTACGATCTATAACAGTAGTAGGGTTGCAGAAGGCAATAAATGCAATTCAAAAATTTTGTGAAGAGTGGGGAATAAAAATAAACATAAATAAGTCGAAATTATGGTCTTCAAGACGGGAGTTAAACTAAAAAGGATGAAAAGTGGGCACTAAATGGCAAAAGAGTAGAAGTGGTCAATGAATTTGAATACTTAGGAGTAAGGTTGAACAACAATAGAAAGTGGGGAGTACACAGGAGAAAAATTGAAGAAAAAGGAAGGGCGGCAATGAATGGGATAAGAATATGTAAATATAAACTAGAAACGACAACCAAATGTTTAGAAGGAATGTATGAGGAAGCAGTTGAATCCAAAATGTTGTATGCAGTAAAGAACTGGGGGGAGGGGCACAGAGGTAAACAAAACGGTGGACCAAAACTACAGAAGGTTTTGTAAAGAGCTACTAGGCTTACCAACATCAGCAACTAGGGAAGTAGCTTTAGTAGAATTAGGAAATACAAGAAGAAATTGAATAATAATGGAAAGAATTATAACATTCTGGGAAATTATGAAATTATGCATGAGACAGCAAAAGAGATTAGAGAACTCAAATAGTTGGTGGGCAGGGATTGGAGGAATTATGGAAAAAGCAGGAATGGAAGATATATGGAGATTAGAGGAAAGGAATACAAGCGATGTGGGTAAATTGATAAAATGCAGAATAGAAGATATAGAAAGACAGGAAATATGGGGAAGTATAGAAAATATGAAATCATTACAATTTTACAAGTAAATAAAACGAAAATCGGGACGAGAAGCATATGTAGATTACTGCAATAGACAAGAGAGAGAAGGGTTAGCTTGGATGACAACAGGAACAATATTTCTAAGAGGGATAAGAGGTAGAGAAAGGGGAATATGTGAATTGTGTGGGGGGGGGGGGGAAGAAAGGATAGGAATGCGAGAAGTTTGCAATATGGAGAAAAAATGTTTGGGATGAAAAATGGGAGAAAGTAGAGAAGAGGATAATAGCTATAAAAATGTTAACGGGCAGGGAGAAAAAGAAGGTAAGGAGTATTGGTGAGCTCTTGCAGAAAGTAGAAGAAAAATGGGCAAGAAATATAAAAAATGTAAGAAGGGAAGAGGAGGGAGAAGAAAGGGACTAATTAACTAATCAAGGAGGTATGGAGGTTAAGAGCTACCTGGCACAGCAAAAGACCAGGGTGTCTTGTAAGCCAAGGTAGCAACAAGGTAAAGACAAAAAAATGTAGTCAAAAGTTGTAAATTGTTAAATTTTGGAATATGCACAATAAATAAGTATATATCATATCATGTTATCTCAAATAACGTCATTCGTGTTGTCAAGTCGGCGACCACACAACGGATTCTTCATTTCCGGGAACAAGAAAAGGTCACTTGGTACGAGATCGGGCGAATAAGTTCTCAAAGCGGCATTCCCTTGTTTTGTCAACTACAACTTGAGATGAATGAGCTGGTGCATTGTCAGACAGAAGACGAACAACTTTGGAGAGCATACCGCGTCGTTTCTTACTCAGAGCTGCTCGTAACATGTCCAGAAGTTTGTAGTAGTATCTGTCAGTGATGGTTTGACCCTTGGCAAGATAATGTGTAAGGATGACCCCACGACAGATACAGAAAACTGTAAACAGGACCTTCCCAACTGACTTTTGCACCTTTGCCCTTTTAGGAGGCGGCAATCGGCATGTCTCCATTCCATGCTGGAAGAATTTGTCTCTGGATCCTACTGTTAGATCCAAGATTCATCCATGGTTACCAGACGATCACAAAAATCATCTTCAACCTGTTCCAACAACATCTACATCTGTCTTGAAAGTTCACGCCGTGTTTGCTTTTGGAAAGAGGTTAGCAAACGTGGAACCCACCGTACAGACACCTTAGACATGTGCAGTTCGCCCACACACTACCATAACTAAGATCTGTCTCATTCATGATCATTTGGATCGTTGCTCGTCTGTTTTCCAGTATTAAATACTCCACTTTCTTCACTGTGACAGCTGACGGTCTACCAGCTCTTGGCTCATCTGTCAGGGACATGTGACCAGTTTGAAAATTCCTTTTTCCACCTCAAAATAGTGTCATACGATGGGCAATCATTTCCATAAAGAGCCGTCATCTCATCATGGATGTCCTTCAAATACACGAAATTGATCACACTACGAGCCTCAATTTTCTAAATCTTACACCTCAGTCTCTTCTGGCACTCACTGTAACAAAACTAAAGGACTCAAATCACTGAAACTACCAACATTATGATAAACTGCCTGGTGATAAGTAAAAATCTTCAACACACCCTCGTATAAACGAAATCTTACACCTCAGTCTCTTCTGGCACTCACTGTAACAAAACTAAAGGACTCAAATCACTGAAACTACCAACATTATGATAAACTGCCTGGTGATAAGTAAAAATCTTCAACACACCCTCGTATAAACGAAATTCTATGTATTGAATTTGTAAAAATATGGATTTATCCTTAAAACGACATTGATAAGTTACATTTGGGTTTACATAATCGTTAAAAAGTGTTAACTTAAGAAAAGATTTTGGAATATTTACGACACTTCAGAGGTTTTAAATATATTCAAGGTCTATGATTATTCCCGCGGGTCGCCGTGCACTGTAGCACTTTCGCTGTTGTTTGCCCATCTTCCCCATATCACTTGCAGAACTAAGGCGGCTATTAGAGAGGGAAACGTTAACAAGTTTCCCTTCCCTGACATTGTTCTGACCTCGCTACGGGAAACAGGGTCGCCAACTTTATAATGAACTGCAGGATTGTTTAAATTAAAATAAACTTTTAATTCCAAAATTAAATTGAATAAAGTTTCAACGTTCCCAGGGTCTTACAAGGATTTCGGGGACACATAAATAGAAATCCAATTAAAACCTATAAGGTAGAGGGTCTAGAGGAACCTCCCCTATCCCAAATGACTTTCTATTCATTCTTTAACAATTGATATTAACAAACTCTACTTTTATCTACTTGACTCATTTCTCACGTAGCCACTCTTTTTCAGGTATAAGAAAAATACAGTAGTTCCCAAATGATAGTCAAATGTTTTCAGAGCGGGTCGTTATATAATAGCTTCAGAATTCTATTCTCTTTACACGAACATAGAACAGAGATAAATAACTCAAAATCTTACTTTCTCATGACTTTCTCTATTCTTGTACACACACTTATTACTGTATGTACTCCGAAATAAACGTTATCTTTTGTTAATTTCATTGTAGTAATATGGGGATGCAATAGAACTTTAATGTTAGTCAACAGTTTTAATACACGCCACGGTACCGTAGCAGAGTGAGTTACCTGGATAAGAACATTTCTTAGGTTTTCCCTTCTCCTAAAAGAAGAATATCTTATAACTCCAAGCTCTATGTACACTGTACTCATTTGAACATCATTTCATTCATCGTCCGATATGACTTAACGTTGGAGGTTTCCTCTTATCCTGAAAGATGAATGTCTGGTAACTCTACGCTCTACGTACCCTGCACCCATTTGAACATCATTTAATTCATCGTCCGATATGACTTAACGTTGGAGGTTTTCTCTTATCCTGAAAGATGACTGTCTCGTAACTCTACGCTCTACGTACCCTGCACCCATTTGAACATCATTTCATTCATCGTCCGATATGACTTAACGTTGGAGGTTTTCTCTTATCCTGAAAGATGAATGTCTGGTAACTCTACGCTCTACGTACCCTGCACCCATTTGAACATCATTTCATTCATCGTCCGATATGACTTAACGTTGGAGGTTTCCTCTTATCCTGAAAGATGAATGTCTGGTAACTCTAAGCTCTACGTACCCTGCACCCATTTGAACATCATTTCATTCATCGTCCGATATGACTTAACGTTGGAGGTTTCCTCTTATCCTGAAAGATGAATGTCTGGTAACTCTACGCTCTACGTACCCTGCACCCATTTGAACATCATTTCATTCATCGTCCGATATGACTTAACGTTGGAGGTTTCCTCTTATCCTGAAAGATGAATGTCTGGTAACTCTAAGCTCTACGTACCCTGCACCCATTTGAACATCATTTCATTCATCGTCCGATATGACTTAACGTTGGCGGTTTTCCCTTATTCTGAAAGATGAATGTCTGGTATCTCCAAGCTCTATGTACCCTGTACTCATTTGAACATCATTTCATCCAACGTCCGATATGACTTAACGTTGGAGGTTTTCTCTTATTCTGAAAGATGAATGTCTGGTAACTCTAAGCTCTATGTACCCTGTACTCATTTGAACATCATTTCATCCAACGTCCGATATGACTTAACGTTGGAGGTTTTCTCTTATTCTGAAAGATGAATGTCTGGTAACTCTAAGCTCTATGTACCCTGTACTCATTTGAACATCATTTCATCCAACGTCCGATATGACTTAACGTTGGAGGTTTTCTCTTATTCTGAAAGATGAATGTCTGGGAACTCTAAGCTCTATGTACCCTGTACTTACTTGAACATCATTTCATTCATCGTCCGATATGACTTAACGTTGGAGGTTTTCTCTTATCCTGAAAGATGAATGTCTGGTAACTCTAAGCTCTATGTACCCTGTACTCATTTGAACATCATTTCATCCAACGTCCGATATGACTTAACGTTGGAGGTTTTCTCTTATTCTGAAAGATGAATGTCTGGTAACTCTAAGCTCTATGTACCCTGTACTTACTTGAACATCATTTCATTCATCGTCCGATATGACTTAACGTTGGAGGTTTTCCCTTATCCTGAAAGATGAATGTCTGGTAACTCCAAGCTCTATGTACCCTGTACTCATTTGAACATGGTTTCATTCATTGTAGGTTTTCTCTTATCCTGAAAGATGAATGTCTGGTAACTCTAAGCTCTATGTACCCTGTACTCATAAAAACATCATTTCATTCATCGTTCGATATGACTTAACGTTGGAAGTTTTCTCTTATCCTGAAAGATGAATGTTTGGTAACTCTAAGCTCTATGTACCCTGTACTCATTTGAACGTCATTTCATTCATCGTCGGATATGATTTAACGTTGGAGGTTTTCTTTTATATTAAAATATGTACTTTGGAGAAATGAGTAGAAGGATCTTTATGTATTTAACATCGCAATTTTGTACTTATTCAAAACGTTTGTCTCTAAACTGCATGTTTCGGAGTTTTGGAGCATAGTTTGTGTACCACTCTGTAGCTACACAAAAAACCACTGCGTGTGGTTTTCTTTAACGACTGCCTGTTAATTATAACAGACTATTATTTTGTTTTTGGCTGGAAGTGAACTTGGCACTTGCTGAAAAATATAGTTATGACTGTGAAAGCCCTTTGCTCTACGTTGTAGTGTCACTATTTGTGCTGCACGAGATTCTTATTACTCTACCGTATACTCGTGAGTGTAACTATTATCTGAAGAAATATAAATTCAATTTTTTACGTATGCGAATGTTAAATTATATATTATTTATGTGATATCACAAGAAACAAGTGAAAATCGAGCCAATCGTAAAAGAGGGACGATTTGCTGAGAATTTCCAATCTTTAATAACGAATATTCCGAAAGTAGCGTGTGAAAGAAATCACTCTTTCTGTGGTAAAACAGGAAAACAATAAAAATCAAATGGATTATAAAAGAAAGGGAAATTATTGAGCAATTCCAAACATATTTTGAAAGTGACCTGTGATAAAAAGCGTTTATCTCTGCAACCCGTCCAAATAGTACTCGGCATTTTTCAACATAGTCTCCTTGTAACTCTACACACTTCTCCCAGCGATGCTCTCATCTCTGTAACCCGTCCAAATAGTACTCGGCGTTTTTCAACATAGTCCCCTTGTAGCTATACACACTTCTCCCAGCGATGCGCTCATCTCTGTAACCCGTCCAAATAGTACTCGGCATTTTTCAACATAGTCTCCCTGTAACTTACACAATTCTCCCAGCGATGCTCTCATCTCTGTAACCCGTCCAAATAGTACTCGGCGTTTTTCAACATAGTCTCCTTGTAACTCTACACACTTCTCCCAGCGATGCTCCCATCTCTGTAACCCGTCCAAATAGTACTCGGCGTTTTTCAACATAGTCTCCTTGTAGCTATACACACTTCTCCCAGCGATGCGCTCATCTCTGTAACCCGTCCAAATAGTACTCGGCGTTTTTCAACATAGTCTCCTTGTAACTCTACACACTTCTCCCAGCGATGCGCTCATCTCTGTAACCCGTCCAAATAGTACTCGGCATTTTTCAACATAGTCTCCTTGTAACTCTACACACTTCTCCCAGCGATGCTCCCATCTCTGTAACTCGTCCAAATAGTACTCGGCGTTTTTCAACATAGTCTCCTTGTAACTCTACACACTTCTCCCAGCGATGCTCCCATCTCTGTAACCCGTCCAAATAGTACTCGGCGTTTTTCAACATAGTCTCCTTGTAACTCTACACACTTCTCCCAGCGATGCTCCCATCTCTATAACCCGTCCAAATAGTACTCGGCGTTTTTCAACATAGTCTCCTTGTAACTCTACACACTTCTCCCAGCGATGGTCCCATCTCTGTAACCCGTCCAAATAGTACTCGGCGTTTTTCAACATAGTCTCCTTGTAACTCTACACACTTCTCCCAGCGATGCTCCCATCTCTGTAACCCGTCCAAATAGTACTCGGCGTTTTTCAACATAGTCTCCTAGTAACTCTACACACTTCTCCCAGCGATGCTCCCATCTCTGTAACACGTCCAAATAGTACTCGGCGTTTTTCAACATAGTCTCCTTGTAACTCTACACACTTCTCACAGCGATGCTCCCATCTCTGTAACCCGTCCAAATAGTACTCAGCGTTTTTCAACATAGTCTCCTTGTAACTCTACACACTTCTCCCAGCGATGTTCCCATCTCTGTAACTCGTCCAAATAGTACCCGACGTTTTTCGACATAGTCTCCTTGTAACTCTACACACTTCTCACAGCGATGCTCCCATCTCTGTAACCCGTCCAAATAGTACTCAGCGTTTTTCAACATAGTCTCCTTGTAACTCTACACACTTCTCACAGCGATATTGCCATCTCTATAACCCGTCCAAATAGTACTCGGCGTTTTTCTCTTCAAAATATTGTTCACGAAGGTGATTGCCTCTTCATTAGACGAAAATCTCTGTCATCCGAGCGCAATTTTCAGATGAGCGAACAGAAAGAAGTCGCTTGGGGCTAGATCTGGCGAGTCAAGCATTTTAAACCGGAATTCGTGGATTTTCGCCATTGCAACCGCTGAGGAGTGAGACGGTGCGTTGTCTTGGTGAAACAGGATTTTCTTCTTTCTGCAAATGTGGCCGATTTTCGGCAAGTTCTGCCTCCAGCTTATCAATTAGTGATGCGTAGTATGCTCATGAATAGTTATTCCTTTTGGAAGATAATCTTTTAAAATAGCTCCATGAGTATTCAAAAAAAAAAAAAAAAAAAAAACAAAAAAAAAAAAAAAAAAAAAAAAAAAAAAAAAACCTCGCCTTCACGTGTACACGCGCGTACACACTCACAAAGAAGCTTTCTTAAACAAAAATAATTTATTTTAGGGTCTTCAAAGGATGTATTTCTAGGGAAAATCAATATAAAATATTTTTGGAACTATGTGGCAATTTCTAAACATATTAGAATTTGCATTTTTATAGTCCTTCCCTAATTTATTGTCATAAAATCCTCTGCCTCTGCTTCTTTAATATAAACATATTATCCGAAAAGGTTTGAGTAGGACCATTGAATTTATAATATTTCTTGCAACTTAGTAGTTTATAATCCGCCGCTTACTGCTAGTACGTAACGATAGCAGACGTTTCTTAAGTGATTTGTGGTATAACAGATGGCAGGTATCGTGGAAGCGTTAGATTCACATTATATTTTTGATTTTTTGAACATTGTTTTAACTCATTGATCATTAAATGAGTCACGTAGATTTGTTGCTTCATGTGGGTTATTCTATACCTGGCGTTAGTTGCGTAGTCGGTTTCTTGTACCATCTATTTTCTCAGGATATTCGTTTTCGTTCTGTGTATAAATTGCATTGCCGCAGGCGAGCACAAAGCTTCCTCTTGCGTTATATGCCTTTCTCTTGCCGGTCTACTACTAATTATTCCAATAAAAGCTGTTTGCTTCATTACCGTTTTAGGTACAAGAGGAACGGAGGAGACTCAATGTCGATGTTCCGATACATAACAGAACGGTGACCGTAGACATAAAGAAGACCTATCGTGATGGGTTCTTGGTAAAATGCGAATGTCCCTTTCGAAAAGTCGTGGATCGGTTCCTGGAGCCACTCGGTTTATAATTTGGTTATAAGTACACTAAAGATAATTCAGTCCGTTTAAACGATAGTCATATGTTTCAAGGTGCATCTAAAATTCCCTTCCCTCTACACATCCGGGACCGAAACAAACGAATAACTACTTTTAGTTTGAGATAAAAATAATAATGTGTAAACTTCAAACTTATGAGTGCTGTTCAATAAAGAATGATCATAATTTTTTTACGATCATAATTTTTCCCACTAAAATTCAATCTTATTATATTCTGTTAGCTTAATGTGAAACAAACACGCCCTAGTAGTTTCATTGTTGGTACTCCTGGTTCCAGCCTGTGAGAAGACATGTTCAGTATCGCCTACCGCTGCAATGGAGGCAACACGCGAGGAACAATATGCGGCTTTGAAATTCTGCTTTCGTCTCAACAAATCTTCAGTTGAGGCCTATACAATGTTACAGGAGGCCTATGGAGGGTCTGTTCGTCCCTACAGCACAGCTCGAAGCTAGTTTAAAATGTTTAAAGAGGGGAGACAATTAATTTCAAAGGAAGGTGGACCCGGTGCTCCAGTTACTGCTCTTACGAAAGAAAACATCAACACTGCTGCTGCCATTGTGAGAGAGGATCGACGAATTACCTTAAGATCACTTTCTGAAATACTCAACATTTCATTGGGTGCCACCCACACGTTGGTGACAGAAACATTACACATGAGACGTGTTTGTGCGCGATGTGTTCCAAGACTGTTGATTCCCGAACAAAAGGACATCTGCATGCAGCTCTGCATGCAGTTAAAGTTGATGTTAGAGGAAGATCCGGAGTTTCTTTTAAATGTAATCACTGCTGATGAAACTTGGCTACATCATTTCGATCCTGAGAGCAAACAACAAAGCTCAATGTTGAAATCTCCTTCATCACCAATCCCCTAAAAAAGCAAAAGTGGTTGCTTCTGCTGGGAAAGTTATGGTCATCTCATTCTTTGATATTCATGGAATGGTTTATCAGCATGTTGTACCTGCACACACATCAGTAACTGGACAATACTACAGGGATGTCCTGAAAACATTGCAAGTCCATATCAGGCGCAAAAGGACACATTTCAGTGAAGCCGGCTGGATGGTGCACCACGATAATGCGCGGCCCCATATTGCCAATGTTGTTGCTGAATATCTTGCAAAAATCAACGTGAAGTGCATCCCTCACCCTCCCTATAGTCCGGATTTAGTCCCATGTGACTTTTTTCTATTCCCTAACTTGAAGAAACTCCTTCGTGGGAGGCATTATCCATCATCAGAAGCAGTGGTTAAGGCTGCGGAGGCGATTTTGAAGTATTTCTCAAAAATGGCTACCAGCATGTCTTTGAAGACTGGCAGAAACGCTGGGATAAGTACATCGCATTCAGGGGAGACTATTTTGAGAAGAACCATCAAAATTATGAGTAAAGGTATTTGAAAAAAAAACTGTGAACATTCTTTATTGAACAGTCCTCTTATGAATGTGAATTACAAATTTATCGAGATAGATTATTGACTGTTTATAAGGCTAGTTCTATATAAGAGTCAGTAGGGATTTTTTTTTCTGTTTGTGTAATTTTCGTCATCCAACGTTAAGTCATATCGAATGATGAATGCAATGGATTAAATGATACTCAAATGAGTCCGGGGTCCGTAGAGCTTAGAGTTACCCGACATTCGTCTTAAAGGATAAGGGGAAACTCTGGAAAAAACCGTATCTGGGTAACTCACCCTGACCGGGATTCAAACTGGGGACCTCTTGAACGTGAGGCAGACATGGTACCACTACGCTACCAAGCTGGGAATGTTGTGTGAGTACAACAGATAGGACATTAAGTATCGCAGCGATAAAGGAAAACTGTAGTATCTGTTCTGAGCGACAGAAGCGCCAGCTGCTAAGAGTGCGGACTCAAAACGCGATGGAATTAGGTTGCGTAGGTTATCTCTTCAATCTTGCGTCGAAGCGCTGAATCGTATTAAACATAATACACAGCGGTGATGCAATTCAAAACAGGCCTTTTCAGCAACACGGATGAGACCTAACCAAGTCCCTTCCTTGAGTAATTTCGCACTTCACTTGTTCCACGTATCCATGGCAACCGCGGGCTTGCTTGCTTTGATGGGTCTGCCGGGAGAAAGTTAAAAGACGCAGTAAGTGGCCACAAATGGCCAGCGGAGAAACATCTGAATCACGAGGATGAACTTTCTCTGTCTTATAGTTTCATTAGAAATTACACATTCCGTTTTTATTTCTCTACTACCCAATTCATTATACAGACATTTCATTAGAAACAGTCGTTTGTTCCCTTAAGAAATAGTCTTCAATTACTTTATCTAAGACAATAAAGAATAAAAAGAATAAAAAGAATCCTAATAGCCTTTTTACGGTCATAAGTTTTCCTACTTAAATTCAACCTTATTATATTCCGTTAGCTTAATGTGAAACAAACACGTCGCAATAGTTCCATTGTAAACAAGTTCCATAGCAACAAAGTAAAGACAAGTAAATGTAAAGAATATAAGAAAGAAATATGAGGGGGAAGAAAGGGACTAATTAAATAACAAGCAGACATGGAGGTTAAGAGCGACCTGACAGAGCAGAAGGCCAGGGTGTCATGTAAGTCAAGGTAGCAACAAGGTAAAGACAAATAAATATAAAGAATATAAGAAAGGAAGATGAGGGGGAAGAAAGGGGATAATTAAGTAACAAGGAGACATGGGGGTTAAGAGCTACCTGACAGAGCCAAAGACCAGGGTGTCATGTAAGACAAGGTAGCAACAAGTTAAAGACAAATAAATGCAAAGAATATAAGAAATTAAGATGAGGGAGAAGAATGGGACTAATTAAGTAACAAGGAGACATGGAGGTTAAGAGCGACATGACAGAGCAGAAGGCCAGGGTGTCATGTAAGTCAAGGTAGCAACAAGTTAAAGACAAATAAATGCAAAGAATATAAGAAATTAAGATGAGGGAGAAGAATGGGACTAATTAAGTAAAAAGGAGACATGGAGGTTAAGAGCTACCTGGCAGAGCAGAAGACCAGGGTGTCATGTGAGACAAGGTAGCAGCTAGGTAAATATAAATAAATGTAAAGAATATAAGAAAGGAAGATGAGGGGAAAGAAAGGGACTAATTAAGTAACAAGGAGACATGGATTTTAAGAGCTACCTGACAGAGCAGAAGACCAGGGTGTCATGTAAGTCAAGGTAGCAAGAAGGTAAAGACAAATAAATGTAAAGAATATGAGAAAGGAAGATGAGGGGAAAGAAAGGGACAAATTAAGTAACAAGGAGACATGGAGGTTAAGAGCTACCTGACAAAACAGAAGACCAGGGTTTCATGTAAGACAAGGTAGCAACAAGTTAAAGACAAATAAATGTAAAGAATATAAGAAAGGAAGATGAGGGGGAAGAAGGGGACTAATTAAGTAACAAGTAGACATGGAGGTTAAAAGCTACCAGAAAGAGTAGAAGACCAGGGTGTCATGTAAGACAAGGTAGCAACATGGTAAAGACAACTAAATGTAAAGAAGAAGATAGAAGAATGTAAGAAAGGAAGATGAGGGAGAAGAATGGGACTAATTAAGTAACAAGGAGACATGGAGGTTAAGAGCTACCTGACAGAGCAGAAGACCAGGATATCATGTAAGACAAGGTAGCAACAAGGTAAAGACATATAAATGTAAAGAATATAAGAAAGGAAAATGAGGGGGAAGAAGGGGACTAATTAAGTAACAAGGAGACATGGAGGTTAAAAGCTACCTGACAGAGCAGAAGACCAGGGTGTCATGTAAGTCAAGGTAGCAACAAGGTAATTATAAATAAATGTAAAGAATATAAGAAAGGAAGATGAGTGGGAGAGTAACAAGGAGGCATGGAGGTTTAAAGCTACCAGAAAGAGTAGAAGACCACGTGTCATGTAAGACAAGGTAGCAACTTGGTAAAGACAAATAAATGTAAAGAATATAAGAAAGGAAGATGAGGAGGAAGAATGGGACTAATTAAGTAACAAGGTGACATGGAGTTTAAGAGCTACCTGACAGAGCAGAAGACCAGGGTGTCATGTAAGACAAGGTAGCAACAAGGTAAAGACAAATAAATGTAAAGAATATAAGAAAGGAATATGAGGTGGAAGAAGGGGACTAATTAAGTAACAAGGAGACATGGAGGTTAAAAGCTACCTGGCAGAGCAGAAGACCAGGGTGTCATGTAAGTCAAGGTAGCAACAACGTAAAGACAAATTAATGTAAAGAATATAAGAAAGGAAGATGAGGGGGAAGAAAGGGGCTAATTAAGTAACAAGGAGGCATGGAGGTTAAGAGACACCTGACAGAGCAGTAGACCAGGGTGTCATGTAAGACAAGGTAGCAACAAGGTAAAGACAAATAAATGTAAGGAATATAAGAAAGGAAGATGAGGTGGAAGAAAGGGACTAATTAAGTAACAAGGAGACATGGAGGTTATGAGCTACGGGACAGAGCAGAAGACCAGGGTGTCATGTAAGACAAGGTAGCAACAAGGTAAAGACAAATTAATGTAAAGAATATAAGAAAGGAAGATGAGGGGGAAGAAAGGGACTAATTAAGTAACAAGGAGACATGGAGGTTAATAACCACTAGAAAGAGTAGAAGACCAGGGTGTCATGTAAGTCAAGGTAGCAATAAGGTAAAGACAAATAAAAGCAGCCTAAAGTTGTAAATTGTAACATTTTGGAATATGCACAGTAAAAAGTTTTATCTCCTTAGATATCTTAAATTCGCCATTGTTGTTCTGCATATGTGTTAAAAGAATAGGTACTAAAAGGCATAGTTTATATCGCGTATATCATGTTTCCTTAGCTTTAGAGACAATCAAAACGTCATTTGACTTACGGTTATGTCTTTCCGTCCTGAATTTCATTATCTCATAAAACAGTTCACAAACTTCGCTCTGCCTCATATTTCCTATTTCAGCAAACTATAAGTATTAATATATTTAAGCAAATACAGATAATCGCGTAAAAGGTCAAAATCGTCAAGAGCACTTTTGAGAAATTAGTATTTTCGAAATATTGGTCCATGTAAATATAGTGTGTCATGGAGTACATTTTTGTACCTCGTCTTATCGTATTTGTGGAAGATACTCAACTTTAGGAGAGCCAGAACGACATTCTGGGGTGACATTTCATAAAATGAGTTATTGATAAAATAATCTTCCCTGATGCTTGTAGAAGCGAATAACGATATTTATTTTCCTGTCACATAGTTTTAAAAATCCTAAATAGACTCATTTTGAAAAGGCTGCACAGTGTGCCACGCCCCCTATTAGTTATTTGTAACTGTGTTCTCTCCTTGGTTGTATCTGTATTGCAGAACACTCCTTTATCAGGAAAAGAAGTCCTTGTTTTGTTTATTAAAATTAATCTGTTCATCTGATATTAATTCTTCCATGTTTTCTTTAGCGCAAGTATGTTTTGAACTACTGGTGCTGTTTTCAAGACGGGAAGAGGCAATGATTCTGGTGCAAGAAATCGTCATGGGAACCAGTATAAACAGTTGAAGTAATCCCGATTACATAATAAGAGTTACAACCCCTAAAATGGAAAAGGTGTAGTAGCACATGACAATATATTGACTTCTCAAACATAACCTCAAACATTGGCGATGAATGTGAACTGAAAATTAATTCTTCAAGAAAAAATTTAGTTTCCTCACTGTGCAATGACAGTTAATGACCATTTAACAAAAGTAATAAATGATATTAGATCAACATGTTTTCAGTTAGTAGATATAGAAACCTTGTACAGTGTAAATGCTTCGAAAATGAAAATTGTTGTCATATCAAAGGAAACATCCAAAACAATTGAAAGTGGTGCAGAAGTAAATGTAAGATTTGCTTATGACTTGAAAAGCATTGGCAAGGGAATTGAGGCAGGAAAGCCATTGGCTCCTGTTCTCAATTTACCAGTCCTCCCCTGAAAAAATTTGAGAAAATAATTAATGAAAGGGTAGAGCTAGATTGAAAAATTCAATGCCATATCCGGGATTTGAAACACAGATCTTCTGGTCTCCGTCTAGCCTCTCTAAACCATTGAGCTGCTATGGCCAACGTGCCGACATGACATTAAATTCTCCAACTGACTCGTGTTTCTCCCGGTAAACCACTTAGGAGTTCTCATAAACACAAGAGACAATTACCTTAATGACGACTTACTATGCTGTAAGTACTTTAAGGCCCGGGCTTTATAGTTCGGACCACTATTAGGTACAACTGACTCGTGTTTTTCCCGGTAAACCACTAGGAGTTCTCATAAACACATTAGACAACTACCTTAATGACGACTTACCTTGCTGTAAGTACTTTAAGGCCCGGGCTTTATAGTTCGGACCACTATTAGGTACAACTGACTCGTGTATTTCCCGGTAAACCACTAGGAGTTCTCATAAACACATTAGACAACTACCTTAATGACGACTTACTATGCTGTAAGTACTTTAAGGCCCGGGCTTTATAGTTCGGACCACTATTAGGTACAACTGACTCGTGTTTTTCCCGGTAAACCACTAGGAGTTCTCATAAACACATGAGACAACTACGTTAATGACGACTTACTATGCTGTAAATACTTTAATGCCCGGGCTTTATAGTTCGGACCACTATTAGGTACAACTGACTCGTGTTTTTCCCGGTAAACCACTAGGAGTTCTCATAAACACATGAGACAACTACCTTAATGACGACTTACTATGCTGTAAGTACTTTAAGGTCCGTGCTTTATAGTTCGGATCATTATTAGGTCAACTAATGGAAATTAATTGTTCTTTCACACTGGTCGTGTGTAGGACGCACTATGAAAGGGTAGAGCCAGACTGAAAAATTCAATGCCATATCCGAGATTTGAACCACAGATCTTCTGGTCTCCGTCTAGCCACTCTAAACCATTAAGCTACTATGGCCAACGTGCCGATATGAGATTAAATTCTCCAACTGACTCGTGCTTTTACCGGTAAACCACTGGGAGTTCTTAAAACACATGAGACAACTACCTTAATGGCGTCTTACAACATGTAAGTACTTTAAGGCCTGGGCTTTGTAGCTGTAAAGATGATCCATGGTTCAAATCCCGGCTATGGCACTGAATTTCTCAGTCTGGCTCTACCCTTTCATAATGCGTCCTACACACGACCAGTGTGAAAGAACAATTAATTTCTATTAATAATACCTAATAGTGGTCCGAACTATAAAGCCCGGGCCTTAAAGTACTTACAGCATAGTAAGCCACCATTAAGATAGATGTCTCATGTGTTTATGAGAACTCCTAGTGGTTTACCGGGAAATACACGAGTCAGTTGTACCTAATAGTGGACCGAACTATAAAGCCCGGGCCTTAAAGTACTTACAGCAAAGTAAGTCGTCATTAAGGTAGTTGTCTCATGTGTTTATGAGAACTCCTAGTGGTTTACCGGGAAAAACACGAGTCAGTTGTACCTAATAGTGGTCCGAACTATAAAGCCCGGGCCTTAAAGTACTTACATCATAGTAAGTCACCATTAAGGTAGTTGTCTCATGTGTTTATGAGAACTCCTAGTGGTTTACCGGGAGAAACACGAGTCAGTTGTACCTAATAGTGGTCCGAACTATAAAGCCCGGACCTTAAAGTACTTACATCATAGTAAGTCACCATTAAGGTAGTTGTCTCATGTGTTTATGAGAACTCCTAGTGGTTTACCGGGAAATACACGAGTCAGTTGTACCTAATAGTGGACCGAACTATAAAGCCCGGGCCTTAAAGTACTTACAGCATAGTAAGTCGGCATTAAGGTAGTTGTCTCATGTGTTTATGAGAACTCCTAGTGTTTTACCGGGAAAAACACGAGTCAGTTGTACCTGATAGTGGTCCGAACTATAAAGCCCGGGCCTAAAAGTACTTACAGCATAGTAAGTCGCCATTAAGGTAGTTGTCTCATGTGTTTATGAGAACTCCTAGTGGTTTACCGGAAAAAACACGAGTCAGTTGTACCTGATAGTGGTCCGAACTATAAAGTCCGGGCCTTAAAGTACTTACAGCATAGTAAGTCGCCATTAAGGTAGCTGTCTCATGTGTTTATGAGAACTCCTAGTGGTTTACCGGGAAATACACGAGTAAGTTGTAACTAATAGTGGTCCGAACTATAAAGCCCGGGCCTTAAAGTACTTATAGCATAGTAAGTCGGCATTAAGGTAGTTGTCTCATGTGTTTATGAGAACTCCTAGTGATTTACCGGAAAAAACACGAGTCAGTTGTACCTGATAGTGGTCCGAACTATAAAGCCCGGGCCCTAAAGTACTTACAGTATAGTAAGTCGCCATTAAATTAGTTGTCTCATGTGTTTATGAGAACTCCTAATGATTTACCGGGAAAAACACGAGTCAGTTGTACCTAATAGTGGTCTGAACTATAAAGCCCGGGTCTTAAAGTACTTACAGCATAGTAAGTCGCAATTAAGGTAGTTGTCTCATGTGTTTATGAGAACTCCTAGTGGTTTACCGGGAAAAACACGAGTCAGTTGTACCTAATAGTGGTCTGAACTATAAAGCCCGGGTCTTAAAGTACTTACAGCATAGTAAGTCGCAATTAAGGTAGTTGTCTCATGTGTTTATGAGAACTCCTAGTGGTTTACCGGGAAATACACGAGTAAGTTGTAACTAATAGTGGTCTGAACTATAAAGCCCGGGCCTTAAAGTACTTACAGCATAGTAAGTCGTCATTAAGGTAGTTGTCTCATGTGTTTATGAGAACTCCTAGTGGTTTACCGGAAAAAACACGAGTCAGTTGTACCTAATAGTGGTTCGAACTATAAAGCCCGGGCTTAAAGTACTTACAGCATAGTAAGTCGCCATTGAGGTATTTGTCTCATGTGTTTATGAGTACTCCTAGTGGTTTACCGGGAAAAACACGAGTCAGTTGTACCTAATAGTGGTCCGAACTATAAAGCCCGGGCCTTAAAGTACTTACAGCATAGTAAGTCGTCATTAAGGTAGTTGTCTCATGTGTTTATGAGAACTCCTAGTGGTTTACCGGAAAAAACACGAGTCAGTTGTACCTAATAGTGGTCCGAACTATAAAGCCCGGGCCTTAAAGTACGTACAGCATAGTAAGTCGCCATTAAGGTAGTTGGCTTATGTGTTTATGAGAACTCCTAGTGGTTTACCGGGAAAAACACGAGTCAGTTGTACCTAATAGTGGTCCGAACTATAAAGCCCGGGCCTTAAAGTATTTACAGCATAGTAAGTCGTCATTAACGTAGTTGTCTCATGTGTTTATGAGAACTCCTAGTGGTTTACCGGGAAAAACACGAGTCAGTTGTACCTAATAGTGTCCGAACTATAAAGCCCGGGCCTTAAAGTACTTACAGCATAGTAAGTCGTCATTAAGGTAGTTGTCTAATGTGTTTATGAGAACTCCTAGTGGTTTACCGGGAAATACACGAGTCAGTTGTACCTAATAGTGGTCCGAACTATAAAGCCCGGGCCTTAAAGTACTTACAGCAAGGTAAGTCGTCATTAAGGTAGTTGTCTAATGTGTTTATGAGAACTCCTAGTGGTTTACCGGGAAAAACACGAGTCAGTTGTACCTAATAGTGGTCCGAACTATAAAGCCCGGGCCTTAAAGTACTTACAGCATAGTAAGTCGTCATTAAGGTAGTTGTCTCATGTGTTTATGAGAACTCCTATTGGTTTACCGGGAAAAACACGAGTCAGTTGTACCTAATAGTGGTCCGAACTATAAAGTCCGGGCCTCAAAGTACTTACAGCATAATAAGTCGTCATTAAGGTAGTTGTCTCATGTGTTTATGAGAACTCCTAGTGGTTTACTGGAAAAACACGAGTCAGTTGGAGAATTTAATATCATGTTAGCACGTTGGCCATAGTAGCTCAATGGTTTAGAGCGGATGGACGGAGAGCAGAAGATCCGTGGTTCAAATCCCGGCTATGGCATTGAATTTTTCATTCTGGCTCTACCCTTTCATAGTGTGTTCTGGACACGGCTAGTGTGAAAGATCAATTAATTTCCAAAATAATTATTAATGCCATAGATAAAGTGACTGTGGAGTCTAGAAAGAAGAGAAGAAGTGAAAAACGATGATGAAAAATATGCACAATATAGATCTGGATTAATTCTGAGGTATAGCTCCAACATAGGAAATCCTTTTTGCTGTTCTTCTGTCTTTTTTTTTTTTAAATATGGGTACCCTCACCTATAAAACTACTGCAGCTACAAGTCTACATTTTTGTCCTGGAACTAAAGCAATACTTAAATTGTTTTTCTAAAGGTACTTGATGAAATATATGTGAAAATTTGAAATTTAAAAAAGTAAATCTTGAATACTTTAGAAGTATATTTAAGACATTTATTTTAAAAAACCACGCATCCTTTATTAAAACTCCAAAATAAGATATATTGTTTCTTTTGGGTAGTTGTCTCCAAATAGTTGTCTCCAAACAAAGAAGTACTGCATTTTGATAAAGGTACTGAAAGCAGAGCCACTTCTTTGTTCTCTGTCAACTCACCACCTACAAATAAGTATTTACCACGACGAGATAGGGAACGTTTGCCTTCATTTATAGACTTTGGCAGAAAACAGAAAACTTTATCTAAAGAAAAGCAGTTAGAAAAGAAGATATACTCACCAAAACATTTAAAAAAAAAAACATTTAGAAAAGAAAATTTACTCACCACAGTATTTAAGATAAGAAAAAATGAGACTTTAAAGATATACACACCAGAATACTTAGGTATATTCATTGCAATATGCATCAAACATGACACACTTACTTCAACACCAAAATCTGATTATACTACTTCATATGAAACTGCAAAAGTCAGCACATTTAAGCACAAGAGAAGCAGACTATTTAAAACACAAAAAATTTATTCAAAACATATACCAGAAAATGAATCAAACGTCTGCAGAGAAAAGCAGCAAATATATCAAATTTTCATAAAAGCTATAACTGCAGAAGGAAATTCGAAAAGCCTTTGCAATATTGCTCAAACGTTGGCATCTGCACTGATGATTCTTCTGAAGTAGAAACATATGAAAGTATAAGATATCTTATCTTTAATGAATTGAGAAAGTGTTGTAAAATAACAATTAAAAGTTTCAAATTGATGTGTTCAGTTGTTATTGAGCTAAGCGCACCAGAATACTCTCATTTTAACATTGTTGAGATAAACTGTTTCAGCTCTCCTTAAATATAGCATTTGTTCTTTAATCCACTTTTATTTTTGAGTTATCTTGTTTAGTCCAACGCACAAACACATGCATAGAGACATATTTAAAAATACTCTTTAAATCGAATTTTGAAATACATTTTCAATCTTTTAGTTAGTAGAGAAATGAAAAACGAGAAGGCGATAAGCTTTTGTAGTCGAATGAGTGGAGAAAGTCATGTGTAGGTAATATCTAGAGCCTTTTAATAACCTCGTACGTTAAAAAGGCAAGTGTTATTATTACATTAATTTCCTTATAAAACATTATTACAAATACCTTCTTTATAAGGTCGATAATAAAATGAAGATACTTTAACAAAGTTTATTGCACTTTTATACGTTATTGCGAAATGCTGTAACAAAATATGATACTTTAACTGTTGATTTATGACTTCCAATACAGAAAATTGTGTTTTTATTACGAATAGTAAACATTTGATGTCCCATAACTAATTTTTATATACGAGCCGTAGTTATATAAAAGACCGCGACTTTGTGCGCATTGCATTCTCTGAACTTAAGAAGGTAAGAATTTTAATCTAACTGTTGTTAAAATTTGGAAAAAGGATTATTTAAAATTTAGTATATTACACTTACTAATATGTACGATTCTCTGGCAACGACTTTATATAAATATTTTACATGTCTATACATAAATATGGGAGTTAGTTACACTTAAATATTAAACAAAAGAAGTGAATATAGAGGAATCAGTATCTATTATACGTATATACTGTAACAAAGATGACAAAAGACGTAAGCCTCGCCTCAAACTGCTATACTTTCACCAAAAACATTAACGGAATACTAAGGTAACATCACTTTCTCCTTTCTACAAATACACAACTTCAGCAAGACTCATTAATTTTCATTACGTCTCTTTAGTACACACGGACTTGTACTATTGGTAATCTGTAACACATTTTAGAATACTTTTGTGAATAAGACAAATAAAAGCGGAAAAGTAGGTTAAATAGCAAATTCGCATTTAAATTCAGCATTTTCCGATATTCGATCGATTTCCAAGAAAACTTTGCTTCGTCACAATACCCTTATATGAAAAATATTGCAAAATTTTGATTTCTTGGAAGACGGTATTAATATTTTCATTAAAATACCACATATGAGGGTAGTATGGAAAGCTTCCGACCTAATATAAATACAGAACTTTTTTTCACATTTATTTTTTATATTTCAACATAGTCTCCTTGTAACTCTACACACTTCTCCTAGCGATGCTCTCATCTCTGTAACCCGTCCAAAAAGTACTCGGCGTTTTTCAACATAGTCTCCTTGTAACTCTACACGCTTCTCCCAGCGATGCTCTCATCTCTGTAACCAGTCCAAATAGTACTCGGCGTTTCTCAACATAGTCTCCTTGTAACTCTACACGCTTCTCCCAGCGATGCTCTCATCTCTGTAACACGTCCAAATAGTACTCGGCGTTTTTCAACATAGTCTCCTTGTAACGCTACATACTTCTCCCAGCGATGCTCTCATCTCTGTAACCCGTCCAAATAGTAATCGGGGGTTTTCAACATAGTCTCCTTGTAACTCTACACACTTCTCCCAGCGATGCTCCCATCTCTGTAACACGTCCAAATAGTAATCGGGGTTTTTCAACATAGTCTCCTTGTAACTCTACACACTTCTCCCAGCGATGCTCTCATCTCTGTAACACGTCCAAATAGTACTCGGCGTTTTTCAACATAGTCTCCTTGTAACTCTACACACTTCTCCCAGCGATGTTCCCATCTCTGCAACCCGTCCAAATAGTACTCGGCGTTTTTCAACATAGTCTCCTTGTAACTCTACACACTTCTCCCAGCGATGCTCCCATCTCTGTAACACGTCCAAATAGTACCCGGCGTTTTTCAACACAGTCTCCTTGTAACTCTACACACTTCTCCCAGCAATGTTCCCATATCTGTAACCCGTCCAAATAGTACTCGGCGTTTTTCAACATAGTCTCCTTGTAACTCTACACACTTCTCCCAGCAATGTTCCCATATCTGTAACCCGTCCAAATAGTACTCGGCGTTTTTCAACATAGTCTCCTTGTAACTCTACGCACTTCTCCCAGCGATGCTCCCATCTCTGTAACCCGTCCAAATAATAATCGGGGTTTTTCAACATAGTCTCCTTGTAACTCTACACACTTCTCCCAGCAATGTTCCCATCTCTGTAACCTGTCCAAATAGTACTCGACGTTTTTCAACATAGTCTCCTTGTAACTCTACACACTTCTCCCAGCGATGCTCCCATCTCTGTAACACGTCCAAATAGTAATCGGGGTTTTTCAACATAGTCTCCTTGTAACTCTACACACTTCTCCCAGTGATGTTCCCATCTCTGTAACACGTCCAAATAGTACTCGGCGTTTTTCAACATAGTCTCCTTGTAACGCTACACGCTTCTCCCAGCGATGCTCTCATCTCTGTAACCAGTCCAAATAGTACTCGGCGTTTCTCAACATAGTCTCCTTGTAACTCTACACGCTTCTCCCAGCGATGCTCTCATCTCTGTAACACGTCCAAATAGTACTCGGCGTTTTTCAACATAGTCTCCTTGTAACGCTACATACTTCTCCCAGCGATGCTCTCATCTCTGTAACCCGTCCAAATAGTAATCGGGGGTTTTCAACATAGTCTCCTTGTAACTCTACACACTTCTCCCAGCGATGCTCCCATCTCTGTAACACGTCCAAATAGTAATCGGGGTTTTTCAACATAGTCTCCTTGTAACTCTACACACTTCTCCCAGCGATGCTCTCATCTCTGTAACACGTCCAAATAGTACTCGGCGTTTTTCAACATAGTCTCCTTGTAACTCTACACACTTCTCCCAGCGATGCTGCCATCTCTGTAACCCGTCCAAATAGTACTCGGCGTTTATCAACATAGTCTCCTTGTAACTCTACACACTTCTCCCAGCGATGCTGCCATCTTTGTAACCCGTCCAAATAGTACTCGGCGTTTATCAACATAGTCTCCTTGTAACTCTACACACTTCTCCCAGCGATGCTCTCATCTCTGTAACACGTCCAAATAGTACTCGGCGTTTTTCAACATAGTCTCCTTGTAACTCTACACACTTCTCCCAGCGATGCTGCCATCTTTGTAACCCGTCCAAATAGTACTCGGCGTTTATCAACATAGTCTCCTTGTAACTCTACACACTTCTCCCAGCGATGTTCCCATCTCTATAACACGTCCAAACAGCACTTGGTGTTTCTCTCTGTAAAATAATTGTTCACGAAGGTGATTGACTCTTCATTTGACGAGAATCTCTGTGCTCCGAGCGCAATTTTCAGATGATGAAACAAAAAGAGGTCGCTTGGGAGTAGATCTGGTAAGTCAAGCAGTTCAAACCGTAATTCGTGGATTTTCGCGGCTGCAACCGCTGAGGTTGAGTTGTCTTGGTGAAACAGGATTTTCTTTTTCTGCAAATGTGGCCGTTTTTCCTGAAGTTCTGCCTTTAGCTTGTCAAGTGATGATGCTCAGAATGCTCCTGTAATGGCTTTTCCTTTTTGATGATAATCGATTAAAATAACTCCATGATCATCCCAAAAACAGTCGCCCTCACTTTCCCAGCCGGAAATAAAACAGTTTTTTTGGAGCTGGTTCATCCTATGTAGTCCACTGTTAGGACTGTATTATTGTTTTGGGCGTATAACGGTGTATCCAAGTTTCATGTACAATAATTAATCGGCACCAAAACTCGGATTTATTACGCCTAAGCTGCACTAACAGAGCTTTGGAACTGTTCATTCGAACACGTGAGCAAACGCGGCACCCAACGCACGGACCGCTTTCTCATGTCTAAATGTTGATTTAATATGTGACAAATACGTTCTTTTGTCATGTTCGTAGCCTCTCCTCTCTCTCACTCTAATTCGGCGGTCGTCTAGGCCCATTTGGTGAACTTTGGCGATGATTTCATCGGTAATTACAGTTTTTGCACGTCCCGAATGTTCATCGTCTCCCAAGCTCTAACGGCCACGTTTAAATTCAGCTACCCAGAATTTCACTGTGGTAAATGATGGTGCAGAATCCCCATACAGAGATTTTGGTTTTGTTTTGTAAGTTACGTGCTCCAACGTCAAGTCATATCGGACGATGAATGAAATGAGTGAAATGATGCTCAAATGTGTCCGGGTTTCATGGAGCTTAGAGTTACCGTACATTCGTCTTTCAGGATAAGGGAAAATCCCGGAAAAAACCTTATCCAGGTAACTCCCCTTGACCGAGATTCTACCATTCACAGAATCCAACTTATCTTTGATTGCTTAGGCGTATTGCCTTTCAAAAACAAAAATTTAATGACAGCTCGATATCCTAATTTGTTCATTTTCTTAAAAGCACTCACATCAACTTACTCAAACGACTGTTACATAACAACTGAGCGTCCAAACTGGCTGAAACTTTGGTGAGTAACTGTCAACAGATGAACAACGAATTTCACTAGCTTTTGTTTAGGAATGCTGTCATGTTCATGTTGAGGTCGGCAACTTTTCATACCAATCTCGTATAAATATGCAGAGCTCATTATAATACACATCTTTTATTTATTAACCTTTTCTCGTAGAATGAATCTATTTGAAGTATTTCTTTCCGTTTATTTTCTTTTAATTTTTTTATAGTAATGGTTTTCTGAGAAGGTACGTTTAATATACAAAGTACGGGATATAGATATTATAGAATGTTTTGTTGCAAAGATTGTTTTGTTGTACAATAACGTAAACTGTTTTAAAATACATAATGTATGATATTTTCCTGATGTTTATACCCTCACCTCTTCATACAGACATTCCTAATGCATTTCAAATGGGATGAGTTCTGGGCTCGTAAGGAAACGCAACCTTAATTGTCCAAAGTTTTATAATAATGCAGATGTAATCACGGTTGCAACATGGATATTGCTACACAAGTATTTAACTATTTAGTTTAAGGTTTATTATAGTTTATTAATTACTTATTTTTCTAATCCAACGAAAATACCAGCGGTGTATCCGTATAGCTGTGAATGTTACTTACGTTAAGAGATAATTCGTCATTGTCATTGTCTTCAACGTCTGAGTACTGCAAATTTATGATGAAAGGTTCCATAAGCTCATTACGTGATATTTCCTTCCAAAAAATCGTCTTCTTGTAGTTTATCTGATGTCTCACACAGTTTTCCCAGTCTTGTTGTGTTCCTTGTCAATCTCTTCGTGAATAAGTCGTTCAGCGTCAGTCAGTTTAAAAATATTATTTCTGTTTGCAATATAATTTGAGCCCACATTAACTCTATTGGATTGTTCTAGCAGTAGTAAGGGGGAAGATGGATCACGTCTCATTGATCCAGCTGATATACTTTATCATGGAAGACTAACTGAATAATACTGCTGTGAACTCTCTAGAGTAAATCGAGATTACGAACCATTCATAAACAGAGGCATGAGGTACGTCCAGGAAGTAAGTTCTGTTTGGTAATAAAATTAAATTGCGTACAGATACAGAAAAATTATTTATTGCACAAAATTCTACAATTCTTAAACTACTTTTCCACATAACTGCCGAAATGTTGCAAGCATTTGTCATAGCGAGGCACAAGTTTTTGTATATCTTCTTCATAGAAGTTTGCCGCCTGTGTCTTCAACCAGTTGGAAACATTTTCTTTCAGCTCTTCGTCATTGTTGAAGTGTTGACCGCCAAGGTAAGATTTGAGATAAACCCATAACCAGGAATCAGCTGTATTTATGTCCGGGGATCTAGAGGAGCAAATGTTCGGAAGATGTTGCCTAATCACGAAAAGAGTTTTGCATAATCGTGTTTTAGAGTATTGTGTATGCCTGGAGTAGCACCTTCTTGCTTTAAAACAATTTTTTAAGCTTCATAGTTCTGTAACGTTTGTATTGCAAACTCTTGGAGCATTTTTAAATATTCTGCCCGTTTGTCATCCCATTTTTTTTTTGGTCGAGTTTCATAGAAGAATAGTCCTGTAGGGTCAAAAACTGAAGTGCACCACCCATCCGTTTTGTTTTGAGTTGCTCAGTAAGAATCTTTGGTCCCCAACGTGAGCAAATTTAACGAAATTTCAGTTTTTCGGTAACAATTTCACGAACTAGTGATCGTGAGATTTGGGGAAATTCCATAGCGAGAGCACTAATTGTAAACTTGTGGTTTTCCTGGATCTTGACATCAATCCCGTGAACCAGTTCTTCTGTAACCAAACATGGACACCCACTACGTTCTTCATCGTGCACTTCACTACGTCCTTCATTGAACCGTCGGACCCATCTTCTCATCATTGTATCACTCATCGCATGTTGTCTGTAAACGTCAATTGGTTTCACTTTCCTAGCATTCAGAAAACGAATCACATATCTGATTTCACAAGCGGCGGGATTGTCAATCAACACCGACATTGTAAGCAAGCACAACAAAGCGGACGTGGCTGACAGCGATCTCACAATGGCGCACGTTTCTTCTGCTTGATACAGAACATCTACCACGCATGTGCGGAACTGCGATCGCAGCGCTGCAGTGGAGATAAATTTAAACAGAACTTACATTATGGACGCCCATTGTATGTGACTAGACACGTTCTGCCAGACAAACAAGAAGTTTCCTGTCATCGAATTTAACAAACATCTTGGCTTATTCAAAGTACATATTTCTTTTATCACGTCATGCCAAATGTTTACGTTTCAGTTCTGAGTAATTTCAAATATACGTTCACGCATACATGACAACCAATAATGATATTCATTACAGTGCTTACGTCGCAATGCATTGTTATATTATAATATCTACTTTATTTATTTGCATTAAAACTATTTGAGCTAAAAATATGGGTTTTTTACAGTTATGTAAAATAGATTACTCTCTCCTTCTATATCGATCAGTTTTGGCAAAATCTGAATTTTTGTCTTAGCACGAATAGTACGAGGGCTATCCAGAAAGTAGATTACGTTTTGGAATAAAAAGTAAACAAAGTATAGGAAACAAATTTTATTATATACAGATGAAAGCCACACTCAAATACTACTTTTCGACATAGTCACCATTCAAATTAAGGCATTTATCGTAGCGATGTACAAGCTTGGAAATTCCTTCGTCGAAAAATTCGGCCGCCTGCGCCTTCAACCACTTCGTTACCTCTTCTTGCAGCTGTGCGTCGTCATCAAAACGCTGCATAGCCAGCCACTTCTTCATTGCTGGGAATAGGTGGAAGTCGCTCGGTGCCAGGTCGGGACTGTACGGCGGATGAGGAAACAACTCCCATTTAAAAGATTCAAGAACTTCACGAGTGACATTTGCCGTGTGGGGCCGGGCGTTGTCGTGAATCAACAAGATCTTAGAGCTCAACATTCCTCTGCGCTTGTTTTGAATGGCTCTTCTGAGTTTTTGGAGAGTTTGGCAATACCTTTGAGAGTTTATTGTAGTGCCTCTTTCCAGGAAGTCCACCAAAATCACACCTTTTCTGTCCCAAAAAACAGTCGCCATCATCTTCCTTGCCGACATTGTTTGCATGCATTTCTTGGGTTTTTGGGGAGAACTTGTGTGCCCCCACTGCATTGATTGCAATTTCGTTTCACAGTTCACGTGTTTCACCCATGTTTCGTCACCAGTAACGATGCGATCGAGTAAAGAGTCACCATCCTTATGGTAAACGTCCAAAAAGTTCAACGCTGCAGCCATTCGCTGATTTTTGTGGTCCTCTGTCAAGATTTTTGGAATCCATCTTGCACAAAACTTGTGGTAACCAAGCTTTTCGCTGATGATTTCGTGCAACAAACTTCGCGAAATTTGTGGAAAACTCCAAGAAAGTTCCGTTATTGTGAACCTTCGATTTTCACGGACTTTAGCATCGACTTTTTCGACAAGTTCGGCAGTCACTATGCTGGGTCTCCCACTTTGATCTTCGTCGTGAACATTGGTTCGGCCATTTTTAAATCTGATGACCCACTGACGCACTCCACCTTCAGTGATAATGTTGTCCCCATACACTTCACAAAGCTGCCGATAGATTTCTATCGGTTTACAGTTTTTTTGCAGTCAGAAACCTTATTACTGCACGCACCTGGCAGCTCGCGGGATTTTCAATTAACGCAGACATTTCAAACCGTCACAGTATCTGAACGGAGCACACCACGAACCTCTCACTAGCACGGCTAGATGCCGACTGAGCTGCGCAACGCTCTGACCCCAAGATGGCCGCGTTAGCCCCGCCCCTAGCGGAAACAGACGAAAACGTAATCTACTTTCTGGATAGCCCTCGTGTTTATTACAGATTGATTAGTTTGGCGCTCCTCACACAAACTTTGGGGGAATGCAATACAACAACACCGCAGGACACCGATTGGTTGCTTGTCTAGTGACGCTTAAGCACAAACGCCTTCCTATTTAGGCTTTATCGCTCCCTGGTCCGATCTAAGCTGGACTACGACTGTTTTATTTATGGCGCAGCGACCGCCTCTAAACTTCGCCTTTTAGACACCATACATCATACAGGTATCCGCCTTGCCACAGGAGCTTTCCGCACAACTCGCGTCGACTGCTTGTATGCCGACTCCGGCGAGCCTCCACTTTCTATTCGTCGCTCGACACTGCTCTGTTCATACTTGCGAAGCTGGCAAGTTACCCAAACCATCCCTGTTTTAAACCAGTTCTGCAACCCGATTTAGCCCACCGTTATATGCACCCTGGTTCTCGGACACGCCCAACCGGAATAAGATTCCGGGAACTCTCCCGTACACATGACCTCCGAATGCCTCGCGTGGTGCGGTCATTTCTGGGTCGTTATCCCGCATGGCAGCTCCAGCGTGCGCGGTTCGATCTCGCTCTTTCCACCAACTCGAGACTAGCTACCTCACATTCGGTATTTCAACAACTTTTTGCCGAACTACTGGGCCGTTACCCTAACTATGTTCCGGGTTTTACATATGGTTCCCAGTTAGGTAGCACTACGGGTTGCGCCTTCGTCATTAACGGTGAGGCTCATAAATTTCGCCTTCTGGACTTGACCTCTGTTTTTTCTGCAGAACTGTATGCCATCCTCTATCTGCTGCTTTTTATTTGTAAGTTAGTTCCTGGCAATTTTATTGTTTGCACTGACTCTCTAAGTGCTCTTCAGACCTTGCAACAGCACACTGCCGCTCACACCCTTGTTTTAAAAATACAGGCCTTAATCTCGCAAATGCTCAGTCGCGGATACCATTTTGTTTTTACTTGGACCCCAGGCCATGTGGGCATTTCCGGGAACGAGGAGGCGGACGCGGCTGCTAAGTCCACTTGCCGTTTGCCCCGGAGTTTAACAACTACAGTGCCATACCAGGATGTGCAACGTTTCTTCCGTCGCCTACTCCTATCAGCTTAGCAGCACTCCTGGACAGCTTTGGAAGGCACACAACTCCGGGCGATAAAGGAGAGCGTAAAACCCTGGCCAACTTCCTGCAGGGATAACCGGCGGGCCGAGGTGATACTCACCCGGCTGAGAATTGGACACACACGAGCGACTCATGACCATCTGTTAAGAGGGGAACCGGCCCCTGTGTGTGCTCCGTGTGCAGTACGCCTTACTGTGCGGCATGTATTGCTCGATTACCCGCAGTACTCCCGCGTTCGCCAGTCTTTGGGCTTGGGGACTAACTTGCTCGGTGTTTTAGGGGACGACCCAGTGGCCGTGGTTAAGGCACTGCGGTTTGTTGCTGAAATTGGTTTTAACAAACAAGTCTGACTTGGATTTTATCTTGGTTACTGTTAGAGATTTTAATTTAATAGTCTGGTGATTGGTCGGTCTTTTTGTAGTATTTTACTGATTGTCGTGCGTTTTATTTTATATATATATATATATATATATATATATATATATATATATTTTCTTAACCTTTGGAGTACCTTTGTTGGGTGCTTTTATTTTATTTCATCTTTTAGATTAGTTTGTGTGGCTTATAGCTTTTAATGCTTACTTCGGGCCCAAATGACCTCGTTGTCGACGGGTCCTAAAACCCACTAATCCAATCCAATCCTTCCTATTTGAACACATATTAATTTACGTTTTACATGATACAGAGATGATGTCAAATACAACATGTACTTACAGATCCAAATGATGAAGCCGATCTTGCTGTTCAGTTTTCTCCTGGCTACATTTATATGTGCCTCAGCTGCTCCCATCTTTGGGTTGAGAAATGGAGATTCCATGGATGAGGACGATCCGCCTTTGGATGAAAATAATGAGCCCGACGATCTTATAAGGAAACTGATGGCAGAAATTACTTATTATCTGGTAAGTCAAACCTAAATTAAATTTATATATCTGGCACTTTATATAACAATCATAAGAGATCTGCTGTCAAAGAACCTTATTGTTCCAAAATTTTAATTTAAGCATACTAAACAAGCGCAAGGAAAAAATAACTGCATACATATGAGGGTTGTTCAATAAAGAATAATCACAATTTCTCTTGACAACGTTACTTTACTCATCCTCATAATTTTGATGCTCCTTCTCAAAATAGCCTCCCCTGTATGTGATTCACTTGTCCCAGCGTTTCTGCCAGTCTTCAAAGACATGCTGGAAACCATTTTTTGAGAGATTCTTCAAAATCACCTCCGCAGCCCTCACCACTGCTTCTGATGATGCATATTGCCTCCCACGAAGGCGTTTCTTCAAGTTGGGGAATATAATAAAGTGACATAGGGCTAAATCCGGATTATAGAGAGGGTGAGGAATGCATTTCACGTTGATGTTTGCAAGATATTCACCAACAACATTGGCAATATATGGCCGCGGATTATCGTGGTGCAGTATCCAGCATGCTTCACGGAAAGGTGATCTTTTGCACGTGATATGCATTTCCAATGTTTTCAGGACATCCCTGTAGTATTGTCCAGTTACTGATGTGTGTGCAGGTACAACATCCTGATAAAGCATTTCATGAATATCAAAGAATGCGATGACCATAATTTTCCCAGCAGAAGCACCACTTTTGCTTTTTTGGAGGTTGGTGATGAAGGAGATTTCCACACTGAGCTTTGCTGTTTACTCTCAGGATCTAAATGATGTAGCTAAGTTTCATCAGCAACGATTACGTTTGAAAGAAACTCCGGATCTCTAACATCAACTTTAACTGCATGCAGAACTACATGTGAATGTCCTTTTGTTCGGGAATCAACAGTCTTGGGACACATCGCGCACAAACACGTCTCATGTGTAATGTTTCTGTCACCAACGTGTGGGTGGCACACAGTGAAATCTTCAGTATTTCAGAAAATGATCTTAAGGTAATTCGTCGATCCTCTCTCACAATGGCAGCAGCACTGTTGATGTTTTCTTCCGTAAGAGCAGTAACTGGAGCACCGGGTCCACCCTCCTTCGAAATTGATTGTCTCCCCTCTTTAAACATTTTGAACCACCTTCGAGCTGTGCTGTAGAGAAGAACAGACTCTCCATAGGCCTCCTGTAACATTGTATAGGCCTCAACTGAAGATTTGTTGAGACGAAAGCAGAATTTCTAAGACGCATATTGTTCCTCGCGTGTTACCTCCATTGCAGCGGTAGGCGATACTGAACATGTCTGAACTTGCATGGTTCTCACAGGCGGGAAACAGGAGTACCAACAATGAAACTACTATGGCGTGTTTGTTTCACATTAAACTAACAGAATATAATTGGATTGAGTTTCATTGGAAAACATTATGACAGTAAAAAAATTATGATCGTTCTTTATTGAACAACCCTGGTAGCTTTGTAAGTAAGAAGCCTAAGTAGTGGAGGTTTTCTCAGTTTTTCTGTAATCCAGCTCTGCATACCTTAATTAGTTAACTACCATGTACGAAGTGAATAAACCTTTGTATCCTCTCACCTCACACATCCCACGTTAGGGGTGCGCAAACAGGGATATAAACACAATAGAATCATTTTATTGAGTCTCGAATGATGTTCTGCAGAGACTTGGGGATTGTTGTTTCCAAACATTACAGGTAGTGTGTCTGGTTGCATTCCTGTGTACGGTTTAATACCAGGGTACGTCAAAAACTAAAGCCTTCTACTGTTTTCTCTTTTAATTGTCAAGAAAATCGAATCCAATTTACATAGCTTGAAAACTACAACATTGACGATTAATTTGCCACTATTCAATATAATCTCCGTCCTTTTCCACAGTTTAGGTCCACTTTTTAACTAGGGCATGTATTCCAGTGTGGTAAAACACGCGGTCTTGCTTCCTAAGTCATTGACGCACGGACGTTTTCACAGCCTCCTCATCTTCAAAATGAATCCCACGATGAGCTTCCTTTAGTGGCCCGAACAGATGAAAGTCTGATGTTGTCAGCTCAGGGCTGTAAGACTTGCCATCCCAATTTCTCAATTTCTGCAGTGGTGTAACGGCTGGTGTGTGGTCTTGCATTGTCATGCAAAAGAAGAACATCCGCCATAGTTTTTGTTGGGCGAACTCGGCGAAGACGTGCTTTCAGCTTTTTGAGAGTGCTGACTTATTGGACAGAATTTATTGTGCATCCCTGCTCCAAAAAATCTATCATAAGCACACCCTCTGCATCCCAAAACACTGTCGCCATAACTTTCCCTGCCGAACGCGTAGTTTTGAATTGTTTTTCTTCGGTGACGTTGTGTGATGCCATTCCATTGACTGCCTCTTTGATTCAGGTTCAAAAAAATTAACCCACGTTTCGTCTCCAGGAACAATTTTTTACAGAAACTCCTCTCCTTCCAAATTTAAGCGCTTCAAGTGTTCGGAGGCTATTGTTTTCCTTGTTTCTTTGTTTCAAGTGGTTAACATTCTTAATACCCAACGTGAATAAACTTTTGAGTAACCCAGTTGTTGAATAATCGTTATCACACTTCCTTTACTGAGGGAGGTAATGCGACACAATTCACCTGTTGTTACCCGACGATCACCACGAATGATGTCATCGACTCGCTGAATGTTGGATGGAGTCACTGCAGTCACCGGCCTGCCGCTTCGCTTTGCATCTGGCGACGAACCCATCGTCTAACAGTGCTGACATCCACCGTTGCATCACCATACACATTTTTTTAGCCTTTCGTGAATGCGAAATAGCGTTTCACCTTCCGCAGTAAAAAATTCAATCACAGAACGCTGTCTAATACGAATGTCGATGTCAAGCATTTTGCAAAAGGATGCAGTGCTGCCACCTGTTGATTTAGGAAGTTATTACTGCAGGGGATTGGAGAAGAAGGTTTGAGGAATTTCGCCAAATTCAAAGTTTTCACATAACTTACTTATTTAAGGCAAAAAGATATGAGGCATTACGTTTTGACCCACCCTCGTGTAAACAAAGTGAGACTCTCGAAGCCGGCGGGTAGCGTACCACGTTGCATTAGAGCAAAACTCTGCTGTTTAGTACTAGAGGAAGGGTGTTGCATGAATATAGCTTTCAATACGATACAGTTTGCGCTAGTGTCATCAACTAGCCTCACACAGGAAGTAGATGTGAAAATGGTGGGAATATACAGTTTGATTTTTAAAAGAAGATACGTGAACGCCATCTGTTTCTCCACGTGGGTGCTGCAATGTTGCCCAGCAGATTCCCTTTCTTTATTCTCTCAACACTCGATGCATAAACAAGGGTTCGAGTTATCTCACCTAAACAAAAGCATGTACAGTTAATCTGTATTAGCCTACTTTAAAAACACGAATTCACTGAGTTCTAGCGTCTTCACACGTGTGAGTTATTTGATATAATTGTCTGTACTATGTAACTAATATTCCATACTTACCGTTATTGTTGCTATACATCGTAAGTTGACATTCCCGCACAGTGCGGTAAGTACGAATGGGGACCCAAAAGAAACCGGCCTCCGAGGGCGTCGCCGCTCGTAGACGTAGTGCAGAGTTCTCACGCTAGATGGTGTTAGTAGAGACCTTCGTGAAATAGCTGTACAGACAGCGTCAGTGTAGAGCTGAAAGTGCAAGTATGTTACTGTTTCTCTGACTGTTGGCGGGTTACCTCTGCGAAGTCGTTATGGCAACTTTAAAAGAACAGAGAGTGTGTGTGAAATTTTGATTCCTGCTTAAAAACTGTAATGGAGACACACCAAATGCTTCAGGAAGCTTTCCAGGAGGACGCTATGAGCCGCACACAGATTTTCGAGTGCTTTGGGCACTTTAAACGTGGTGAGATTTGTGTTGAAGACCAAGCTCGTTCTGGACGCCCTTGAACAACGCGAAATTAGGAGAACATTGAAAAGGTCCACCAAAATATCAACGAGGATCGTCGCAAAACGATGGACCAAATTTCAGCAGCGACAGGAATCAGTTGGAGCCTGTGCCAGTGGATTTTGAGAGAGGATTTACACATGAGACGTGTTGCTGCTAAATTTGTTCCACGCCTTCTCACACAGGAGCACAAAACCATCCGCATGAATGTGTGTCAGGACTTGAAAACAGAGATTGCACGTGATCCAAACTTCTTGAACAAAGTCATTACAGGGGATGAGAGTTGGTGTTACGGTTATGACCCAGAAACCAAGCAATCGTCAAGCCAGTGGAGGACTCCCAACTCTCCCAGACCAAGTGAGGTCAAATGTGAAGACGATGATTATTGTCTTTTTTGATGTTCGTGGAATTATGCATCGGGAATTCGTACCCCCTGGCCAGAGTGTTAACCAGCATTTTTACTTGGATGTTTTAAGGCGTCTGAGAGAGGATGTGAGGAGGAAACGCCCGGAACTTTGGCGATCGTGTGACTGGTTTCTGCAGCACGACAACACTCCAGCGCACAGGGCCTTAGGAGTGATCCACTATTTGGCATTTCAGAGGTGGTCTGTCGTTCCCCACGCTCCATATTCGCCGGACATAGCCCCGTGCTACTTTTTCTATTTCCACGAATGAAAAAAAAGGTAAAAGGGGAGCGCTAGGACGATGTGGAGGCGGTAAAAACAAGATCGCAAAGCGCCTTGGACAATACCAAACTTGAAGAGTTCCAAACATGCTTCCAACAGTGGGAAAAGAGGCTTGACAAGTGCATCGCTTGTAATGGGGAGTATTTTGAAGTTGACTGAAGTAAGTTTGTAAAAACGTTTTGCAGTAAAGTTATATGACAACGATCCGGTTGCTTTTGGCCCCCCCCCCCTCATCGTATTTCTTCATAGAAACACATATACGCGATGTACCTTCTAAAATCTGACAATTATGTTCTATTATATTTATTAATATTTCAGCTAATATCTTAACTACTAGAATTCAGACTCATATGAACACACACAGTGCAACAAATAATGTGCATAACGTAATCTCGAGAATTGAAAAAACTCGGTAAAAGCGCCTCGTTTTTTAAAACCTTTTCTCGTTCCGTATACATTAGCATCGCAATGTACTATTATTAACGACTTTGTTAATTGACATGTTCATATCAACGTCGCCGATATGCCGGAATTTTGACCCACAGGAATTCATTTACGTGCAAGCATATCTACTGACACGTGACTGTCTCTTTTGGATAAAAGGAATAAGCTGTTCATTGATAAGGAGCAAACTCTCGTCTTCATGTTGGAAGAATTCTCTAAGAGAACAGACAAATTCTCTAGCTTGGCTATACAATGTAACACCCGACCATAAGCTGATCTATGCCTCGGTCCACCTCCAATCCTACCGCCACTACGTCTTGCTCCCATAAAAACGTATTTCAATTATGTTTTAGCAAAATAGACTAACAATACACAGTTCAACAAAGAAGTCTGTTTCCAGCATACAACTAGCGATAACTGAGCTGAGGAGTAGGTGATTCAGCAACGACCTTTGCTTTTTACCCTGCGCGTACCTTGCCTGATGACCTCCACGTATCTGCTTTTAAAAATCAGACTGTACATGAACAATAAACCACGTGCTGCAGAGCAGTGTAACACATCGAAGTTTGCAAAGGGAGTTTTATTAGATTAAGATTAGATTGGATTATTTATTGTGCATACTCCAAAGTTCTACAATTTACAACTTTAGGCTACATTTATTTGTCTTTACCTTGTTGCTACCTTGTCTTACATGACACCCTGGTCTTCTGCTCTGTCAGGTAGCTCTTAACCTCCATGTCTCCTTGTTACTTAATTAGCCCCTTTCTTCCACCTCATCTTCCTTTCTTATATTCTTTACATTTATTTCTCTTTACCTTGTCTTACATGACATCCTGGTCCTCTGCTCTGTCAGGTAGCTCTTAACCTCCATGTCTCCTTATTACTTAATTAGCCCCTTTCTTCCCCCTCATCTTCCTTTCTTATATTCTTTACATTTATTTGTCTTTACCTTGTTGTTACCTTGTCTTACATGACACCCTGGTCTTCTGCTCTGTCAGGTAGCTCTTAACCTCCATGTCTCTTTGTTACTTAATTAGTCCCTTTCTTCCCCCTCATCTTCCTTTCTTATATTCTTTACATTTATTTGTCTTTACCTTGTTGCTACCTTGACTTACATGATACCCTGGTCTTCTGCTCTGTCAAGTAGCTCTTAACCTCCATGTCTCCTTGTTACTTAATTAGTCCCTTTCTTCCCCCTCATCTTCCTTTCTTATATTCTTTACATTTATTTGTCTTTACCTTGTTGCTACCTTGACTTACATGATACCCTGGTCTTCTGCTCTGTCAGGTAACTCTTAACCTCTATGTCTCCTTGTTACTTAATTACTCCCATTCTTCCCCCTCGTCTTCCTTTCTTATATTCTTTACATTTATTTGTCTTTACCTTGTTGCTACCTTGACTTACATGATACCCTGGTCTTCTGCTCTGTCAAGTAGTTCTTAACCCCATGTCTCCTTGTTACTTAATTACTCCCATTCTTCCCCCTCATCTTCCTTTCTTATATTCTTTACATTTATTTGTCTTTACCTGGTTGCTACCTCGGCTTACATGACACCCTGGTCTTCTGCTCTGTCAGGTAGCTCTTAACCTCCATGTCTCCTTATTACTTAATTAGCCCCTTTCTTCCCCCTCATCTTCCTTTCTTATATTCTTTACATTTATTTGTCTTTACCTTGTTGTTACCTTGTCTTACATGACACCCTGGTCTTCTGCTCTGTCAGGTAGCTCTTAACCTCCATGTCTCTTTGTTACTTAATTAGTCCCTTTCTTCCCCCTCATCTTCCTTTCTTATATTCTTTACATTTATTTGTCTTTACCTTGTTGCTACCTTGACTTACATGATACCCTGGTCTTCTGCTCTGTCAAGTAGCTCTTAACCTCCATGTCTCCTTGTTACTTAATTAGTCCCTTTCTTCCCCCTCATCTTCCTTTCTTATATTCTTTACATTTATTTGTCTTTACCTTGTTGCTACCTTGACTTACATGATACCCTGGTCTTCTGCTCTGTCAGGTAACTCTTAACCTCTATGTCTCCTTGTTACTTCATTACTCCCATTCTTCCCCCTCGTCTTCCTTTCTTATATTCTTTACATTTATTTGTCTTTACCTTGTTGCTACCTTGACTTACATGATACCCTGGTCTTCTGCTCTGTCAAGTAGTTCTTAACCCCATGTCTCCTTGTTACTTAATTACTCCCATTCTTCCCCCTCATCTTCCTTTCTTATATTCTTTACATTTATTTGTCTTTACCTGGTTGCTACCTCGGCTTACATGACACCCTGGTCTTCTGCTCTGTCAGGTAGCTCTTAACCTCCATGTCTCCTTGTTACTTAATTAGCCCCAGTCTTCTCCCTCATCTTCCTTTCTTATATTTTTTTTCATTTATTTGTGTTTAACTTGTTGCTATCTTGACTTACATGACACCCTGGTCTTCTGCTCTGCCAGGTAGCTCTTAACCTCCATGTGTCCATGTTACATAATTAGCCCCTTTCTTTCCCCTCATCTTCCTTTCTTATATTCTTTACATTTATTTGTCTTTACCTTGTTGTTACCTTGTCTTACATGACATCCTGGTCTTCTGCTCTGTCAGGTAGCTCTTAACCTCCATGTCTCCTTGTAACTTAATTAGTCCCTTTCTTCCCCCTCATCTTCCTTTCTGATATTCTTTACATTTATTTGTCTTTACCTTGCTGTTACCTTGTCTTACATGACACCCTGGTCTTCTGCTCTGTCAGGTAGCTCTTAACCTCCATGTCTCCTTGTTACTTAATTAGTCCCTTTCTTCCCCCTCATCTTCCTTTCTTATATTCTTTACATTTACTTGTCTTTACCTTGTTGCTACCTTGTCTTACATGACACTCTGGTCTTCTGCTCTGTCAGGTAGCTCTTAACCTCCATGTCTCCTTGTTACTTAATTAGTCCCTTTCTTCTCACTCATCTTCCTTTCTTATATTCTTTACATTTACTTGTCTTTACCTTGTTGCTACCTTGTCTTACATGACACCCTGGTCTTGTGCTCTGTCAGGTAGCTCTTAACCTCCATGCCTGCTTGTTACTTAATTAGTCCCTTTCTTCCCCCTCATCTTCCTTTCTTATATTCTTTACATTTATTTGTCTTTATCTTGTTGCTACCTTGGCTTATATGACACCCTGGTCTTCTGCTCTGTCAGGTAGCTCTCAACCTCCATGTCTCCTTGTTATTTAATTAGCCCATTTCTTCCCCCTCATCTTCCTTTCTTATATTCTTTATATTTATTTGTCTTTTACTTGTTGTTAGCTTGGCTTACATGACACCCTGGTCTTCTGCTCTGTCAGGTAGCTCTTAACCTCCATGTCTCCTTGTTACTTAATTAGCCCCTTTCTTCCCCCTCATCCTCCTTTCTTATATTCTTTATATTTATTTGTCTTTAACTTGTTGTTACCTTGGCTTACATGACACCCTGGTCTTCTGCTCTGTTAGGTAGCTATTAACGTTCATGTCTCGTTGATACTTAATTAGCCCCTTTCTTCAACCTCATCTTCCTTTCTTATATTCTTTACATTTATTGCCCAGTTTTTCTTTTACCTTCTGCAAGAACTCACCAATAGGTATTACCTTATTTTCTGTCTTTCTTTTTAACAGTTTTATGGCTACTATCCTCTTCTCTTTCTCTCATTTTTCCTCTCACACCTTTATTTTCTCCATATTGTAACTTCTCGCATTCTGTTACAAAGTGTTCTATGCTTACTTTTCCCCCACACAATGCACAAATTCCCTTTTCTCTACCTCTTATCCCTCTTGGAAATATTGTTCCTGTTCTCATCCAAGCTAACCCTTCTCTCTCTTGTCTGTTGCAGTAATCTACATATGCTTCTCGTCCCCAATTTCTTTTTATTTGTTTGTAAAATTGTAATGATTTCATATTTTCTAGACGTCACCATATTTCCAGTCTTTCTATATCTTCTATTCTGCTTTTTATCAATTTACCTATATCGCTTGTATACCTTACCTCTAATCTCTATATATATCCCATTCCTATTTTTTCTATAATTCCTCCTATTTTTTCCCACCAACTATTTGAGTTCTGTAATCGTTTTAGTTTTGCGATGAACGTGCACTATGTAGTTGTGTATGGCAGACATATTCAATGTGCAGGGGGCGCTAGTGTCTCTATATACACTCCTGGAAATGGAAATAAGAACACATTGACGCCGGTGTGTCAGACCCACCATACTTGCTCCGGACACTGCGAGAGGGCTGTACAAGCAATGATCTCACGCACGGCACAGCGGACACACCAGGAACCGCGGTGTTGGCCGTCGAATGGAGCTAGCTGCGCAGCGTTTGGGCACCGCCGCCGACAGTGTCAGCCAGTTTGCCGTGACATACGGAGCTCCATCGCAGTCTTTAACACTGGTAGCATGCCGCGACAGCGTGGACGTGAACCGTATATGCAGTTGACGGACTTTGAGCGAGGGCGTATAGTGGGCATGCGCAAGGCGGGGGGACGTACCGCCGAATTGCTCAAACGTGGGGCGTGAGGTCTCCACAGTACATCGATGTTGTCACCAGTGTTGGGCGGAAGGTGCACGTGCCCGTCGACATGGGACGGATCCTACGCAGTGCTTAGGGGACCGCACCGCCACTTCCCAGCAAATTAGGGACACTGTTGCTCCTGAGGTATTGGTGAGTACCATTCGCAACCGTCTCCATGAAGCTGGGCTACGGTCCCGCGCACCGTTAGATCGTCTTCCGCTCACGCCCCAACATCGTGCAGCCCGCCTCCAGTGGTGTCGCGACAGGCGTGAATGGAGGGACGAATGGAGACGTGTCGTCTTCAGCTATGAGAGTCGCTTCCACCTTGGTGCCTATGACGGTCATATGCGGGTTTGGCGCCGTGCAGGTGAGCGCCACAATCAGGACTGCATACGACCGAGGCACACAGGGCCAACACCCGGCATCATGGTGTGGGGAGCGATCTCCTACACTGGCCGTACACCTCTGGTGATCGTCGAGGGGACATTGAATAGTGCGCGGTACATCCAAACCGTCATCGAACCCATCTTTCTACCATTCCTAGACCGACATGGGAACTTGCTGTTCCAACAGGACAATGCACGTCCGCATGTATCCCGTGCCACCCAACGTGCTCTAGAAGGTGTAAGTCAACTAACCTGGCCGGCAAGATCGCCAGATCTGTCCCCCATTGAGCATGTTTGCGACTGGATGAAACGTCGTCTCACGCGGTCTGCACGTGCGGCACGAACGCTGGTCCAACTGAGGCGCCAGCTGGAAATGGCATGGCAAGCCGTTCCACAGGACTACATCCAGCATCTCTATGATTGTCTCCAAGGGAGAATAGCAGCCTGCATTGCTGCGAAAGATGGATATACACGGTACTAGTGCCGACATTGTGCATGCTCTGTTGCCTGTGTCTATGTGCCTATGGTTCTGTCAGTGTGATCATGTGATGTATCTGACCCCAGGAATGTGTCAATAAAGTTTCCCCTTCCTGGGACAAGGAATTCACGGTGTTCTTATTTCAGTTTCCAGGGGTGTATGCTATTTATGTCTATTCCTAATATTACATTTATGTACTTATGATATTGATTCATGTCATGGCAGTGTCTTTGTCCTACAGGGACTGCTTCAACCCTTGAAGAAAATAAATAGTTTTAGTTTGTTTATACCTAAACGTAAATATATGACTGCATTAAGCTGTTTTGTACTTTAAATCATTTACTGTTACTGGTTTTATTTTCCAGGATATCGTAGAAAATCCTATAGGGTGGCTACATCTTGACTCAATGGAAAACAAGCCTGTGGGATGGCTACATGGCCCAATCAAGCACAAGCCTGTGGGGTGGCTACATGGTCCAATAGAGCAGAAGCCTGTGGGATGGCTACATGGCCCAAAGAAGCACAAGCCTGTGGGGTGGCTACATGGTCCAATAGAGCAGAAGCCTGTGGGATGGCTACATGGCCCAAAGAAGCACAAGCCTGTGGGGTGGCTACATGGCCCAATAGAGGAAAAGCCTGTGGGGTGGCTACATGGCCCAATCAAGCACAAGCGTGTGGGGTGGCTAATTGGTCCAAAGGAGCACAAGCCTGTGGGGTGGCTACATGGCCCTATCAAGCAAAAGCGTGTGGGGTGGCTACATGGTCCAAAGGAGCACAAGCCTGTGGGGTGGCTACATGGCCCAATAGAGGAAAAGCCTGTGGGGTGGCTACATGGTCCAATCAAGCACAAGCCTGTGGGGTGGCTACATGGCCCAATAGAGGAAAAGCCTGTGGGGTGGCTACATGGCCCAATAAAGCGCAAGCCTGTGGGGTGGCTACATGGCCCAAAAGAGGAAAAGCCTGTGGGGTGGCTACATGGCCCAATAGACAAGCCTGTGGGGTGGCTACATGGCCCAATAAAGCGCAAGCCTGTGGGGTGGCTACATGGCCCAAAAGAGGAAAAGCCTGTGGGGTGGCTACATGGTCCAATAGACAAGCCTTTCGGGTGGCTACATGGCCCAATAGAGAACAAGCCTGTGGGGTGGCTACATGGCCCAAAGAAGAGGTCTTAAACTCCGTCCAGCAAATCGAGTTATTTGAGTCGCGGGAGAGTCCTACTTATATGTAGACGAGAAATAACAAGTTTGTCATTTAACACATCAGCTTTATCTTCGAAAACCAAGGTAAAATGAATAAAGATATTTGCAATACTTGGAAAAGTAACAACATTGTGAACAGAAATGCATGTAAAAAGAACATAGAAGCGAAATAAATGTCAAACTGATCAAGTTATATTTTTATTAATTCCTTCAATAACACTAGAATATCTCTAATATAAGTAGAGGCTCGAATGTACATTCTCTGGCGGAGCCGATAAGTAACAGGCTGCAGGAGTCTGAACCATCTATCTGATAAACTACTGAGATGGGCAACACCTTATTACACAAAAATGTAGATCTTAAAACTCACAGTTTTATATATTCCTTATTATTTGTTGAATGTTGCATTATTTATACATTTCTCAATTGAAAAAGCTTATTTATTTATATATTTTGGTCACACAAAGAGAAAAAGTCATTACTAGCGAGCTGCTGTTAAATTATTTATTTTATTATGACTTAAAGACCACATTCTTCTACCCTTACTTCCACCCTTCTACCCTTCCATCCACCCTCCTACCCTTCCTTCCACCCTTTTACCCGTCCTTCAACCTTCCTACCCTTCCTCCCAGTCTCCTAGCTTTCCTTCCAACCTCCTACACTTCCTTCCACCCTCCTATCCTTCCTACCACCCTCCTACCCTCCTTCCGCCCTCCTACCCTTCTTTCCACCCTCATACCCTTCCTTCCGCCCTCCTTCCCTTTCTTTCACCTTCGTACTCTTCCTTCCAACCTCCTACCCTTTCTTCCACCCACATACCCTTCCTTCCACGCTCCTATCCCTTCTTCCAACCTCCTATTCTTCCTTCCACCCTCCTACCCACCCTCCTACCCTAGACCAGTACGGGCGAAAGTGGACTGTGCGGTTTCTCAGGAAGGATTGATGGTTTGGCATCCAGTACATAACAGAGGAGCAAAAAGCTACCTCATAAAAATTCCTCATCAAAGTAAATCCACCCCATCCTGTGTCATCAAAATTTTCAACCAGCGGTCAGACTCAAAACCTGGGTGGGTACGCCGCAAAAGCCTTCTGACTGTTAACAGCCTGTCAGTACCAGTGTTGTGTTGCTGCCACGTCCTCTACATTCACCCGATTTGCCTCCCAGTGACTATATCCTATTCGACTCGATGAAAGGGGTCATGCGGTGTAACAAGTTCACCACTAATTTTTTTGCTTATTTATTTGTTTATTTATTTGCTTATTTATTTATATATTTATTTATGTTTTATTTATTTATTTATTTATATTTATTTATTTATTTATTTATTTATTTATTTATTTATTTATTTATTTATTTATTTATTTATTTATTTATTTATTTATTTATTTATTTATTTATTTATTTATTTATTTATTTATTTATTTATTTATTTATTTATTTATTTATTTATTTATTTATTTATTTATTTATTTATTTATTTATTTATTTATTTATTTATTTATTTATTTATTTATTTATTTATTTATTTATTTATTTATTTATTTATTTATTTATTTATTTATTTATTTATTTATTTATTTATTTATTTATTTATTTATTTATTTATTTATTTATTTATTTATTTATTTATTTATTTATTTATTTATTTATTTATTTATTTATTTATTTATTTATTTATTTATTTATTTATTTATTTATTTATTTATTTATTTATTTATTTATTTATTTATTTATTTATTTATTTATTTATTTATTTATTTATTTATTTATTTATTTATTTATTTATTTATTTATTTATTTATTTATTTATTTATTTATTTATTTATTTATTTATTTATTTATTTATTTATTTATTTATTTATTTATTTATTTATTTATTTATTTATTTATTTATTTATTTATTTATTTATTTATTTATTTATTTATTTATTTATTTATTTATTTATTTATTTATTTATTTATTTATTTATTTATTTATTTATTTATTTATTTATTTATTTATTTATTTATTTATTTATTTATTTATTTATTTATTTATTTATTTATTTATTTATTTATTTATTTATTTATTTATTTATTTATTTATTTATTTATTTATTTATTTATTTATTTTTTTATTTATTTATTTATTTATTTATTTATTTATTTATTTATTTATTTATTTATTTATTTATTTATTTATTTTATTTATTCTTATGAACGTAAAAGGCTTGTCTCCCAATTACAATGTTCAAAATACATAGGTGTTTACATATAATAATATACATGTTCAAATAAAACACAAGAAAAACATAAATGAACACAGAGTAATACAGAATGGGAAATATAGATAATAGAAGCAATGAATAACAAGAGAAAAGAGAAAAAAAAAGGAAGTGAAGAAAAAAGAAAGTGAAGGTGGCAAGGTAAGTAATTATTTTACTATTCCTAATTACAGTAACGATACTACTGTTGCCAATTTTTGTAATTTACTGAACTGCGAATAAGTAGTTGTTAGTTGTAGCATTTTTCAATTGAACATCGAACATGTTGAAAATATCCATATCGAAACGATGAAGTTTATTATATAAATACGCAATTCTGTGTAATGGTGAATTTTTATGGCTTTTTGTATTTGCTTTCGTGGTGAAAAAGTCTCCTGAATTTGCTTAAAATAATATAATTGTTGTAATATTAATATCATCAATAATTGAATGTAATATTTTGTACAGAACTATTAACCCCGCAATGTTTCTTCTAAAATTCAAAGTTTTAAATTTAAAGTTTACCAAAATGCTTTCACAATTTGTGTAAGTAGGGCAACATCCAGTTTCTTTAAATACTATGTACGAGGCATGTTTTTTAAGTCAGTACCGTTTTGGAATTAAAATAGAGATGCATAGATATCCCAATAATTTTATTTTTACATGAAAGCCTGTACCTTAATTTTTCTACATAATTTCCGTGAATATTGAGGCACTTGTCATAACATGGCACCAGTTTTTGAATACCCTCCTCATAAAATTCTGCCGCCTGACGTGTTAACCACTGTATCACAACTGTTTTGACTTTGTTATCGTCTTGAAGACGCTGACCGCCCAGATGTTTCTTCAAGTGCAGGAACAAATGGCAGTCGCTGGGCGCCAGATCAGGGCTGTATGGAGGATGATCTAGAGTTTCCCATTGAAAAGATTTGACGAGATCTTTCATCCGTTTAGCCACATGTAGACGGGCATTGTCATGCAGCAAAACGATACCCTTACTCAACCTGCCACGTATTTTGTTCTGGATTGCACGGCGCAGATTTTTCAATGTCTCACAATAAGAAGCTGCATTGATTGTCCCATTACGAGGCAGAAACTCTACTAGCAATACTCCTTTTCTGTCCCAAAAAAACTGTGCACATGATTTTCCGGCCAGAAATTGTTTGCTTAAACTTCACTTTTGTGGGTGATGATGAATGTCACCATTCCATGGATTGTTGTTTCGATTCTGGTGTGACGTAGGCCACCCATGTTTCGTCACCAGTAACAATTCGGTCTAAAAAGTCTTCACCTTCATTGTGGTACCGCTCAAGGAAAGTCAATGCACTGCCTAAACGTTGGGTTTTGTGCAAATCCGTCAACATTTTCGGAACCCAACGTGAACACAATTACCGGTACTTCAATTTCTTGGTCACAATGCGATACAAAACACTACGAGAATATTGAGGAAAATAGTCGCACAATGATGAAATTGTAAAGCGTTTGTTTTCTCTCACCTTTTCGTCCACTTTCTGCACCAAATCTTCAGTAACGACCGAAGGACGCCTACTCCGTTCTTCGTCATACACATTTGTGCGGCCATCTTTAAATGCTCTCACCCATTTCCTTACCATTCCATCACTCATAATGTTTTGTCCGTAAACTTCACAGATCTCACGATGAATATCGATCGGTTTTACGCCTTTAGCACTAAGAAATCGTATAACAGCCCGTACTTCACAATCGGCGGGACTCACGATTGTCGCAGACATCTTAAACACTCAGTAACCAACGTATACAATGAAGGATCAGACTGTAATGGCGTCAGTGCGTAGACAAGAGATGTAGGTAACTATCGCGCATGCGCGGAACGCCGACCGTAGTGCTGCGGCGGCGGAATCGCAAAACGGTACTGACTTAAAAAACATGCCTCGTACTTTAGAAATTTTGATTGTACTTTTCCTATTGCGTTTTTCTAATGACTAACTTCATGCAGTTACCCATCAGTAGCGCTGGGATACCTCCAAAGAATGGTTTGCTACGCAATTACGCGAACTGCCAGAACGATTGGACAAGTGCATAGACATTGGAGGGGAATATCTGTAATGTTACCTGAATTAGTTTGTTCAATAAATGGTTCCTGTAAACAAAGAAGTTGTAGTGAAAGTTTTGAACGCCCCTAGTAAGTCTGAATGTTCTGAAAATAGAGTGTGATTACGTTTGCATAAATTGTCAACTGTAAGAGTAACACAAAGTCTCACTGCACAACAAATATATACAATGGTGAGTCAAATGAAAACCTTTATTTTGTAAAAACAAATCGAAATTTCGCACCGTTATCCTGTAAGTTGGTAAGCCTGCTACAAATAGCGTGCATAATGGCCTGTAGATGGCAGCAGCATAGTGCAGATGCACACATACCTTCGCAGTATCAGTACAGTACCCGCAAGATAAGAACGCTGGATTTACGGCGTAGTGTGGGCAGAGGGGAAGTTGCGAGAACTAACGCTCTTTTGTTTCTGCAGTGTGGTCAACCTCAGCAAAATAGTGTGTAAGATAAGCGAAGATATGCGCCGCAAGTGTGACATCTGTGGACAAACATTAAATTGAACTCGATCCTATAAGCTGTATATTTATATACTTACTATTTATGAAACACATAAAATCAGTAAACAGATATGACAGTGCGGCATACTTCAGTGCCATTAAGTTGCAAAACCGCATATTATATAAATTGTTTGGGTTCTTGTGGTTGAAATTTGGAGCTATGGGTTCTCTTCTCAGGTGAATGGTTATAGGAAAATGGGCTTATAGATGTTGGTTGCCCAGTGGAATCAATAGTTCTCAGATGACTGTGAAATTTTTGTTTAATTATCTTGTAATGTGTTTGTCCCATTAAGGCTGAGTTGCAACGGTGACCACTTCCAATTAAATTCTACCAACGTATTATATTTTCTTCTCCCGACTAATACGTCTGACTTCTTCAAGTATGATGTAGCAAGTCTTTTACTAAACGTTACATTTTCTTCTCCCGACGGACACTAATACGTCTCACCTCTTGAAGAACGATCTAGCAAGTCTTTTATTAAAGGTTACATCTTCTTCTTCCGACTAATACGTCTCACCTCTTGAAGTACAGTATAGCAAGTAACTTTCCTCGACTTCGCGATTCAGTTCGAACCTAATTCTGCTCCCCACTCTCATTTATCACATGACCAAAATAGCTCAACCTTCTCTCCATTTTTCAAATCTTGCTTTATTATTGGTTTCTGATTTATTCCGATTTATTTTTCATTGGTTTCCAAAACTCATCTAACTCATTTACTTGACGCCTACCCTGAGTTCTGACACGCCTACTCTGGGCTCTTTGTAACGCTATACATCGTTATCACATCAGCAATTCTAACCTTCATGCCTCGTCACACCCTGAAAGCCTTTTTGTCTCAATGCATTCCTTGGTACAAGCTCTCTCTATAGTTCTAAGACGTTCAACCCTTTCTGACACAAAGAAGATAACGGTCCTCTTTCCTGTCGCTTACGGCGTGTAGATTTTACCCGAGTATTTTTCCTACCTTGCCTTTATGCTGACATGCCTTGCCATATTAAATTATGTTCTTTCCTCCGCATTTTTTAAATAAACTGCTATTTTATTCATCATCCTAACCATTCTAATTTCATATTAATATAATAAGATTTCTTTATACACCCCTGGAAACTGAAATAAGAACACCGTGAATTCATTGTCCCAGGAAGGGGAAAGTTTATTGACACATTCCTGGGGTCAGATACATCACATGATCACACTGACAGAACCATAGGCACATAGACACAGGCAACAGAGCATGCACAATGACGGCACTAGTACCGTGTATATCCACCTTTCGCAGCAATGCAGGCTGCTATTCTCCCATGGAGACGATCATAGAGATGCTGGATGTAGTCCTGTGGAACGGCTTGCCATGCCATTTCCAGCTGGCGCCTCAGTTGGACCAGCGTTCCTGCTGGACGTGCAGACCGCGTGAGTCGACGTTTCATCCAGTCCCAAATATGCTCAATGGGGGACAGATCTGGAGATCTTGCTGGCCAGGGTAGTTGACTTACACCTTCTAGAGCACGTTGGGTGGCACGGGATACACGCGGACGTGCATTGTCCTGTTGGAACAGAAAGTTCCCTTGCCGTTCTAGGAATGGTAGAATGATGGGTTCGATGACGGTTTGGATATACCGTGCACTATTCAGTGTCACCTAGACGATCACCAGAGGTGTACGGCCAGTGTAGGAGATCGCTCCCCACACCATGATGCCGGGTGTTGGCCCTGTGTGCATCGGTCGTATGCAGTCCTGATTGTGGCGCTCACCTGCATGGCGTCAAACACGCATTCAACCATCATTGGCACCAAGGCAGAAGCGACTCTCATCGCTGAAGACGACACGTCTCCATTCGTCTCTCTATTCACGCCTGTAGCGACACCACTGGAGGCGGGCTGCACGATGTTGGGGCGTGAGCGGAAGACGGCCTAACGGTGCGCAGGACCGTAGCCCAGCTTCATGGAGACAGTTGCGAATGGTCCTCGCCGATACCCCAGGAGCAACAGTGTCTCTAATTTGCTGGGAAGTGGCGGTGCGGTCCCCTACGGCACTGCGTAGGATCCGACGGTCTTGGCGTGCATCCGTGCGTCGCTGCGGTCCGGTCCCAGGTCGACGGGCACGTGCACCTTCCGCCGACCACTGGCGACAACATCGATGTACTGTGGAGACCTCACACCCCACGTGTTGAGCAATTCGGCGGTACGTCCACCCGGCCTCCCGCATGCCCACTATACGCCCTCGCTCAAAGTCCGTCATCTGCACATACGGTTCACGTCCACGCTGTCGCGGCATGCTACCAGTGTTAAAGACTGCGATGGAGCTCCGTATGCCACGGCAAACTGGCTGACACTGACGGCGGCGGTGCCGAAACGCTGCGCAGCTAGCGCCATTCGACGGCCAACACCGCGGTTCCTGGTGTGTCCGCTGTGCCGTGCGTGTGATCATTGCTTGTACAGCCCTCTCGCAGTGTCCGGAGCAAGTATGGTTGGTCTGTCACACCGGCGTCAATGTGTTCTTATTTCCATTTCCAGGAGTGTAGAATGTGATTACGTTTGCATAAATTGTCAACTGTAACAGTTACACAAAAAATATATACGTCGGCGAGTCAAATGAAAAAAACCTTAATTTTGTAATAACAAATCAACATTTCGCACCGTTATCCTGTAAGTTGGTAAGTGTGCTACAAACAGCGTGCAGAATGGCCTGTAGATGGCAGCATACCTTCGCAGTATCAGTAGAGTATCCGCAAGATAAGAACGCTGGATTTATGGCGTAGTGCGGGCAGAGGGGAAGTTGCGAGAGCTAACGCTCTTTTGTTTCTGTAGTTTGGTCAACCTCAGCAAAATAGCGTGTAAGATAAGCGAAGGTATGCGCCGCAAGTGTGAGATCTGTGGACAAACATTAAATTGAACTCGATGCTATAAGCTGTATATTTATATACTTACCATTTATGAAACACATAAAAACAGTAAACAAATCATGGGTTCCTGGTCACGTTGGCTTGCAGAGTAATGAAAGGGCGGATTCGGCGGCTAAGGTCGCCGCCACAACACCTGGTGCTATCTTCCCCTTGGCCACCTCGGAAGACTTCAGATTTGTCCGTAGGGTGACGCTCTCGTGCTGGCGCGATGAGTGGCCGGCTCTGCGTGGCAACAAGCTAAGGACCGTGAAGGAGCTTCCGATTCACTGGGCGACCTCCTGTCGATTATCCCGGCGGGAGGAGGTGATATTGGCTCGGCTGCGTATTGGTCACTGCTATTTTAGCCATAGTTTTTTATTAGGTAGGACCGCACAACCTGTTTGCCCGCTGTGCGGTTCATTTCTGTCGGTCCGCCACGTACTTTTAGATTGTTTTAGGTCAGCACGTCTCCGCTGATCTCACCAGCTGCCGGGCAGCATGGCGGAGATCCTGGTGGACACGAGCAAGCGGTGACCAAAGTTTTAGATTTTATTTTAAATCTTAATTTTAGAATATAGGACCCTTTTATTTAGAATTTTAATCTTTTTATGGTTTTAAGCTGTGTTCTAGTTTTGGGGTAATGTGTTACGGTCTTTTTATCTTGTTTTATTTAAGACAGTTTTAGTGTTTTTGATTGGTTTTAAACCCATTGGATTTCAAGGGTGCTGATGACCTTGTAGTTGAGCGCCCTTAAAACCGATTATCCATCCATCCAGTAAACAAATATTATGAGAGCCATAAATACTCATTCGCTTTGTGATTATTCGATTTCTGAGTCCACTGCATCAGTTTCATCGCTAGTATCCTCTGTGTTGCTAATTTCATCAATCGCATTTTCAATTACACCATTATTTCTCCAATATTTCATTTGCAGTTCTTGCAGTATCCTTCCCAATCCGTCGCAGTTACAGAAGAGAATGCTTCTATAGCAAGTTTCTGCAGATTTGTGGCTGACATATCACCAGTAACGTTGTGTCCTCTGAAAACGTTCTTAATTTTTGCCCACGCCAGTTCAACTGCATTCAGATCACAGTTATATGGAGGTAAACGAATAATAGTGTGTCCCCTTTCGAGAACCATAACATCCACAACATAGGTAAGTCTTGCTCCTAGGTTTGTTGGCCTATACCGGTGTAGCTTTGGTAATGGAGGGAAATATGAAGCTATGTAGAAATATACAAAGGGCTCAGAGCAAGAGAAAAAGTAAGATAAAACCGCAAGATATAAGGAAAAGGAGGAAGGAAAGGATTGAAGGGAGAATAAGAAAGAAAGAAAACACCACTATTAGTTATTACCGTACACAGATCATAGCCTTGCCTGTTTTTTCCTGGTGTTTTTGGAGATTCACTAGGATGAGGTGTACAAAACGGCTCAATACGTCTGACAGTGATGACGCTTTTCCTGGTGTTTTTGGAGATTCATTAGGATGAGATGTACAAAACGATTTAATACGTCTGACAGTGATGACGCTTTTTCCTGGTGTTTTTGGAGATTCACTAGGATGAGATGTACAAAACGACTCAATACGTCTGACAGTGATGACGCTTTTCCTGGTGTTTTTGGAGATTCATTAGGATGAGATGTACAAAACGACTCAATACGTCTGACAGTGATGACGCTTTTCCTGGTGTTTTTGGAGATTCATTAGGATGAGATGTACAAAACGATTTAATACGCCTGACAGTGCTGACGCTTTTTCCTGCTGTTTTTGGAGATTCATTAAGATGAGATGTACAAAACGATTTAATACACCTGACTGCTGACGCTTTTTTCTGGTGTTTTTGGAGATTCATTGGGATGAGATGTACAAAACGCTTTAATACGCCTGACAGTGCTGACGCTTTTTCCTGGAGTTTTTTTGGAGATTCATTGGGATGAGATGTACAAAACGATTTAATACACCTGACAGTGCTGACACTTTTTCCTGGTGTTTTTGGAGATTCATTGGGATGAGATGTACAAAAAGATTTAATAGGCCTGACAGTGCTGACGCTTTTTTCTGGTGTTTTTGGAGATTCATTAAGATGAGATGTACAAAACGATTTAATACGCCTGACTGCTGACGCTTTTTTCTGGTGTTTTTGGAGATTCATTGGGATGAGATGTACAAAACGATTTAATACGCCTGACAGTGCTGACGCTTTTTCCTGGTGTTTTTGGAGATTCATTGGGATGAGATGTACAAAACGCTTTAATACGCCTGACAGTGCTGACGCTTTTCCTGGTGTTTTTGGAGATTCATTGGGATGAGATGTACAAAACGATTTAATACGCCTGAGAGTGCTGACGCTTTTACCTGGTGTTTTTGGAGATTCATTGGGATCAGATGTACAAAACGATTTAATACGCCTGGCAGTGCTGACGCTTTTTCCTGGTGTTTTTGGAGATTCATTAGGATGAGATGTACAAAACGACTCAATACGTCTGACAGTGATGACGCTTTTTCCTGGTGTTTTTGGAGATTCATTGGGATGAGATGTACAAAACGATTTAATACGCCTGACAGTGATGACGCTTTTTCCTGGTGTTTTTAGAGATTCATTGGGATGAGATGTACATAACGATTTAATACGCCTGAGAGAGCTGGCGCTTTTTCCTGGTGTTTTTGGAGATTCATTGGGAGGAGATGTACAAAACGATTTAATACGCCTGACAGTGCTGACGCTTTTTCCTGGTGTTTTTGGAGATTCATTGGGATGAGATGTATAAAACGATTTAATACGCCTGACAGTGCTGACGCTTTTTCCTGGTGTTTTTGGAGATTCATTGGGATGAGATGGACAAAACGATTTAATACGTCTGACAGTGCTGTCGCTTTTTCCTGGTGTTTTTGGAGATTCATTGGGATGAGATGTACAAAACGATTTAATACGTCTGACAGTGCTGTCGCTTTTTCCCGGTGTTTTTGGAGATTCATTGTGATGAGATGGACAAAACGATTTAATACGCCTGACAGTGCTGTCGCTTTTTCCCGGTGTTTTTGGAGATTCATTGTGATGAGATTTCATTTCTAGTCTTAGTTTTTTAAAATATTTTATTCCATTAATTGCATTCTCTTTCTTTTATATTCAACTTTGATCAATTATTGTTTACTCTGTTGTATCACTTATTTGCTTGATTAGTATACAATTTGCAATGTCTTGTCTTCAATAATAGCTTAATATATAGTGTATTTTTAGTTTGTCTGTATTCCTTTTTGTATTTCTGTTTTGCATTTAGTCAAACTTGTGTAACTAAATTGCATGTAGCTACTGTAATTGGAGCTTTGCTCTGTTGTAGCACAAATGAAGAAAATAAATAAATAAATATGAGATGTACAAAACCATTTAATACGCCTGACAGTGCTGGCTCTTTTTCCTGGTGTTTTTGGAGATTCATTGGGATGAGACGTATAAAACGATTTAATACGCCTGACAGTGCTGACGCTTTTTCCTGGTGTTTTTGGAGATTCATTGGGATGAGATGTATAAAACGATTTAATACGCCTGACAGTGCTTACACTTTTTCCTGTGTAAGCAGCGGCTCGTTCTATTGATTTGCTGAGTGGGAACATTAGCTGGGTGTTATCATTCTCTATATCGCAACTTTCTGCAACTTTCGCTATTATTTTGCGACTGTACGTGCATGTTTCCGAGTCGGAGTTCGTTGCTCGGAAGGTACATATGATGATGAGTTTGGTGTGCCCTCAGCCATAATTACAAGCTGCTTAAGCTGTAGTAATTAACCTCAAACTTGCACAAAATAAATGCACACAGAAAACAGAGACCGCGCGTAAAAGCTTAGCATATTAGTCACTAGAGGTCAGAGTGTACTAGTATAGCGCATTTCATGTTTCTAAGTTGTTATCTGTGTTTACGGAGTTAGCCGAAACCTACCGAGTGAGGACTTGGGAGACGAACGCTCAAGATAAATTGCGCATACCGTATAAAGATGGCCGCCCCACTTGCGACTTCGGTTTTTGCGTAGTGAAGGCGTAAAACCTATTGAAATTCATCGACAAATGAAGGTTCAATACGGTGATGCATGTTTGCTACAGCAGCAAGTCTACAAATGGAGTAGGAAGTTCGCAAATGGTGTGACTTCAGTGGAAGATGCTCCACGTCCAGGTCAGACACGAGTTGTGACTCCACAGAACATTGCAGCAGTTGAAGCCATAGTGAAGGAAAAACCGCCGAGTGACACTGAATGACATTACAGCATGTTTAAAGATTAGTCATTGGTCAGCATACCACATTGTGCAGTTTCACAAAATGTCTGCAAGATGGCTGCCACGGCAGCTGACTCCTGAAATTAGAGAACGACGTGTTGAAGCTTCTGAAGAACATCTTCGGCACTTTGAACGGGAAGATGATGGCTTCCTTGCAAGAATCGCTACTGGGGACACCTGGTTTCACTTCCACCAACCGAAAACGAAGAGAGCGAGCAAGGAATGGCGCCATCCCTCATCACCAAAACCAAAGAAGTTTCGAACAGAACAATCAGCAGGGAAGGTGGAGGGAAGAAGGAGGGCCGGGGTTGTAAAACGATTATAAGGGTTCGTCAAAGGCAGCGGCCGACGTGTTAACTAAACAGACTATACTTCCAGCTATACTCCGTACACAGACCCCACATACAGGGTGTTACAAAAAGGTACGGCCAAACTTTCAGGAAACATTCCTCACACACAAAGAAAGAAAATATGTTTTGTGGACATGTGACCGGAAACGCTAAATTTCCATGTTAGAGCTCATTTTAGTATTTCTCTTAAAATGTAAACTGAAATCATTCGTGCAGACAAATGTCAAAATACCCATTGTGGTTCATGCACGATGGAGCTCCTGCACATTTCAGTCGAAGTGTTCGTACGCTTCTCAACAACAGATTCGGTGACCAATAGATTGGTAGAGGCGGACCAATTCCATGGCCTCCACGCTCTCCTGACCTCAACCCTCTTGACTTTCATTTATGGCGGCATTTGAAAGCTCTTGTCTACACAACCTAGGTACCAAATGTAGATACTCTTCGTGCTGGTATTGTGGACGGCTGTGATACAATACTCCATTCTCTAGGGCTGCATCAGCGCATCAGGGATTCCATGCGACGGAGGATGGATGCACATATCCTCGCTAACGGAGGACATTTTGAACATTTCCTGTAATAAAGTGTTTGAAGTCACGCTGGTACGTTCTGTTGTCGTGTGTTTCCATTCCATGATTAATGTGATTTGAAGAGAAGTAATAAAATGAGCGCTAACATAGAAATTAAGCGTTTCCGGACACATGTCCACATAACATATTTTCTTTCTTTATGTGTGAGGAATGTTTCCTGAAAGTTTGGCCGTACCTTTTTGTAGCATCCTGTAGACTAGAGATGATGTCAAACGTCGCAGCTCTTACAGATGTGAGCATAGTGCCAGGTACTTTGTTAGATTGAGAAATTCGATACCATTTAATGTAATGGGCTGTCTACAAAAGACTATCTATTTCTTTATCAAACATAATTGTAGTATTTGGAGAATTGTGTATATAATTGCGTTTACTTACAAAACAACAAGGTAGCAGTAAATAGTTATAATATTCGACGAACTTCTATCTGAAATAGATCATGTAGTAGTAATAGTCAAATTTGTTCTTTCCTTTGTCTAGACTTAGCTGTGCTTTCTTACTAACTTTAATAATAAACAAGGTTGAAAACTCCGATCTTTAAGCATTTCTTGCTCTACATTTTAACGTGAAATCTCTGACCCACTTTCGCACGTTTTTGACGTCTATACATTGTGGCCCATAGACTTCGCATAACTGACGATGAATTTCAGTGGGAGATGATAGTATTATATATATAATTATTATTATATTATTATTATTTTTGGCACTCAAAAAACGGATCACTGCACGGAATTTGCACTTGGCGGCGGAAGTGATAGGAAGCTACATCGTAAACGGCTGCCCAGCCAAGACTAATGGTTGCAACGGCTTCGTCATGGTGGGAATTTGAACGGGCGAACCATGCTACACGCCAGTGTTGCCGGATCTTGCGTAATAGCTTTCCTCACGCCTTCAGCGCCTTGGAGACCTTATTTTACGGACACGCCTCCTAAAATGGCAATTACCTTGAAATAACTGCATACTCCCCACTGGTATTTCTTATAATCTACTCTCATCAAAATATTTTTCATATTTATATACGTTTCTTTAGTGTTGGTAGCATATGCCACAGAAACGGCAGGAAACTTATGTAAAAGTACTGCTTTAAGATTTGTCTTTAAAGCATCAATGAATAGTCGCCACTGACCAGGAATATGACTTATATTTAATGCATCCATCAGGCAATCAACATCTTTGCAGCACGTGAAATCTCCTTCAGTTGTAAGGAACTGGTCCAAAACTTTAATGTCGTTGTGGTTTGCACGGAGGGTTGCGGATAATTTCGTTGTTGTAAGCTCGATGCCAGAAGTTCTGTCTTAAGTTTAGGAAGATCTAGGTCCCTGATTAAATCATTGAGCTCTTCTTGTGTGATTTTATGATTGGACGCGTCTGTGCTTGGTGTGCGGTCTGCATCTCTTGAAGTTGAGGGCTCTTGCCCTTCACTGTTTGAGGAAACACTGTTATGTTCGTCAGTCAACAATAAAATGTTGTGCAGGTTGAGGAACAGGGGGTCCTTTACTATGAAGTACAGGCCGAATTGCTGAAGGTATATTAGGGTACACAAGTGTTGACTTTTTCCTTCATGGACATATAGTGGACCATACAGAAATAACAATCAGTAGTATTGTGACTTTGTGGGTTCGCGAAATAACAAGACGAGGTTACAAAACACAAAAACTACACTTTATTTTCCTAGCAATACACCGTTTACCATTAAAAATTGCTAGATCACCTAAAAACTGTTTATTTTTCAAACACTACTCTGAACTCTCTCTCGCTTCCGGTAACGATCGGCCCCGAAGTTTCCCGAATCTCCACAGGCCATCATTTATTCATCGGCTTCGCGAGTCTACCGCCAGGGTGACACTGCTCTCTCCTCAAGGATGGTCGTCCCGAACAGCGCCTTCTTAGCGGACCAGGCGATCCAGGTGTACCACCAACATCTTTCCTCGGAGCACCTCCTGGATGCAGTAGACCACGTCGTTAATCCTCTTCACCACACGGTACGGTCCTTGCCATGGCTGCTGAAGTTTCGGGCAGCTTCCCTTGGTCCGGGTCGGGCGGTACAACCAGACCAGGTCACCTTGCTGGAACCCTTCGCTGTTGGCTTGCCTGTCGTATCGGGTTTTCATGCGGTCGCTCGCCTTCTGGATGTTTTGGCGAGCCATCTCGTGCATGTCGTGGAGGTGGTCCACCAGGTTCTCCACATACTCGGTCGCTGGCTGTTTCACTTCCCTCAAGAGTGGCCCCAAGTCTGCGTCCGCCAGCTGCTCCCTCCTCAGGCCTGCGCTATCCCAGCCATCCGCAGGCATTGCCGTGACTACTCGAACTGCTGCGGCACGCTCCTTCTCCCCCACTCTTGTGCATTGGCCGCACTCTTCTGGACAGGGTCTTTAAATTTTTAAATTTTCCCGGAACTAGTTTCAGAGGCCTTCCCAGCCGGACATCGACTGGTTCTCATTGGTGTAGCTGGCAATATTTTGTCATCGGTCTCCTCTGGCGGTGGTTCGAGGAACTTGCTGAACAAATCTTTCTGGGGGATGTCGAAATTGAATACTTTGTTCCTATTTTTTGAAATAAAGAATTGTTCCCATGTGGACAGTTCCTCTTTTCCTGTTGTATGTTTTAGTAATTTTGGTTCTGGATTTATGCTGTGTTTTTTTCCCAAAAATGCGTGGCAACTGCTGATTTTTCTAATTGTTTGTATTTTATGTTCCTAAAGTGTTCCTTTGTTCTTGTTTCTAAATTTCTTTTGGTTTTTCCAATATAAATTTGACTACAGTCACAGCATTCAATTTGATATATACCAGATTATTTGTTAGATTGAATGGCATCTTTGATGTTTGAGCAAATTAGGTTTTCTTAAGGAGAAATGGTTGACTGGTGCTAGTTGAATGCTTTGTTTTTTGAATTTATCAAAGGCCCATGGATGGTAAGTGAATTTTTTGAAGATCATTTTAGTTTCTGTAGCTGAGAGGGTTGTGGTTTCCTTTAGTAGTTCCTTCTTTTTTGCTAAGTTCACTTTTTGTCTACTAGTGATTTGGGAAAGTCATTTTTCTGTGCTATTTCAATAATTTTGTTGTATTCTGTTTTGTATTCTTCTGCTGTGAGAGGGATGTTGACCAGTCTGTGTGCTAAACTATTAAAGATTGCCTGTTTGTGGGATCTTGGGTGTAGCCATTAGCTTTTATATAGTTGTCTGTCTGTGTTGGTTTTCTGTAAATGCCAAAGTTTATTCTATTTTTATTTCTGATTATTTTTAGATCTAAAAATGGTAAATACTCGTCTTTTTCAACTTCTACAGTGAACTTGATCCTTTTTGCTTGAATATTTAAAAGTTTTAGTGCATCACTGATGTGTTTTTTTGGCACTATGGCAAATATGTCATCTACATATCTTTGCCAGAGTTTGAACATCCATGGGAAACCTTTAGTGATCCTTATTTCTAGTGCACTCATGTACAGATCGGCCAGGAAGGGTGATAAGGGGTTGCCCATTGCTAAACCAGAAGTTTGATGGAAATATTTGGTTTGAAACTGGAAGAAATTCTGTTCTATGCATAATTTGGTAAGTTCGAACCACCACCAGAGGAGACCGATGACAAAATATTGCCAGCTACACCAATGAGAACAAGTCGATGTCCGGCTGAAGATAGAGGGAAGGCCTCAGAAACCGGTTCCGGGAAAATTTATAAGTGAGTGTTGTTTTGTGTCATTAATCGACTCCCAATTAATTTAATAAAAAATGTTATGTTCGTCAGAGTCAACAATAAAATGTTGTGCAGGTTGAGGAACAGGGGGTCCTTTACTATGAAGTACAGGCCGAATTGCTGAAGGTATATTAGGGTACACAAGTGTTAAGTTTTTCCTTCATGGACATATAGGGGGCCAGACAGAAATAACAATCAGTAAAATGTTTGGTAGCCTCCCTCCAAAGCATGGGCACTGCATACGGCATACAACGTCCTTTTCCTTTGACCCGTGCACCAAGTTTCGATGAACATATAGTATAGCACACATGTGGTGCCCATTTTTTGTCCTGGTCCCCTATCTTACACCCAAAATATATCAAATATGTTTTTAATATATGTTTTCGAACGCCTCCTCGATGCAAATTTAACCTCTGTGCATATATACCAAAAGTTATTCGGTTTATTCACTCACTTCAGAGGAATTTTTCTACTTGTGTATAAGAATAGAATGTGAGATCATAGATACAAGGGCTGTTCAATAAAGAATAATCATAATTTTTACGGTCATAATTTTTCGCACTAAAATTCAATCTTATTATATTCTGTTAGCTTAATGTGAAACAAACACGCCGTAGTAGTTTCATTGTTGGTACTCCTGGTTCCCACCTGTGAGAACCAGACAAGTTCAGACATGTTCAGTATCGCCTCCCGCTGCAATGGAGGTAAGATGCAGTTAAAGTTTATGTTAGAGGAAGATCCGGAATTTATTTTAAACGTAATCACTGCTGATGAAACTTCGCTACATCATTTTGATCCTGAGAGCAAACAGCAAATATCAGTGTGGAAATCTCCTTCATCACCAACCTCCAAAAAAGCAAAAGTTCTTACTTCTGCTGGGAAAGTTATGGTCATCTCATTCTTTGATATTCATGGAATGTTTTATCAGCATGTTGTACCTACACACACATCAGTAACTGGACAATACTACAGGGATGTCTTGAAAACATTGCAAGTCCATATCAGGCGAAAAAAAAACATTTTCGTGATGCAGGCTGGATGCTGCACCACGATAATGCGCGGCCGCATATTGCCAATGTTGTTGCTGAATATCTTGCAAAAATGAACGTGAAGTGCATCCCTCACCCTCCCTATAGTCCAGATTTAGCCCCATGTGACTTTTTCAATTCCGTAACTTGAAGAAACGCCTTCGTGGGAGACATTATCCATCTTCAGAAGCAGTGGTGAAGCCTGCGGAGGCGATTTTGAAGAATCTCACAAAAATGGTTGCCAGAATAGCTTTGAAGACTGGTAGAAACGCTGGGACAGGTACATCGCATTCAGGGGAGACTATTTTGAGAAGGAACATCAAAATTATGAGGATGAGTAAAGATACGTTGTCAAAATAAAGTTGTGGTCATTCTTTATTGAACAGCCCCCGTAGTAAGGCAAAAGAAACCTAGCTATAAAATATGTCGGGTCAAATCCTCAAACAACGTCAAGTATTTCAACTAGTACGTAACAATATAAATGTTAAAATGTAGTCCATAGTAGAATAAGTGTAAGAGTAGTTTATTGAAGTACAGATAAAGTCATTTAAATGCAATATATCAGATAGTTGTAATGTGGAGGCGAATATATATAATATAACGTCTGAATGTTCAATTCTTTCTGTATTTACTATTCTATAATGTTAAGTATATCAAATCGTGTCTAGACAAAACCCAAGCTCTTATTCTACAAGTTCCTGGGTCGATTCCTGGTGTCTGCCCACACTCACAAATGGTTTTACTGTTATTTTTTCTTAGTCGAAAGTGGAATGTTGGAGTAATGTGTATTCCTGTCCCCAATTTATTCTCTCTCTTTCACATTATAGCTTGACTCTGCGGGCAGATGGCGCCGAGACCTGAACCTGATACGTCAAAGGTTGGCGCTTTCTACTGCTGAGTCGTGATAATACAGAGTTATTGAAGGAATCACTGCACATACAACTTGGTTACGCTAACATTTATTTATCTGTTACACTCATTTGTCTTGACACTGTTCTTGCTTTTGGAAGAAATGCAAATAGTTTCTTTTACACAAACCATTCATTTCGCTGTTCTGTTTAATACGATCACACTGATGAGTTAAATACCAAATCTGTTTATACTCGTCTAGTATCTCCTTGTGGGCTCCACATAAGTCGGCTGAGTAGTCCGAGGAGGAGGGGCAGGAGGAGGGGAAGAATTCTGTCGTCGAACAGGAGGAGGGGGAGGATTCTGGCATCTCAGGCATCGAACAGGAGGAGGGGGAGGATTCTGTTGTCGAACAGGAGGAGGGGGAGGATCCTGCAATCGGACAGGAGGTGAAGGATTCTGTCGTCGAAAAGGAGGAGGGGGAGGATTCTGGCATCTCAAGCATCGAACAGGAGGAGAGGGAGGATTCTGCCATGGAACAGAAGGAGGGGGAGGATTCTGCCATGGAACAGGAGGAGGGGGAGGATTCTGGCATATCTGGCATGGAAGAGGAGGAGGGGGAGGATTCTGATATCTCTGATATCGAACAGGAGGAGGGGGAGGATTCTGCCATGGAACATGTGGAGGGGGATGATTATGTAGTCGAACAGGAGGAGGGGGATGTTTCTGCCATCGAACAGGAGGAGGGAGATGATTCTGGAATGGAACAGGAGGAGGGGGAGGATTCTGCCATCCAAGAGGAGGAGGTGGAGGATTCTGGCATCCAACAGGAGCAGAGGGAGGATTCTGCCATCGAAGAGGAGGAGGGGGAGGATACTGCCAGCGAACAGGAGGAGGGGGAGGATTCTGCCATGGAACAAGTGGAGAAGGATTCAGCCATGGAACAAGTGGAGGTGGAGGATTATGCCATGGAAGAGCAGGAGGGGGAGGGTTATGCCATGGAAGAGGTGGAGGGGGACCATTCTGCCATGGAACAGGTGGAGGATTCTGCCATCGAAAAGGTGGATGGGGAGGATTCCGCCATCGAAGAGGAGGAAGGGGTGGAATCTGTCGTCGAACACGAGGAACAGGAGGAGAATTCTGTGGTCGAAGAACAGGAGGCGGAGGTTTCCGCCATCGAACACGAGGAGGGGGAGGATTCTGTCGTCGAACAAGAGGAACAGGGGGAGCATTATGTGTTCGAAAATGAGGAGGGGGATGGTAGGGACTATTCCACCACCGAACAGGTGGAGAGATCATCTTATTCTGAAAAAGAAAACAGGGCCAGTAAATATTTAAATATTCAAAGATGGTAAATGCACTTAGCATATCCATTCTATAACCTCATACACTAGACGCAATGTCAAATGCTCTCGGTATCCTTTCAACTTACCTCTTCCTCTCAGGAAGCACCCCTCCGATATCACATGACCTTAGCTTTTACTGTAATTAATAAAGGTCGGAGAGATGTACGCTCTCATGCGATACAAGTTAACTGGACGCAGAGTATGATTATTACGTCACATGTACAGCACGGCCATCAAATGTACAAACGACTGCCACCAGAAGCAATCTCTGAATCATTGCCTTACAAGTTAATGCAGATGAAAGGTCAGGGAATAATATAACGTGAATGTTTTGTTTTTTCTCACTGTAACTGTCCTGCCAAGCTGTACCTACTGTAGCTTTTTACATGGGCGAGGGATAACAATATAGTCCATATGTAGTATAGCTGTGGAAAAGTGCACATCTCTCCGGCCTTTAGTAATTAATTATAAGACAAGTGATATTTTGTTTCCTCCCAGATGCCATGCCTTAAAATTGTGGAAAATCAAATAGTAAGAAAAGATGAAAGAGTAGAGCCAGACTGAAAAGTTCAATGCCATAGCCGGGATTTGAACCACGGAACTTCTGGTTTCCGTCCAGCCGCTCTAACCATTGAGCTACTATGGCCAACGTGCCAACATGACATTAAATTCTCCAATTGACTCGTGAACTCCAATTGAATTTTTCAGTCTGGCTCTACTCTTTCATAGTGTCCTACACACGGCTAGTGTGAAAGAACAATTAATTTCCATTAATTGTACCTAATAGTGGTCCGAACTATAAAGTCCGGGCCTTAAAGTACTTACAGCATAGTAAGTCGCCATTAAGGTAGTTGTCTCATGTGTTTATGAGAACTCCTGGTGGTTTACCGGTAAAAACACGAGTCAGTTGTACCTAATAGTGGTCCGAACTATAAAGCCCGGGCCTTAAAGTACTTACAGCATAGTAAGTCGCCATTAAGGTAGTTGTCTCATGTGTTTATGAGAACTCCTAGTGGTTTACCGGTAAAAACACGAGTCAGTTGTACCTAATAGTGGTCCGAACTATAAAGCCCGGGCCTTAAAGTACTTACAGCATAGTAAGTCGCCATTAAGGCAGTTGTCTCATGTGTTTATGAGAACTCCTAGTGGTTTACCGGAAAAAACACGAGTCAGTTGTACCTAATAGTGGTCCGAACTATAAAGCCCGGGCCTTAAAGTACTTACAGCATAGTAAGTCGTCATTAAGGTAGTTGTCTCATGTGTTTATGAGAACTCCTAGTGGTTTACCGGAAAAAACACGAGTCAGTTGTACCTAATAGTGGTCCGAACTATAAAGTCCGGGTCTTAAAGTACTTACAACATAGTAAGTCACCATTAAGGCAGTTGTCTCATGTGTTTATGAGAACTCCTAGTGGTTTACCGGGAAAAACACGAGTCAGTTGTACCTAATAGTGGTCCGAACTATAAAGTCCGGGTCTTAAAGTACTTACAGCATAGTAAGTCGCCATTAAGGCAGTTGTCTCATGTGTTTATGAGAACTCCTAGTGGTTTACCGGGAAAAACACGAGTCAGTTGTACCTAATTGTGGTCCGAACTATAAAGCCCGGGCCTTAAAGTACTTACAGCATAGTAAGTCGTCATTAAGGTAGTTGTCTCATGTGTTTATGAGAACTCCTAGTGGTTTACCGGGAAAATACGAGTCAGTTGTACCTAATAGTGGTCCGAACTATAAAGCCCGGGCCTTAAAGTACTTACAACACAGTAAGTCGTCATTAAGGTAGTTGTCTCATGTGTTTATGAGAACTCCTAGTGGTTTACCGGGAAAAACACGAGTCAGTTGTACCGAATAGTGGTCCGAACTATAAAGCCCGGGCCTTTAAGTACTTACAGCATAGTAAGTCGTCATTAAGGTAGTTGTCTCATGTGTTTATGAGAACTCCTAGTGGTTTACCGGGAAAAACACGAGTCAGTTGTACCTAATAGTGGTCCGAACTATAAAGCCCGGCCTTAAAGTACTAACAGCATAATAAGTCGTCATTAAGGTAGTTGTCTCATGTGTTTATGAGAACTCCTAGTGGTTTACCGGGAAAAACACGAGTCAGTTGTACCTAATAGTGGTCCGAACTATAAAGCCCGGGCCTTAAAGTACTTACAACATAGTAAGTCGTCATTAAGGTAGTTGTCTCATGTGTTTATGAGAACTCCTAGTGGTTTACCGGGAAAAACACGAGTCAGTGGTACCTAATAGTGGTCCGAACTATAAAGCCCGGGCCTTAAAGTACTTACAGCATAGTAAGTCGCCATTAAGGTAGTTGTCTCATGTGTTTATGAGAACTCCTAGTGGTTTACCGGGAAAAACACGAGTCAGTTGTACCTAATAGTGGTTAACTATAAAGCCCGGGTCTTAAAGTACTTACAGCATAGTAAGTCGTCATTAAGGTAGTTGTCTCATGTGTTTATGAGAACTCCTAGTGGTTTACCGGGAAAAACATAAGTCAGTTGGAGAATTTAATGTCATGTCGGCACGTTCGCCATAGTAGCTCAATGGTTAGAGCGGCTGGACGGAAACCAGAAGATCTGTGGCTCAAATCTCGGCTATGGCATTGAATTTGTCATTCTGGCTCTACCCTTTCATAGTGCGTCCTACACAAGGCTAGTGTGAAACAACAATTAATTTGCAGTAAGAATAAGTGTAACGTATATGTGATTTACCTTACGTGCATAAGAAGGTTTGTACCAAAGTTGGTGATAACGGAAGGACTTTGTTTGAGGTTTGTAATGGTAACCACTGAACCAACTCCACATATCGTAGTCGTAGCATGGATAATAAATAACTGTGATACTTATAAATGTTATCAGGAACAGAATTGGCGTCATCATTTTGATCTGAAAGTACATGAAATGGTTAAGTAAATTCCAAAGTAATCTACCGACATTTTTAAACGTTTTACCGCTTCTTATACGAGGGCTGTTCAATAAACAATGATCACAAAAACTTTTTTGACAACGTACCTTTACTCATCCTCATAATTGTGATGATCCATCTCAAAATAGTCTCCCCTGAATGTGACACACCTGTCCCAGCCTTTCTGTCAGTCTTCGAAGACATGCTGAAAACCATTCTTGAGAGATCCTTCAAAATTGCCTCCGCAGCCTTCACCACTGCTTCTGATTATGGATAATGTCCCCCACGAAGGCGTTTCTTCAAGTTAGGGAATAGAAAAAAGTCACATGGGGCTAAATCCGGACTATAGAGGGGTGAGGGATGCACTTCACGTTGATTTTTGCAAGATACACAGCAACAACATTGGCAATATGTTGCCGCGCATTATCGTGGTGCATCATCCAGCCTGCTTTACGCAAATGTGGTCTTTTGCGCCTGATATGGACTTGCAATGTTTTCAGGACATCCCTGTAGTATTGTTCAGTTACTGATGTGTGTGCAGGTACAATATGCTGATAAACCATTTAATGAATATCAAAGAATGAGTTGACCATAACTTTCCCAGCAGAAGCAACCACTTTTGCTTTTTTTGGGGGTTGGTGATGAAGGTTTTTTCCACACTGAGCTTTGCTGTTTGCTCTCAGGATCAAAATGATGTAGCCAAGTTTCATCAGAAGTGATTACGTTTGAAAGAAACTCCGGATCTTCCTCTAACATCAACTTTAACTGCATGCAGACCTGCATGTGAATGTCCTTTTGTTCGGGAATCAACAGTCTTGGGACCCATCGCGTACAAACACGTCTCATGTGTGATGTTTCTGTCACCAACGTGTGGGTGGCACCCAATGAAATGTTCAGTATTTCAGAAAGTGATCTTAAGGTAATTCGTCGATCCTCTCTCACAATGACAGCAGCACTGTTGATGTTTTCTTCCGTAAGAGCAGTAACTGGAGCACCGGGTCCACCTTGATTGTCTCCCCTCTTTAAACATTTTAAAGCATCTTCGAGCTGTGCTGTAGGGAAGAACAGACTCTCCATAGGCCTCCTGTAACATCGTTTAGGCCTTAACTGAAGATTTGTTGAGACGAAAGCAGAATTTGAAAGCCGCATATTGTTCCTCGTGTGTTACCTCCATTGCAGCGATAGGCGATACTGAATATGTCTGAACTTGCCTGATTCTCACAGGCGGTAACCAGGAGTACCAACAATGAAACTACTACGGCGTGTTTGTTTCACACTAAGCTAGCAGAATATAATAAGTGAAAAAATAATGAACGTAAAACAATTATGATCATTCTTTATTGAACAACCCTGGTAGCTGTATGAAGAAGAAAGATGTAAAATTTGGTGAGCCTAGATTATGTATTTTAAAGCACAAGTTTGAGTTATTGCACCAAAAATGCTGCAAGCAACAAATATTTTATAATTGTTGTTTTAACTCCAAATACATCTACAGCAAATAGAGAACTATTACATTCCTTCCAGAAGCTCGATACCTAGCTTGCAGTATAAGTACACGTGAGCTGCTATTGCGGACTTATTAATATTTTTGTATCTTAAGTGCCTGAAGTGTTCTTTCTTTCTAGTGCCTATGTTTCTTTTTGTCCTCCCTATGTAAATTTCTTCACAGTCTTTACACTTAATCTGGTAAATGCCTGACTTTTCCTCTGGTTTTATCTTATCAGTATTATTAATGTGAAGTAGGTTTTTAATGTTGTAATTGTTTTTTGGTGCCAATGTTATATTGTATTTCTTGAATACTTTTTGAACATTTTTTTTTTTGTGGCCCAGGGGTGGTAAGTAAATTTAGTAAATCTAATTTCTTGTTTTATTAGTGAAAGAGCTGTGATCTGTTTTAATCTCTTTTGAAGTTTGAATGATTTTATTTTTTTATCTACAAGGTTTTTTCCATATCCATTTTTAATTGCAGTTTTTAAGATTTGATGGTATTCTTTTTTATATTCTTGCTGGCTGAGGGGTAGATTTACTAATCTGTGTGTGAGACTGTTGATCAAGTTTTAGTCGCATAATAGCCGAAGATGCAAACGATGAATTGCGAAACATATCCTCAAAATAGACACGTAAGTGAAGCAGATGTGTAATAAATACGACTCATCTATAAATTAATAATTAGTTTTGTACTGTTTTCGTCAGTCAATGAACTTAGTCTCTCACCTTGATGAAGTCCAAGGAGGAACTTCTATGTGCACAACCAAACTTCTGTGTTACACTTCTGCTAGTTTAAACCTCACATCTGAATTAGTCATGGAACTGTTTATTATTTATAATAAAACAGAATTATCTTTAAAGACAATCGTAAATACAACTATAAACTGAAATGTGTTGTGGGAAGGAAACTCAATAAGGTATAGCAAATATAATAAATTTCACTGGTTCATAATATATGTAATAAATCAGAAATGGTCATAAAGTTTTATAATTATTGATATATCTAAACAATTAAACAATATCTTGGAAATGCTTCATTGGCAAATATGTATTTCACATAAGTTCTTTAGGCCGCGCCGTGGCTCAGTGGTTAGACCGCTTGGCTCTCACCAAGGCGGCCCGGGTTTAAACCCAGGCGTCCGCAAAGTAAGAATTGTGGTGGACAACACGGCGCTTGGGCGGGTTTTCTCCGGGAACTCCGGTTTCCCCCGCCATCTTATTCCACCGGTGCTCCATCTTCATCTCATGTATCATCAGTGTCTTATACAAAGATCATCCTGTAGAGGACTTCTGAGGACTTTGACACAATATTCAGGATATATTTTCAAACTTCATGAAAAAAATGTTAACATTGGTATTTTAATTAAAAGCTGTTCGAAAATTTGCTTCATGTAAATGTACTGTCTCGTGGAAGATATGGTTCAAAGTCTTCATATCGTATTTGTCGCAGATACTCCAATTTAACATTGAGTTTGTCTATGACAGATCTCTTTGAGCGATCTTTCTCAACCACAAATATAAACACAAACAAACAGACAGACGTATACACAAATCTTTATAAAAATTAGCTTATTTTTGTAGTAAGAGAATTTCAAAACATATTAGTCGAGTGAGTTGAGAAAGTTGAGTGTAGGTAACATCTTCAGTCTTTGATGGATAGTCAAAAAAAAAAAAAAAAAAAAAAAAATACAAAAATAAAAAAAAAAAAAATAAAAAAAATAAAAAAATAAAAAAAAAATAAAAAGAATAAAACATGAAAAGTTCAGTGTAATGGCCGGGATTTGAACCACGGATCTCCTGGTTTCCGTCCAGTCGCTCTTAATCTTTGAGCTACCAGGGCTATCGTGCTGCCCTGATATTAAATTCTGCAGTTGACTCATGTATTTTCCCGGTAGACCACTAGGGGCTCTCGCATCCGAGATACACCGTTTGTGGCGACTTACTCTCCTAAGTACTTAACTCCCAGGCGTCATCATTTAACTTTTATTATTTTAGATAATTGATGGAAATTAATGATTTCTCCACACTAGCCGTACATAGGCTAAGACTTTTGACGGATAGACTCAAAATAAAAAATTCAGTGCCATGGCCGGGATTTGAACCACGGATCTCCTGGTTTCCGTGCAGTCGCTCTTAACCTTTAGCTACCATGGCCAACGTGTCGTCCTGACATTAAATTCTGCAGTTGACTCATATATTTGCCCGGTAGACCACTAGAGGCTCTCGTATCTATAAAAAATCTTAGCCTATTGTCACCCGAACGTCGGAACTCCCGATAGAACCGGTCGGCAATAGGACCAGACGTCTGGAACCTTCGCGGTGATTCACTGAAACGCGAGACTTCCAGAAACAGCGATATTCCTATAAAAAGGGGCTGCAGTTGGGGAGTCAGTCTGCAGCAATCGCTTTATGACTCATCACCTCCCAAAAAACAAAGGACAGTATCTCCGGGTTCGAACGCAAATGTTTGAGAATCGCTAAAAAGTTACCCAATGCTCCAGAAGCAATGAAATCCACGACATAGCAAAAACCGCAACAATAGAAGACACAATACAGAAGAACATCACTAAATACAAAGACAATGCAAGACACCGACCACACAGGCAGTAGATATCAACGCTGCAAAACAATACAAGAGAACACAAATACACCAGGAAAAAAAATCTTAGTGACCCTCCCCTGTTACCCATCATCAGACAGCATGAAGAAGCAAAAGAAGAAGAACGGCAAATACAGCAACACCTACGACAACTCCTGCAACGACAAAGGTACATCCAAATGACGACCTCACAGAAATTAATAATAAAAAATTAAAAAAATAATAAAAAATATGTATAAAAATAAATAAAAAATGTAAATACTATGCACAAACAGCATCAATAAAGAGAGCCTTCTCTCACTCCCTCCAAACCAATAAGCATGCTGGCTGAAGAGGGCGAAATAAGCCCTGAAACAGCCTTGGGTGAGATAAACCCAGAATCCCCCCTAGTAGTAGTAGTAGGAGTAGTAGTAATAGTAGTAGTAGTAGGAGTAGTAGTAGTAATAGTAATAGTAGTAGTAGTAGTAGTAGTAGTAGTAGTAGTAGTAGTAGTAGTAGTAGTAGTAGTAGTAGTAGCGAGTGTGTCAGTTCTTGGAGAGCAGCCGTGAGGAGCGTCGAGTGAGTTAACGGACCGGAAGACTGTGAACGTGCATCAGAGGAGTTGTACGTAACTGTGAGCGTGCAGTGGACCTGTGACAGACGAACTGGCGAATTGTAATTGTGTGCATTACGTAATTCTGTGTAATCGGCAAGTGCTCCGACAGTAATTCGGTGGAAATAAAGAACATTTCTGAGTTGTGCAATTGGACTTGTAGTTTCACGAACCCACAAAGTTACACTAAGTACGGCTAGTGTGGAGAAATGACTAATTTCCATCAATTAACCAAAATAATCTTCATTCTTTTTAATAACCCGGTACTTTAAGAAGGCAAGTGTTATCATTAAGTTCACATATGTATAAAACATTATCACAAATACTTGCTTTATTATGTTGATTATGGAATACAGATACTTAAAATAAATTTTTTAGACTCTTTTACGTTATAGCGATATGCTGTCAAAAATAACATTTTAACTTATTATTTATGACTTTCAGTAAAGAAAATTTGTTTTATTACGAATAGTAAACATTTGAAGCCCCATAACTAATTCATATATACGAGTGGTAGTTGTGTAAAAGACCGGGAGTTTATGTTCTCTGAACTTAAGAAGGTAAAAATTATAAGTTAACTATCGTTAAAAATTGGAGGAAAGAGTTACAATTGAATCGTTTATTTCAGAAAGCACCTAAGTGCGCATTTTTCAACTTTAGGGAAACTAAAAGACAACTGTTTTGCAGCTAAAGTATACGTCAAATATTTTTTTACCAAATCGAAAACATGCTATTGAAATAATCTATTTTTATTTTGTCTTCCTTTAAGTTTTTGAGTCATACATTTTTGAAAAAATTGCACTTAGGTGGTTTCTTTAATAAGTAAGTGTATCCAAAGTGATTTTTTAATAATTATTATTGAAATTATTATTTACTTTTTACCTATTTTGGTATACTCTGTCTAGTGAACGGGAGTGCAGTTTGCCGTTCAAAGGAACCTCACCCTCCCGCCCACTAATGACCGTCATAAATCTATCTCCACACTTCAGAAATGGAACACTGTCGTTGGGGACCAATAGCAACCCTGATTTTCTCGAAGTGACAGTCGCATGTCTACTACACGTGGAGTCTCAGTTGCCAAAGTTCCAAATTCCAGTTGATCTGTTTCATTACGTGCAGAAATTCGTTGTTTGTCACGATGTGGAGACCGTGGGAGGTAAATGCAGTGGTAAATGCAAATGAAGTAGTAGATAACTTTCAGTCAAGTGAAAATAATCAAAGTGATGACAATATGTGAATAACTGGGCCGAGTTATATTACTGGAAAACCCTCAAAAACAAAGTAATAACGGGAACTGTTTCTAAACAAATTCAAGCGCTTGTTTTGAACACATATAAATATGTGCTGACAAATAATCTTGGTAAGAGGTCGTGCACTGAACCTGATGATAAATTCTGGGTATTCACAGAAATACAGTAAAAAATATTGTGACGAAAGGAATATCAAAGACACCGATCAAGTGTGAAAACAAAAGGAAACGTTTCTCTAAAGTAGATAATTTCACATGCGATTTAATTCATCGAGAAATTTATAGATTCTATGCAAAAGGGAGAGCGCCCACCTTAGACGAATTGGTTGCACATTTGCAAGGAATTTGTGATTTTCCTTATGGGCACTGCACTTTGCGCGGCCTCCTAAAGGAGCTGGGCTTCAAATACCGCGCTTTGAATAAGATAAGGGTTATTATGGAATCAAATAAAATAGTAGCTTGGAGATATATATTTGTCATAACTAAGGAAGTTTTGTAGTAATGGACATAAGATACTTTATTTAGACGAAACCTCGTAGGATACCCATGACGTATCGAGAAAGGTGGCGACCTTGCAGAAAGATCTGGGAGAAGGAGGGTCGGGGTTGTAAAACGATTGTAAGGGTTCGTCAAAGACAGTGGCCGACGTGCACACCAGTTAACTAAACAGACTTTATAAAAGTAAAAAAAAGTATAAAAAAGAGTGCTTTTATTAGACATAAATCGAAAAATACAAGTAGACTAAGTGGTTAGAGTTGGTCTATATACAAAGATCTGGCGTTATTCACTTATTCAGTTTTTGGCAAATGTTCTGGCAACTCCTCGTCAGTTGCTGGCCATGTGTGTAGTGTTTAACGTCCACTTTTATTACAAACGGCACCGCAGGCGATGACAGTTGTGTACAGAGGTTCTACTCCCATTTGTCTTGAACCCTTAGGAACAAGACCCGGGCCTCTTTCAACCACGGAGTTATCCGAGCTGTTCCAGAGGACGCACGGCGTCCTCCGTGGGGCTTTCCATAGGACAAGACCTGGGTTACAAACAAGCCCCCCATCTGGTCCAAGGACACAAGACAGGATGGAAGTGGATACGTCACTTACGCGCGCCAACACCAAAGGTGAAGGCTACAGATATGACCTCGGTGGGGTCGTCTGGCGATCTAGCACACCTTCTACTAGGTTTGCAGGCTATTACCCGGGAGAATTAAAGGCTTCCCTCAACCCCGTCCTTAGACGTACCCGATTCCCACGGGTATCGGTAACCACTGCCCCCTCGAGACCATCCCAATCCGAACAACTCCCGAAGGAGGGGCTCAGATGTTCGGCCCGAGGTACCTCTAGTAGCGTCAGAGGTACCACGAGTGCTAAGGGTCCGCAGCGTCCGCACCACGGCAGCTGAAGGGGACGGATTCCCTCCCCTACGGGGCGATGGCACTAATGATACATCAGATGAAGATGGAGCACAGGTGGAATGAGATGGCGGGGAAAATCGGAGATCCCGGAGAAAACCCGCCCCAGCGCCGAGTTGTCCACCACAAATCTCACTGAGCCACAGCGTGGCCCCAGACCTACTAGCATGAGCTCTGCATATTCATCAGGAGTATAAATCCTGTCCATCTTTCTCAAGAAATGCCTTATGCTTCCAAAATCTCTGTCACACGGGGGAAATGAGTGGCCACGTACTGGGTAGTTGTGAGTTACAGCGAGTCACAAAACACGTGATGCCATCAAGGCCGCCAACCGTCACGAGTGAAATTTATCGCAGAAAGAACATAAGGGACGGCGCTTGCGTTCTTTCTGAAAAAAACGGATTATTTTCAAGGCTGAAAATAACATTACTGACATGAAACATAGGTTATTTCTGCACTAAAATATGTATTTACCTTTAAATTGTACAGTATCACCAAAAACACATTTTGATATCTTTTTTCTGAAATAAACAATTCAATTTAGTATATTAGACTTACTGATATGTATGATTCTAAGGGAACGTTTGTGTATAAGTATCTTTAATATCGAAATTTAATGTGAGGTTAATGATATTCAAATAATCTAAAAAAACTGCGCCTTACAGAATCAGTTTTTAGTTTATGTTCTACGTATATACTTTAACAAACAAGACAAAAGACGTAAGGCTTGTCTAATACTGCTTTACCTTCATAAAAACCTTTAGCGGAATACTAATACAGAATGACTCTCTCTTTTCCACAAATACGCAACTTGAACAGCTCCTACATTTTTCATTACGTCTATTTAGAACACAGGAACTTATATTACTGGTAATCACGGTGATCTACACGCAAGTTTCACCTTTTACAAGGAACTGCCTGCCGATTCTCAGCAAAAGTCCGATATCCGTTCTTGAATTACTTCACTAACTCTTCCGCTCCCAGCCAATTTACTTTGATACGACTGAAGACACTGAAGTTTATATGGGTATCTTCAAGACATTTGTGAAGCATCTGGATGATATCGAATTGGGAGGAGGTTATTTCCAATAAGATGGAGCAACGTGCCATACATATAATGACATCATGGAACTTGTAACCAGTTTCTTTGATACGACTGTAGACACTGAAGTTTATATGGGTATCTTCAAGACATTTGTGGAGCAGCTGGATGATATCGAATTGAGAGAAGGTTATTTCCAGTAAGATGGAGCAACGTGCCATACATCTAATGACACCATGGAACTTGTAACCAGTTTCTTTGATACGACTGTAGACACTGAAGTTTATATGGGTATCTTCAAGACATTTGTGGAGCAGCTGGATAATATCGAATTGAGAGAAGGTTATTTCCAGTAAGATGGAGCAACGTGCCATGCATCTAATGACACCATGGAACTTGTAACCAGTTTCTTTGATACGACTGTAGACACTGAAGTTTATATGGGTATCTTCAAGACATTTGTGGAGCAGCTGGATGATATCGAATTGAGAGGAGGTTATTTCCAATAAGATGGAGCAACGTGCCATACATCTAATGACACCATGGAACTTGTAACCAGTTTCTTTGATACGACTGTAGACACTGAAATTTATATGGGTATCTTCAAGACATTTGTGGAGCAGCTGGATGATATCGAATTGAGAGGAGGTTATTTCCAATAAGATGGAGCAACGTGCCATACATCTAATGACACCATGGAACTTGTAACCAGTTTCTTTGATACGACTGTAGACACTGAAGTTTATATGGGTATCTTCAAGACATTTGTGGAGCAGCTGGATGATATCGAATTGAGAGGAGGTTATTTCCAATAAGATGGAGCAACGTGCCATATATCTAATGACACCATGGAACTTGTAACCAGTTTCTTTGATACGACTGTGGACACTGAAGTTTATATGGGTATCTTCAAGACATTTGTGGAGCAGCTGGATGATATCGAATTGAGAGGAGGTTATTTCCAATAAGATGGAGCAACGTGCCATACATCTAATGACACCATGGAACTTGTAACCAGTTTCTTTGATACGACTGTAGACACTGAAGTTTATATGGGTATCTTCAAGACATTTGTGGAGCAGCTGGATGATATCGAATTGAGAGGAGGTTATTTCCAGCAAGATGGAGCAACGTGCCATACATCTAATGACACCATGGAACTTTTAAGCAGTTTCTTTGATACGACTGTAGACACTGAAGTTTATATGGATATCTTCAAGACATTTGTGGAGCAGCTGGATGATATCGAATTGAGAGAAGGTTATTTTGCAGCAAGATGGAGCAACGTGCCATACATCTAATGACACCATGGAACTTGTAACCAGTTTCTTTGATACGACTGTAGACACTGAAGTTTATATGGGTATCTTCAAGACATTTGTGGAGCATCTGGATGATATCGAATTGAGAGGAGGTTATTTCCAGCAAGATGGAGCAACGTGCCATACATCTAATGACGCCATGGAACTTTTAAGCAGTTTCTTTGATACGACTGTAGACACTGAAGTTTATATGGATATCTTCAAGACATTTGTGGAGCAGCTGGATGATATCGAATTGAGAGAAGGTTATTTCCAGCAAGATGAAGCAATGTGCCAACATATAATGACACCATGGAACTTTTAAGCAGTTTCTTTGATACGACTGTAGACACTGAAGTTTATATGGGTATCTTCAAGACATTTGTGGAGCATCTGGATGATATCGAATTGAGAGGAGGTTATTTCCAGCAAGATGGAGCAACGTGCCATACATATAATGACACCATGGAACTTGTAACCAGTTTCTTTGATACGATTGTATACAGTGAAGTTTATATGGGTATCTTCAAGACATTTGTGGAGCATCTGGATGATATCGAATTGAGAGGAGGTTATTTCCAGCAAGATGGAGCAACGTGCCATACATCTAATGACACCATGGAACTTTTAAGCAGTTTCTTTGACACGACTCTAGACACTGAAGTTTATATGGGTATCTTCAAGACATTTGTGGAGCATCTGGATGATATCGAATTGAGAGGAGGTTATTTCCAGCAAGATGGAGCAACGTGCCATACATATAATGACACCATGGAACTTGTAACCAGTTTCTTTGATACGACTGTAGATACTGAAGTTTATATGGGTATCTTCAAGACATTTGTGGAGCATCTGGATGATATCGAATTGAGAGGAGGTTATTTCCAGCAAGATGGAGCAACGCGCCATACATATAATGACACCATGGAACTTGTAACCAGTTTCTTTGATACGACTGTAGACAGTGAAGTTTATATGGGTATCTTCAAGACATTTGTGGAGCATCTGGATGATATCGAATTGAGAGGAGGTTATTTCCAGCAAGATGGAGCAACGTGCCATACATCTAATGACATCATGGAACTTGTAACCAGTTTCTTTGATACGACTGTAGACACTGAAGTTTATATGGGTATCTTCAAGACATTTGTGGACCAGCTGGATGATATCGAATTGAGAGAAGGTTATTTTGCAGCAAGATTGAGCAACGTGCCATACATCTAAGTATGCACAAAATACTTCCTGTTAGGATGGAATGTGTAGTCTTACACTGAAGAGCAACCTTACAGCTATCCGAGTTATTAATCGACTTTTGCCCTTTGCCCCATTACCTGAGAGGTGGATTAGGGTTACTGATAAACAACAAGGAGTTATGTTTTTGTTTTCGTGGCCGGTGTGTCCCAATAACAACTTTTGAGGTCCGCACACCAGTGGTTTCCTGCGCTTCCTAATCACAAAGAAATGTAATATTTAATGTTGTATAAAATTATACTAAGAGATCTTCGAACTGCGACACCGAATTTCGGACTAGTTAAGTTTAAAACTTACACAACGGCTATAATCGTTCAATGTCGTTTTGGAGCAAACTATATTAATTTGCAATTTACGTAATACAGAAATGAAGTGAAATACGTAATGTACTTTCAGATCCAAGTGACGAGGTCGATCTTGATGTTCACTTTCTCCTGCAACAATTGTATGTGCTACAGCTTTTCGTCGTAACAAGTTCAATAAGGAAGATGTGATGAACAAGGAGAATCCGTTTGAGGATGATGAGGAAGAATACAGCGACTATCTCCTTCCTCCATATGTAAGGCAAATCTACATTAAATTAATTTATCTGGCACTCTCTAACTTATTCTCAGGCATCTGATGTGAAGGTGCGAAGAGGTACTGCCTAATTCCGTGCTATTTCCCTTGCTTTTTGGGCGCAAGTTACTAAGATATTATTATTGATGTGTAAATGAACATTTTCAGGCATGTTCTTAAAACCTTTATGTTTAATAATACATATTATTATTTGAAAATTTTGTACTAATAATTTGTTATAATTATTTTATTTTTGTAAAAAAGCACTGAAATTTCAGATAATTTTTTTAAAAGTATTATGAATTTCAGAGAAAAATCCCTTCTTCTTCTTCTTCTTCTTCTTCTTCTTCTTCTTCTTCTTCTTCTTCTTCTTCTTCTTCTTCTTCTTCTTCTTCTTCTTCTTCTTCTTCTTCTTCTTCTTCTTCTTCTTCTTCTTCTTCTTCTTCTTCTTCTTCTTCTTCATCTTCTTCTTCT
>CM060954.1:14514198-14579075 GCA_030765055.1 Mantis religiosa | reverse complement strand
TGTGCGGTAAAAATTAGTTCGTTATTTAACATAGTGATATATCTTTATATGTTGGAAGAAAATTCTCAAATTTATATTTTCGTAACTGTTTTAACTAAATAAATTACGCAACAGAGTTGATTTATTTGAAATGTAAGTTAATTCGTAAACGAAGTGAAGAGGAGGTTCCTTTGCTCTCAAGCACATGACACGATAGCACGTGATTTAGCGGTAGTGATGACATATTTGTTTATATGACTTATCACTGACCTTGTTTTGAACTGGATTAGTCATGCATCGTCATTCGAAGGTGTGTTGTGCCGAGTGCGAGAACTAAATTATTTTACTGATCGTTTATTGCGCGTGTACTTATTATAGCTGTAATGGTCTTTCGCTGAAGCATCGCAAGGGAAAACCTTTACAAAGCGGCGAAAAAAGAATTGTGTTGCATGTGTTTAATGCACTCACAGAGAAGAATCCGTCTTTGTCAGTGAGAGAAGTCGAACAGCTGTACCCTGAACTTACAGATGTGAGTGTTAGATGCGTAGGAACATCGTGACATGAAATTGAGACAACAGGAAAACTTACCACTCCATGGGCGATATTGCTGTGTAGCGAAGACGTTATTTAAGGACAATCAGACTGTACCGAGATACAAGTCGCAAAATATACTACCCTGACGAGACTTGGGTGAATGAAGGACACACGACAAGTATGGCGTGACACGACTTTTAAGACTGAAAGACAAGCATTTTTGCAAGCTATTTGTGCTGGTTTAAAAAATCGCAGTGGAAAAGGCCGAAGGCCTTTCATTATAAACTTGTTTCAGTTTCATTGCTCATTCATTCAGTTTCAGCTTGCTCAGTTTCATTAAAAGCTTCATTATTTTTGCATATTCTTCATATATTTAGATAGATTTTATCTATCTTCCTGGCAATTATTGTGACGTTTACTACAGATTTCAATGTGACGGGAAGGCACCGCCTATGGCCTATGGCACGAAAGCATTAGCCAATTAGGGTGAGGGAGATGGTAGTTGCACGCGGAGTGATACATGTCAGCCGGGCAAGTTTATATGAAACATAGATTAGAGCAAAAGTGGGATGTGGGACGTTGCTATGGAACGACGCCTTTCCGAGAGGGAACAGTATTTATATTGAAATATAACAGATGACTGTATGCACCTTCTTTGAACTTCAACTTATTTACTCTCACTTGTTTTATTTTACAGGATGAAGTAGTTGGACCTACTGAGGAGATACCACATTCTGACGTCACTGAATCGAGTTATTTAAATCGGAACAGAACCTGCTTCTTCTGGTACTACTACATGTAGACGAGTAATAACAAGTTTGTCATTTAACTCATGAGCTTGAATGTACTAAAAAGCAAACCGAAATAAAGGGTTTTTCTAAAGGAAAGTATTCCCAATTCTTCGAAAAAGAATTTAAAACTCAAAAACCACAAATATCACAGGAAGAAGATGAAAGCAAAGTATAAGTTAGAGTATTTTGTGTCACATATATTGCTTTTGCAGGATTTAAACAAGTTTTAATATACATAGATAGAGTCAACAAAATAAAATAACATAAAACAAAATAAAATAAAAGTCTGTATACTAAACCCCGGCACCTAATTTCTTAATCCGGGGTAAATATTCAGACTTTTATTCATTTATTAAAACATCAAAAACATATACAAAAACATACACAATTTACAGATTATTAATAAAATAAAAAATATTAAAAATTAAAAAAAAAACAAGTTTTACAAACATTTTAAAATATACTCTAATCAAGCAAAAATCCACATCACATTTCTAATAAACTTACATAAAAATAATTAAAAATTTCAAAAATATAATTAAAAAATTAATTTTAATAGAGTCAACATGAAAAATTCAATGCCATGGCCAGGATTTGAACCATGGATCTCCTGGTTTCCGTCCAGTCGCTCTAACCCATTAAGCTACCATGTTCAACGTGCAGGAAAGGTCATCCATCTCGTAGTCTTTGAACAAGAGGGCATTCTGTATGATCATGTTGTAACCAATCAACGCACAGTAACTGCTGCTTACTATTGTGACGTACTGAAGGGGTCACTAAAGAAGAAAAAACGCCGAAAAGCGACCAGATCTCGCTAGGAGAGGATGGATCTTGCATCAGGATAATGCCCCTGCTCATTGAGCTTGTGAAGCTCAAGATGACATCGCAGTAATGGGCATTGAGATCATGTCTCTTCCACCTCATGCCTCATCCACCATACCTCATCCTTGAGGCCGCGCCATGGCTCAGTGGTTAGACCACTTGGCTCTCGCCAAGTCGGCCCGCGTTCGATTCCAAGCGACCGCAAAGTGAGATTAGTGGTGGAAAACACGGCGCTGGTGCGGGTTTTCTGCGGGATCTCCGGTTTCCCCCGCCATCTAATACAACCGGTGCTCCATCTTCGTCTCATTTATCATCAGTGTCACCACCTGCGGTGCCGTATGTATTAAAAGCGGGCGTTAAACACTACACATTTCATTTCATTTCCACCTCACTCTCCAGATCTCGCACCATGCGATCTTCAGCTCTTCCCTAAAGTGAAACAGGAGCTTCCTGGTCGCCATTTTCAAAGTGATAAGGAGTTGAACAATATTGTCATAATGATACTACTACTACTACTACTATAGTATAATTTAATATAGTTTATAATTTATTATAATATAATTTATATTTATTATTATTATTATTATTATTATTATTGCTATTATTATGATGATTATTATTATTATTATTATTATTATTATTATTATAGTTAGTTACTAACACTCCCCACATGGCAACCTTGGCCTTCGGGGTAACCTCACCCCACCAAGTGATGACCGGACCCATTTCTCAGGTGGAGGCACCCAGAGGGCGGTGTCCATTACCTCCGATGATAGGGTGATAGTGAAGATGGCGGTGAGGTGAGAGGACCTACAGTTTTTACCGTGGACTCCGAACCACGTTGGGCATAGGGGATACTTCACGTGTGCTAGACAGAGGTGAAGGCGTGGATAGGGCCGACTTAAAATCGCCAACCCCAGAGCCGGGAATCGAACTCGGGACCCTTAGAACGGGAGCCGCGAACGAAACCACCGCGCTATCCCGGCGCCCTTATAATTATTATTATTATTATTATTATTATTATTATTATTATTATTATTATTATTATTATTATTATTATTATTATTATTATTATTATTATTATTATTATTATTATTATTATTATTATTATTATTATTATTATTATTATTATTATTATTATTATTATTATTATTATTATTATTATTATTATTATTATTATTATTATTATTATTATTATTATTATTATTATTATTATTATTATTATTATTATTATTATTATTATTATTATTATTATTATTATTATTATTATTATTATTATTATTATTATTATTATTATTATTATTATTATTATTATTATTATTATTATTATTATTATTATTATTATTATTATTATTATTATTATTATTATTATTATTATTATTATTATTATTATTATTATTATTATTATTATTATTATTATTATTATTATTATTATTATTATTATTATTATTATTATTATTATTATTATTATTATTATTATTATTATTATTATTATTATTATTATTATTATTATTATTATTATTATTATTATTATTATTATTATTATTATTATTATTATTATTATTATTATTATTATTATTATTATTATTATTATTATTATTATTATTATTATTATTATTATTATTATTATTATTATTATTATTATTATTATTATTATTATTATTATTATTATTATTATTATTATTATTATTATTATTATTATTATTATTATTATTATTATTATTATTATTATTATTATTATTATTATTATTATTATTATTATTATTATTATTATTATTATTATTATTATTATTATTATTATTATTATTATTATTATTATTATTATTATTATGATTATGATTATGATTATGATTATGATTATGATTATGATTATGATTATGATTATGATTATGATTATGATTATGATTATGATTATGATTATGATTATGATTATGATTATGATTATGATTATGATTATTATTATTATTATTATTATTATTATTATTATTATTATTATTATTATTATTATTATTATTATTATTATTATTATTATTATTATTATTATGATTATGATTATGATTATGATTATGATTATGATTATGATTATTCTTATGATTATGATTATTCTTATGATTATGATTATTCTTATGATTATGATTATTCTTATGATTATGATTATTATTATGATTATGATTATTATTATGATTATGATTATTATTATGATTATGATTATTATTATGATTATGATTATTATTATGATTATGATTATTATTATGATTATGATTATTATTATGATTATGATTATTATTATGATTATGATTATAATTATGATTATGATTATTATTATGATTATGATTATGATTATGATTATGATTATGATTATGATTATGATTATGATTATGATTATGATTATGATTATTATTATTATTATGATTATTATTATTATTATTATTATTATTATTATTATTATTATCATTATTATTATTATTATCATTATTATTATTATTATTATTATTATTATTATTATTATTATTATTATTATTATTATTATTATTATTATTATTATTATTATTATTTTGATGTTTAAAACAAAATTTTGTACATGCGCAAGTGTTATTGTCTCCTTCAGAGCGGAAGTAAAGACTTTTCTAAATTGACGATACGTAAAAACCCCTAACTTGACAAATGAGTCTCTCAGCAATATTATATTGTGTATAGACAAATAATAGCATGGGATATTGAGAACAAAGATCAGCAAAGAACCTCCATATGTAACAATACAGGAAAAAGACTTATTCTATTAGTGCCATTCTGGTATCCTTACTCTTACCTAGTTATTATTCACATTGTTCGCAGCACGAACTAGTTTCTTTAAAGTATATCGATTTTCTATTGAGGTAAAGAAGATAAAAATAATAAATTATTATCAACAGTTTAAAAATCATTAGTGTAAATGGTACAGATGAAATTTTTGTGAAATTATGTGTGCATAAATTTGTTAGAACTGAATTTATAACTAATAAACTCTCGCGGATACAATTTAGACACATCAGGTAGTATATAAGGACGGTTGGTATGACAGCGTAGTGGGGAGGTCCGGTGCTACAGGGTCACTCTTAGGAGTCGATATATGTGTACATAACATGAAGCTATGCTTACACTTGGCGCGAAATGCGACTCTTGGCCACAGAGTATAAAGTGGCACTAACCCATGTAGCGACTATGACTTCCCTTTTAAATAATTTTATAACATTTTTTTGTATTCATCTATTACTATTCAAATCTTTCTGGTTTGCGGTCGTTTTTCGGAACTTATTGGACAAAAACCAGCAACTTGTACCACATTCTCTGTCAGACACACTGAACCAATCCCTGGTTACGGTTTCGGATTGCTGAGCTCATCTCATCTTGGCCGAGTCGCAGTAGTCTCCTGTCGAAGTTACACGAGGCATTCAGTCTTTACATCACCTCCTCGGCCGACGAACACCCACAGACACACAACGCTAAGCTCATCTCATCTTGGCCGAGTCGCAGGAGTCTCCTGTCGAAGTTACACGAGGCATTCAGTCTTTACATCACCTCCTCGGCCGACGAACACCCACAGACACACAACGCTGAGCTCATCTCATCTTGGCCGAGTCGCAGGAGTCTCCTGTCGAAGTTACACGAGGCATTCAGTCCTTACATCACCTCCTCGGCCGACGAACACCCACAGACACACAACGATAAGCTCATCTCATCTTGGCCGAGTCGCAGGAGTCTCCTGTCGAAGTTACACGAGGCATTCAGTCCTTACATCACCTCCTCGGCCGACGAACACCCACAGACACACAACGATAAGCTCATCTCATCTTGGCCGAGTCGCATTAATCTCCTGTCGAAGTTACACGAGGCATTCAGTCTTTACATCATCTCCTCGGCCGACGAACACCCACAGACACACAACGATAAGCTCATCTCATCTTGGCCGAGTCGCAGGAGTCTCCTGTCGAAGTTACACGAGGCATTCAGTCCTTACATCACCTCCTCGGCCGACGAACACCCACAGACACACAACGCTAAGCTCATCTCATCTTGGCCGAGTCGCAGGAGTCTCCTGTCGAAGTTACACGAGGTATTCAGTCCTTACATCACCTCCTCGGCCGACGAACACACACAGACACACAACGCTAAGCTCATCTCATCTTGGCCGAGTCGAAGTAGTCTCCTGTCGAAGTTACACGAGGCACTCAGTCCTTACATCACCTCCTCGGCCGACGAACACCCACAGACACACAACGGTAAGCTCATCTCATCTTGGCCGAGTCGCAGTAGTCTCCTGTCGAAGTTACACGAGGCACTCAGTCCTTACATCACCTCCTCGGCCGACGAACACACACAGACACACAACGCTAAGCTCATCTCATCTTGGCCGAGTCGCAGGAGTCTCCTGTCGAAGTTACACGAGGCACTCAGTCCTTACATCACCTCCTCGGCCGACGAACAGCCACAGACACACAACGCTAAGCTCATCTCATCTTGGCCGAGTCGTAGTAGTCTCCTGTCGAAGTTACACGAGGCATTCAGACCTTACATCACCTCCTCGGCCGGCGAACACCCACAGACACACAACGCTAAGCTCATCTCATCTTGGCCGAGTCGCATTAATCTCCTGTCGAAGTTACACGAGGCATTCAGTCTTTACATCATCTCCTCGGCCGACGAACACCCACAGACACACAACGATAAGCTCATCTCATCTTGGCCGAGTCATAGTAGTCTCCTGTCGAAGTTACACGAGGCATTCAGACCTTACATCACCTTCTCGGCCGACGAACACCCAGAGACACACAACGCTAAGCTCATCTCATCTTGGCCGAGTCGTAGTAGTCTCCTGTCGAAGTTACACGAGGCATTCAGTCCTAGCATCACCTCCTCGGCCGTCGAACACCCACAGACACACAACGCTAAGCTCATCTCATCTTGGCCGAGTCGCAGTAGTCTCCTGTCGAAGTTACACGAGGCATTCAGACCTTGCATCACCTCCTCGGCCGACGAACAGCCACAGACACACAACACTGAGCTCATCTCATCTTGGCCGAGTCGCTGTAGTCTCCTGTCGAAGTTACACGAGGCATTCAGTCCTTACATCACCTCCTCGGCCGACGAACACCCACAGACACACAACGCTAAGCTCATCTCATGTTGGCCGAGTCGCAGAAGTCTCCTGTCGAAGTTACACGAGGCATTCAGTCCTTACATCACCTCCTCGGCCGACGAACACCCACAGACACACAACGCTAAGCTCATCTCATCTTGGCCGAGTCGCAGTAGTCTCCTGTCGAAGTTACACGAGGCATTCAGTCCTTACATCACCTCCTCGGCCGACGAACACCCACAGACACACAACGCTAAGCTCATCTCATCTGGGCCGAGTCGCAGTAGTCTCCTGTCGAAGTTACACGAGGAATTCAGTCCTTACATTACCTCCTCGGCCGACGACCACCCACAGACACACAACGCTAAGCTCATCTCATCTTGGCCGAGCCGCAGTAGTCTCCTGTCGAAGTTACACGAGGCATTCAGTCCTTACATTACATCCTGCGCCATCGAACACACACAGACAAACAACGCTAAGCTCATCTCATCTTTGCCGAGTCGCAGTAGTCTCCTGTCGAAGTTACACGAGGAATTCAGTAATTACATCACCTCCTCGGCCGACGACCACCCACAGACACACAACGCTAAGCTCATCTCATCCTTGCCGAGTCGCAGTAGTCTCCTGTCGAAGTTAAACGAGGCATTCAGTCCTTACATCACCTCCTCGGCCGACGAACACCCACAGACACACAACGCTAAGCTCATCTCATCTTGGCCGAGTCGCAGTAGTCTCCTGTCGTAGTTACACGAGGAATTCAGTCCTTACATCACCTCCTCGGCCGACGAACACCCACAGACACACAACGCTAAGCTCATCTCATCTTGGCCGAGCCGCAGTAGTCTCCTGTCGAAGTTACACGAGGAATTCGGTCCTTACATCACCTCCTCGGCCGACGACCACCCACAGACACACAACGCTAAGCTCATCTCATCTTGGCCGAGCCGCAGTAGTCTCCTGTCGTAGTTACACGAGGCATTCAGTCCTTACATTACATCCTGCGCCATCGAACACACACAGACACACAACGCTAAGCTCATCTCATCTTTGCCGAGTCGCAGTAGTCTCCTGTCGAAGTTACACGAGGCATTCAGTGCTTACATCACCTCCTCGACCGACGAACACCTACAGACACACAACGCTAAGCTCATCTCATCTTGGCCGAGTCGCAGTAGTCTCCTGTCGAAGTTACACGAGGCATTCAGTCCTTACATCACCTCCTCGGCCGACGAACACCTACAGACACACAACGCTAAGCTCATCTCATCTAGGCCGACTCGCAGTAGTCTCCTGTCGAAGTTACACGAGGCATTCAGTCCTTACATCACCTCCTCGGCCGACGAACACCTACAGACACACAACGCTAAGCTCATCTCATCTTGGCCGAGTCGCAGTAGTCTCCTGTCGAAGTTACACGAGGGATTCAGTCCTTACATCACCTCCTCGGTCGACGAACACCCACAGACACACAGTGCTGAGCTCAGCTCATCTTGGATGAGACGCATTAGTCTCCTGTCGAAGTTACACGAGGCATTCAGTCCTTACATCAACTCCTCGGCCGACGAACACCCACAGACACACAACGCTAAGCTCATCTCATCTTGGCCGGGTCGCAGTAGTCTCCTGTCGACGTTACAGGAGGTATTCAGTCCTTTCATCACCTCCTCGGCCGACGAACACCCACAGACACACAACGCTAAGCTCATCTCATCTTGGCTGAGTCGCAGTAGTCTCCTGTCAAAGTTACACGAGGTATTCAGCCCTTACATCACCTCCTCGGCCGACGAACACCCACAGAAAGACAACGCTAAGCTCATCTCATCTTGGCCGAGTCTCAGTAGTCTCCTGTCGAAGTTACACGAGGCATTCAGTCCTTACGTCACCTCCTTGGCCGACGACCACCCACAGACACACAACGCTAAGCTCATCTCATCTTGGCGGAGTCGCGGTAGTCTCCTGTCGAAGTTACACGAGGCATTCAGTCCTTATATCACCTCCTCGGCCGACGAACACCCACAGACACACAACGCTCAGCTCATCTCATCTTGGCCGAGTCGCAGTAGTCTCCTGTCGAAGTTACACGAGGTATTCAGTCCTTACATCACCTCCTCGGCCGAGGAACACCCACTGACACACAACGCTCAGCTCATCTCATCTTGGCCGAGTCGCAGTAGCCTCCTGTCGAAGTTACACGAGGCATTCAGTCCTTACATCACCTCCTCGGCCGACGAACACCCACAGACACACAACGCTCAGCTCATCTCATCTTGGCCGAGTCGCAGTAGTCTCCTGTCGAAGTTACACGAGGTATTCAGTCCTCACATCACCTCCTCGGCCGACGAACACCCACAGACACACAACGCTAAGCTCATCTCAACTTCGCCGAGTCGCAGTAGTCTCCTGTCAAAGTTACACGAGGTATTCAGTCCTTACATCACCTCCTCGGCCGAAGAATACCTACAGACACACAACGCTAAGCTCATCTCATCTTGGCCAAGTAGCAGTAGTCGCCGATCGAAATTACACGAGGCATTCAGTCCTTACATCACCTCCTCGGCCGACGAACACCCACAGACACACAACGCTAAGCTCATCTCATCTTGGCCGAGTCGCAGTAGTCTCCTGTCGAAGTTACCCGAGGCATTCAGTCCTTACATCACCTCCTCGGCCGCCGAACACACACAGACACACAACGCTAAGCTCATCTCATCTTGCCCGAGTCGCAGTAGTCTCCTGTCGAAGTTACACGAGGCATTCAGTCCTTACATCACCTCCTCGGCCGACGAACACCCACAGACACACAACGCTAAGCTCATCTCATCTTGGCCGATTCGCAGTAGTCTCCTGTCGAAGTTACACGAGGCATTCAGTCCTTGTATCACCTCCTCGGCCGACGAACACACACAGACACACAACGCTAAGCTCATCTCATCTTGGCCGAGTCGCAGTAGTCTCCTGTCGAAGTTACACGAGGCATTCAGTCCTTACATCACCTCCTCGGCCGCCGAACACACACAGACACACAACGCTAAGCTCATCTCATCTTGCCCGAGTCGCAGTAGTCTCCTGTCGAAGTTACACGAGGCATTCAGTCCTTACATCACCTCCTCGGCCGACGAACACCCACAGACACACAACGCTAAGCTCATCTCATCTTGCCCGAGTCGCAGTAGTCTCCTGTCGAAGTTACACGAGGCATTCAGTCCTTACATCACCTCCTCGGCCGACGAACACCCACAGACACACAACGCTCAGCTCATCTCATTTTGGCCGAGTCGCAGTAGTCTCCTGTCGAAGTTACACGAGGCATTCAGTCCTTACATCACCTCCTCGACCGACGAACACCTACAGACACACAACGCTAAGCTCATCTCATCTTGGCCGAGTCGCAGTAGGCTCCTGTCGAAGTGACACGAGGCATTCAGTCCTTACATCATCTCCTCGGCCGACGAACACCTACAGACACACAACGCTAAGCTCATCTCATCTTGGCCGAGTCGCAGTAGTCTCCTGTCGAAGTTACACGAGGCATTCAGTCCTTACATCACCTCCTCGGCCGACGAACACCCACAGACACACAACGCTAAGCTCATCTCATTTTGGCCGAGTCGCAGTAGTCTCCTGTCGAAGTTACACGAGGCATTCAGTCCTTACATCACCTCCTCGACCGACGAACACCCACAGACACACAACGCTAAGCTCATCTCATTTTGGCCGAGTCGCAGTAGTCTCCTGTCGAAGTTACACGAGGCATTCAGTCCTTACATCACCTCCTCGACCGACGAATACCCACAGACACACAACGCTAAGTTCATCTCATCTTGGCCGAGTCGCAGTAATCTCCTGTCGAAGTTACACGAGGCATTCAGTCCTTACATCACCTCCTCGACCGACGAACACCCTCAGACACACAACGCTAAGCTCATCTCATTTTGGCCGAGTCGCAGTAGTCTCCTGTCGAAGCTACACGAGGCATTCAGTCCTTACATCACCTCCTCGGCCGACGAACACCCACAGACACACAACGCTAAGCTCATCTCATCTTGCCCGAGTCGCAGTAGTCTCCTGTCGAAGTTACACGAGGCATTCAGTCCTTACATCACCTCCTCGGCCGACGAACACCCACAGACACACAACGCTCAGCTCATCTCATTTTGGCCGAGTCGCAGTAGTCTCCTGTCGAAGTTACACGAGGCATTCAGTCCTTACATCACCTCCTCGACCGACGAACACCTACAGACACACAACGCTAAGCTCATCTCATCTTGGCCGAGTCGCAGTAGTCTCCTGTCGAAGTGACACGAGGCATTCAGTCCTTACATCATCTCCTCGGCCGACGAACACCTACAGACACACAACGCTAAGCTCATCTCATCTTGGCCGAGTCGCAGTAGTCTCCTGTCGAAGTTACACGAGGCATTCAGTCCTTACATCACCTCCTCGGCCGACGAACACCCACAGACACACAACGCTAAGCTCATCTCATTTTGGCCGAGTCGCAGTAGTCTCCTGTCGAAGTTACACGAGGCATTCAGTCCTTACATCACCTCCTCGACCGACGAACACCCACAGACACACAACGCTAAGCTCATCTCATTTTGGCCGAGTCGCAGTAGTCTCCTGTCGAAGTTACACGAGGCATTCAGTCCTTACATCACCTCCTCGACCGACGAATACCCACAGACACACAACGCTAAGTTCATCTCATCTTGGCCGAGTCGCAGTAATCTCCTGTCGAAGTTACACGAGGCATTCAGTCCTTACATCACCTCCTCGACCGACGAACACCCTCAGACACACAACGCTAAGCTCATCTCATTTTGGCCGAGTCGCAGTAGTCTCCTGTCGAAGCTACACGAGGCATTCAGTCCTTACATCACCTCCGCGGCCGACGAACACCCACAGACACACAACGCTAAGCTCATCTCATCTAGGCCGAGTCGCAGTAGTCTCCTGTCGAAGCTACACGAGGCATTCAGGCCTTATATCACCTCCTCGGCCGACGAACACCCACAGACACACAACGCTGAGCTCATCTCATCTTGGCCGAGTCGCAGTAGTCTCCTGTCGAAGTTACACGAGGCATTCAGTCCTTACATCACCTCCTCGGCCGACGAACACCCACAGACACACAACGCTAAGCTCATCTCATCTTGGTTGAGTCGCAGTAGTCTCCTGTCGAAGTTACACGAGGCATTCAGTCCTTACATCACCTCCTCGACCGACGAACACCCACAGACACACAACGCTAAGCTCATCTCATCTTGGTTGAGTCGCAGTAGTCTCCTGTCGAAGTTACACGAGGCATTCAGTCCTTACATCACCTCCTCGGCCGACGAACACCCACAGACACACAACGCTCAGCTCATCTCATCTTGGCCGAGTCGCAGTAGTCTCCTGTCGAAGTTACACGAGGTATTCAGTCCTCACATCACCTCCTCGGCCGACGAACACCCACAGACACACAACGCTAAGCTCATCTCATCTTCGCCGAGTCGCAGTAGTCTCCTGTCAAAGTTACACGAGGTATTCAGTCCTTACATCACCTCCTCGGCCGAAGAATACCTACAGACACACAACGCTAAGCTCATCTCATCTTGGCCAAGTCGCAGTAGTCGCCGATCGAAATTACACGAGGCATTCAGTCCTTACATCACCTCCTCGGCCGACGAACACCCACAGACACACAACGCTAAGCTCATCTCATCTTGGCCGAGTCGCAGTAGTCTCCTGTCGAAGTTACACGAGGCATTCAGTCCTTACATCACCTCCTCGGCCGCCGAACACACACAGACACACAACGCTAAGCTCATCTCATCTTGCCCGAGTCGCAGTAGTCTCCTGTCGAAGTTACACGAGGCATTCAGTCCTTACATCACCTCCTGGGCCGACGAACACCCACAGACACACAACGCTAAGCTCATCTCATCTTGGCCGATTCGCAGTAGTCTCCTGTCGAAGTTACACGAGGCATTCAGTCCTTGTATCACCTCCTCGGCCGACGAACACACACAGACACACAACGCTAAGCTCATCTCATCTTGGCCGAGTCGCAGTAGTCTCCTGTCGAAGTTACACGAGGCATTCAGTCCTTACATCACCTCCTCGGCCGCCGAACACACACAGACACACAACGCTAAGCTCATCTCATCTTGGCCGAGTCGCAGTAGTCTCCTGTCGAAGTTACACGAGGCATTCAGTCCTTACATCACCTCCTCGGCCGACGAACACCCACAGACACACAACGCTAAGCTCATCTCATCTTGCCCGAGTCGCAGTAGGCTCCTGTCGAAGTTACACGAGGCATTCAGTCCTTGTATCACCTCCTCGGCCGACGAACACCCACAGACACACAACGCTAAGCTCATCTCATCTTGGCCGAGTCGCAGTAGTCTCCTGTCGAAGTTACACGAGGCATTCAGTCCTTACATCACCTCCTCGGCCGACGAACACCCACAGACACACAACGCTCAGCTCATCTCATTTTGGCCGAGTCGCAGTAGTCTCCTGTCGAAGTGACACGAGGCATTCAGTCCTTACATCATCTCCTCGGCCGACGAACACCTACAGACACACAACGCTAAGCTCATCTCATTTTGGCCGAGTCGCAGTAGTCTCCTGTCGAAGTTACACGAGGCATTCAGTCCTTACATCACCTCCTCGACCGACGAACACCTACAGACACACAACGCTAAGCTCATCTCATCTTGGCCGAGTCGCAGTAGTCTCCTGTCGAAGTGACACGAGGCATTCAGTCCTTACATCATCTCCTCGGCCGACGAACACCTACAGACACACAACGCTAAGCTCATCTCATCTTGGCCGAGTCGCAGTAGTCTCCTGTCGAAGTTACACGAGGCATTCAGTCCTTACATCACCTCCTCGGCCGACGAACACCTACAGACACACAACGCTAAGCTCATCTCATTTTGGCCGAGTCGCAGTAGTCTCCTGTCGAAGTTACACGAGGCATTCAGTCCTTACATCACCTCCTCGGCCGACGAACACCCACAGACACACAACGCTAAGCTCATCTCATTTTGGCCGAGTCGCAGTAGTCTCCTGTCGAAGTTACACGAGGCATTCAGTCCTTACATCACCTCCTCGGCCGACGAACACCCACAGACACACAACGCTAAGCTCATCTCATTTTGGCCGAGTCTCAGTAGTCTCCTGTCGAAGTTACACGAGGCATTCAGTCCTTATATCACCTCCTCGGCCGACGAACACCCACAGACACACAACGCTCAGCTCATCTCATTTTGGCCGAGTCTCAGTAGTCTCCTGTCGAAGTTACGCGAGGCATTCAGTCCTTACATCACCTCCTCGGCCGACGAACACCCACAGACACACAACGCTAAGCTCATCTCATTTTGGCCGAGTTGCAGTAGTCTCCTGTCGAAGTTACACGAGGCATTCAGTCCTTACATCATCTCCTCGGCCAACGAACACCTACAGACACACAACGCTCAGCTCATCTCATTTTGGCCGAGTCGCAGTAGTCTCCTGTCGAAGTTACACGAGGCATTCAGTCCTTACTTCACCTCCTCGGCCGACGAACACCCACAGACACACAACGCTAAGCTCATCTCATTTTGGCCGAGTCGCAGTAGTCTCCTGTCGAAGTTACAGGAGGCATTCAGTCCTTACTTCACCTCCTCGGCCGACGAACACCCACAGACACACAACGCTAAGCTCATCTCATTTTGGCCGAGTCGCAGTAGTCTCCTGTCGAAGTTACAGGAGGCATTCAGTCCTTACATCATCTCCTCGGCCAACGAACACCTACAGACACACAACGCTCAGCTCATCTCATTTTGGCCGAGTCGCAGTAGTCTCCTGTCGAAGTTACACGAGGCATTCAGTCCTTACTTCACCTCCTCGGCCGACGAACACCCACAGACACACAACGCTCAGCTCATCTCATTTTTTGCCGAGTCGCAGTAGTCTCCTGTCGAAGTTACACGAGGCATTCAGTCCTTACTTCACCTCCTCGGCCGACGAACACCCACAGACACACAACGCTAAGCTCATCTCATTTTGGCCGAGTCGCAGTAGTCTCCTGTCGAAGTTACACGAGGCATGCAGTCCTTACTTCACCTCCTCGGCCGACGAACACCTACAGACACACAACTCTAAGCTCATCTCATTTTGGCCGAGTCGCAGTAGTCCCCTGTCGAAGTTACACGAGGCATTCAGTCCTTACATCACCTCTCGGCCGACGAACACCCACAGACACACAACGCTCAGCTCATCTCATTTTGGCCGAGTCGCAGTAGTCTCCTGTCGAAGTGACACGAGGCATTCAGTCCTTACATCATCTCCTTGGCCAACGAACACCCACAGACACACAGCGCTAAGCTCATCTCATCTTGGTTGAGTCGCAGTAGTCTCCTGTCGAAGTTACACGAGGCATTCAGTCCTTACATCACCTCCTCGGCCGACGAACACCCACAGACACACAACGCTCAGCTCATCTCATCTTGGCCGAGTCGCAGTAGTCTCCTGTCGAAGTTACACGAGGCATTCAGTCCTTACATCACCTCCTCGGCCGCCGAACACACACAGACACACAACGCTAAGCTCATCTCATCTTGGCCGAGTCGCAGTAGTCTCCTGTCGAAGTTACACGAGGCATTCAGTCCTTACATCACCTCCTCGGCCGACGAACACCCACAGACACACAACGCTAAGCTCATCTCATCTTGCCCGAGTCGCAGTAGTCTCCTGTCGAAGTTACACGAGGCATTCAGTCCTTGTATCACCTCCTCGGCCGACGAACACCCACAGACACACAACGCTAAGCTCATCTCATCTTGGCCGAGTCGCAGTAGTCTCCTGTCGAAGTTACACGAGGCATTCAGTCCTTACATCACCTCCTCGGCCGACGAACACCCACAGACACACAACGCTCAGCTCATCTCATTTTGGCCGAGTCGCAGTAGTCTCCTGTCGAAGTGACACGAGGCATTCAGTCCTTACATCATCTCCTCGGCCGACGAACACCTACAGACACACAACGCTAAGCTCATCTCATTTTGGCCGAGTCGCAGTAGTCTCCTGTCGAAGTTACACGAGGCATTCAGTCCTTACATCACCTCCTCGACCGACGAACACCTACAGACACACAACGCTAAGCTCATCTCATCTTGGCCGAGTCGCAGTAGTCTCCTGTCGAAGTGACACGAGGCATTCAGTCCTTACATCATCTCCTCGGCCGACGAACACCTACAGACACACAACGCTAAGCTCATCTCATCTTGGCCGAGTCGCAGTAGTCTCCTGTCGAAGTTACACGAGGCATTCAGTCCTTACATCACCTCCTCGGCCGACGAACACCCACAGACACACAACGCTAAGCTCATCTCATTTCGCCGAGTCGCAGTAGTCACCTGTCGAAGTTACACGAGGCATTCAGTCCTTACATCACCTCCTCGACCGACGAATACCCACAGACACACAACGCTAAGTTCATCTCATCTTGGCCGAGTCGCAGTAATCTCCTGTCGAAGTTACACGAGGCATTCAGTCCTTACATCACCTCCTCGACCGACGAACACCCACAGACACACAACGCTAAGCTCATCTCATTTTGGCCGAGTCGCAGTAGTCTCCTGTCGAAGCTACACGAGGCATTCAGTCCTTACATCACCTCCGCGGCCGACGAACACCCACAGACACACAACGCTAAGCTCATCTCATCTAGGCCGAGTCGCAGTAGTCTCCTGTCGAAGCTACACGAGGCATTCAGGCCTTATATCACCCCCTCGGCCGACGAACACCCACAGACACACAACGCTAAGCTCATCTCATCTTGGTTGAGTCGCAGTAGTCTCCTGTCGAAGTTACACGAGGCATTCAGTCCTTACATCACCTCCTCGACCGACGAACACCCACAGACACACAACGCTAAGCTCATCTCATCTTGGTTGAGTCGCAGTAGTCTCCTGTCGAAGTTACACGAGGCATTCAGTCCTTACATCACCTCCTCGGCCGACGAACACCCACAGACACACAACGCTCAGCTCATCTCATCTTGGCCGAGTCGCAGTAGTCTCCTGTCGAAGTTACACGAGGTATTCAGTCCTCACATCACCTCCTCGGCCGACGAACACCCACAGACACACAACGCTAAGCTCATCTCATCTTCGCCGAGTCGCAGTAGTCTCCTGTCAAAGTTACACGAGGTATTCAGTCCTTACATCACCTCCTCGGCCGAAGAATACCTACAGACACACAACGCTAAGCTCATCTCATCTTGGCCAAGTCGCAGTAGTCGCCGATCGAAATTACACGAGGCATTCAGTCCTTACATCACCTCCTCGGCCGACGAACACCCACAGACACACAACGCTAAGCTCATCTCATCTTGGCCGAGTCGCAGTAGTCTCCTGTCGAAGTTACACGAGGCATTCAGTCCTTACATCACCTCCTCGGCCGCCGAACACACACAGACACACAACGCTAAGCTCATCTCATCTTGCCCGAGTCGCAGTAGTCTCCTGTCGAAGTTACACGAGGCATTCAGTCCTTACATCACCTCCTCGGCCGACGAACACCCACAGACACACAACGCTAAGCTCATCTCATCTTGGCCGATTCGCAGTAGTCTCCTGTCGAAGTTACACGAGGCATTCAGTCCTTGTATCACCTCCTCGGCCGACGAACACACACAGACACACAACGCTAAGCTCATCTCATCTTGGCCGAGTCGCAGTAGTCTCCTGTCGAAGTTACACGAGGCATTCAGTCCTTACATCACCTCCTCGGCCGCCGAACACACACAGACACACAACGCTAAGCTCATCTCATCTTGGCCGAGTCGCAGTAGTCTCCTGTCGAAGTTACACGAGGCATTCAGTCCTTACATCACCTCCTCGGCCGACGAACACCCACAGACACACAACGCTAAGCTCATCTCATCTTGCCCGAGTCGCAGTAGGCTCCTGTCGAAGTTACACGAGGCATTCAGTCCTTGTATCACCTCCTCGGCCGACGAACACCCACAGACACACAACGCTAAGCTCATCTCATCTTGGCCGAGTCGCAGTAGTCTCCTGTCGAAGTTACACGAGGCATTCAGTCCTTACATCACCTCCTCGGCCGACGAACACCCACAGACACACAACGCTCAGCTCATCTCATTTTGGCCGAGTCGCAGTAGTCTCCTGTCGAAGTGACACGAGGCATTCAGTCCTTACATCATCTCCTCGGCCGACGAACACCTACAGACACACAACGCTAAGCTCATCTCATTTTGGCCGAGTCGCAGTAGTCTCCTGTCGAAGTTACACGAGGCATTCAGTCCTTACATCACCTCCTCGACCGACGAACACCTACAGACACACAACGCTAAGCTCATCTCATCTTGGCCGAGTCGCAGTAGTCTCCTGTCGAAGTGACACGAGGCATTCAGTCCTTACATCATCTCCTCGGCCGACGAACACCTACAGACACACAACGCTAAGCTCATCTCATCTTGGCCGAGTCGCAGTAGTCTCCTGTCGAAGTTACACGAGGCATTCAGTCCTTACATCACCTCCTCGGCCGACGAACACCTACAGACACACAACGCTAAGCTCATCTCATTTTGGCCGAGTCGCAGTAGTCTCCTGTCGAAGTTACACGAGGCATTCAGTCCTTACATCACCTCCTCGGCCGACGAACACCCACAGACACACAACGCTAAGCTCATCTCATTTTGGCCGAGTCGCAGTAGTCTCCTGTCGAAGTTACACGAGGCATTCAGTCCTTACATCACCTCCTCGGCCGACGAACACCCACAGACACACAACGCTAAGCTCATCTCATTTTGGCCGAGTCTCAGTAGTCTCCTGTCGAAGTTACACGAGGCATTCAGTCCTTATATCACCTCCTCGGCCGACGAACACCCACAGACACACAACGCTCAGCTCATCTCATTTTGGCCGAGTCTCAGTAGTCTCCTGTCGAAGTTACGCGAGGCATTCAGTCCTTACATCACCTCCTCGGCCGACGAACACCCACAGACACACAACGCTAAGCTCATCTCATTTTGGCCGAGTTGCAGTAGTCTCCTGTCGAAGTTACACGAGGCATTCAGTCCTTACATCATCTCCTCGGCCAACGAACACCTACAGACACACAACGCTCAGCTCATCTCATTTTGGCCGAGTCGCAGTAGTCTCCTGTCGAAGTTACACGAGGCATTCAGTCCTTACTTCACCTCCTCGGCCGACGAACACCCACAGACACACAACGCTAAGCTCATCTCATTTTGGCCGAGTCGCAGTAGTCTCCTGTCGAAGTTACAGGAGGCATTCAGTCCTTACTTCACCTCCTCGGCCGACGAACACCCACAGACACACAACGCTAAGCTCATCTCATTTTGGCCGAGTCGCAGTAGTCTCCTGTCGAAGTTACAGGAGGCATTCAGTCCTTACATCATCTCCTCGGCCAACGAACACCTACAGACACACAACGCTCAGCTCATCTCATTTTGGCCGAGTCGCAGTAGTCTCCTGTCGAAGTTACACGAGGCATTCAGTCCTTACTTCACCTCCTCGGCCGACGAACACCCACAGACACACAACGCTCAGCTCATCTCATTTTTTGCCGAGTCGCAGTAGTCTCCTGTCGAAGTTACACGAGGCATTCAGTCCTTACTTCACCTCCTCGGCCGACGAACACCCACAGACACACAACGCTAAGCTCATCTCATTTTGGCCGAGTCGCAGTAGTCTCCTGTCGAAGTTACACGAGGCATGCAGTCCTTACTTCACCTCCTCGGCCGACGAACACCTACAGACACACAACTCTAAGCTCATCTCATTTTGGCCGAGTCGCAGTAGTCCCCTGTCGAAGTTACACGAGGCATTCAGTCCTTACATCACCTCTCGGCCGACGAACACCCACAGACACACAACGCTCAGCTCATCTCATTTTGGCCGAGTCGCAGTAGTCTCCTGTCGAAGTGACACGAGGCATTCAGTCCTTACATCATCTCCTTGGCCAACGAACACCCACAGACACACAGCGCTAAGCTCATCTCATCTTGGTTGAGTCGCAGTAGTCTCCTGTCGAAGTTACACGAGGCATTCAGTCCTTACATCACCTCCTCGGCCGACGAACACCCACAGACACACAACGCTCAGCTCATCTCATCTTGGCCGAGTCGCAGTAGTCTCCTGTCGAAGTTACACGAGGCATTCAGTCCTTACATCACCTCCTCGGCCGCCGAACACACACAGACACACAACGCTAAGCTCATCTCATCTTGGCCGAGTCGCAGTAGTCTCCTGTCGAAGTTACACGAGGCATTCAGTCCTTACATCACCTCCTCGGCCGACGAACACCCACAGACACACAACGCTAAGCTCATCTCATCTTGCCCGAGTCGCAGTAGTCTCCTGTCGAAGTTACACGAGGCATTCAGTCCTTGTATCACCTCCTCGGCCGACGAACACCCACAGACACACAACGCTAAGCTCATCTCATCTTGGCCGAGTCGCAGTAGTCTCCTGTCGAAGTTACACGAGGCATTCAGTCCTTACATCACCTCCTCGGCCGACGAACACCCACAGACACACAACGCTCAGCTCATCTCATTTTGGCCGAGTCGCAGTAGTCTCCTGTCGAAGTGACACGAGGCATTCAGTCCTTACATCATCTCCTCGGCCGACGAACACCTACAGACACACAACGCTAAGCTCATCTCATTTTGGCCGAGTCGCAGTAGTCTCCTGTCGAAGTTACACGAGGCATTCAGTCCTTACATCACCTCCTCGACCGACGAACACCTACAGACACACAACGCTAAGCTCATCTCATCTTGGCCGAGTCGCAGTAGTCTCCTGTCGAAGTGACACGAGGCATTCAGTCCTTACATCATCTCCTCGGCCGACGAACACCTACAGACACACAACGCTAAGCTCATCTCATCTTGGCCGAGTCGCAGTAGTCTCCTGTCGAAGTTACACGAGGCATTCAGTCCTTACATCACCTCCTCGGCCGACGAACACCCACAGACACACAACGCTAAGCTCATCTCATTTTGGCCGAGTCGCAGTAGTCACCTGTCGAAGTTACACGAGGCATTCAGTCCTTACATCACCTCCTCGACCGACGAATACCCACAGACACACAACGCTAAGTTCATCTCATCTTGGCCGAGTCGCAGTAATCTCCTGTCGAAGTTACACGAGGCATTCAGTCCTTACATCACCTCCTCGACCGACGAACACCCACAGACACACAACGCTAAGCTCATCTCATTTTGGCCGAGTCGCAGTAGTCTCCTGTCGAAGCTACACGAGGCATTCAGTCCTTACATCACCTCCGCGGCCGACGAACACCCACAGACACACAACGCTAAGCTCATCTCATCTAGGCCGAGTCGCAGTAGTCTCCTGTCGAAGCTACACGAGGCATTCAGGCCTTATATCACCCCCTCGGCCGACGAACACCCACAGACACACAACGCTGAGCTCATCTCACCTTGGCCGAGTCGCAGTAGTCTCCTGTCGAAGTTACACGAGGCATTCAGTCCTTACATCACCTCCTCGGCCGACGAACACCCACAGACACACAACGCTAAGCTCATCTCATTTTGGCCGAGTCGCAGTAGTCTCCTGTCGAAGTTACACGAGGCATTCAGTCCTTACATCACCTCCTCGGCCGACGAACACCCACAGACACACAACGCTAAGCTCATCTCATTTTGGCCGAGTCTCAGTAGTCTCCTGTCGAAGTTACACGAGGCATTCAGTCCTTACATCACCTCCTCGGCCGACGAACACCCACAGACACACAACGCTCAGCTCATCTCATTTTGGCCGAGTCTCAGTAGTCTCCTGTCGAAGTTACGCGAGGCATTCAGTCCTTACATCACCTCCTCGGCCGACGAACACCCACAGACACACAACGCTAAGCTCATCTCATTTTGGCCGAGTTGCAGTAGTCTCCTGTCGAAGTTACACGAGGCATTCAGTCCTTACATCATCTCCTCGGCCAACGAACACCTACAGACACACAACGCTCAGCTCATCTCATTTTGGCCGAGTCGCAGTAGTCTCCTGTCGAAGTTACACGAGGCATTCAGTCCTCACTTCACCTCCTCGGCCGACGAACACCCACAGACACACAACGCTAAGCTCATCTCATTTTGGCCGAGTCGCAGTAGTCTCCTGTCGAAGTTACAGGAGGCATTCAGTCCTTACTTCACCTCCTCGGCCGACGAACACCCACAGACACACAACGCTAAGCTCATCTCATTTTGGCCGAGTCGCAGTAGTCTCCTGTCGAAGTTACAGGAGGCATTCAGTCCTTACATCATCTCCTCGGCCAACGAACACCTACAGACACACAACGCTCAGCTCATCTCATTTTGGCCGAGTCGCAGTAGTCTCCTGTCGAAGTTACACGAGGCATTCAGTCCTTACTTCACCTCCTCGGCCGACGAACACCCACAGACACACAACGCTCAGCTCATCTCATTTTTTGCCGAGTCGCAGTAGTCTCCTGTCGAAGTTACACGAGGCATTCAGTCCTTACTTCACCTCCTCGGCCGACGAACACCCACAGACACACAACGCTAAGCTCATCTCATTTTGGCCGGGTCGCAGTAGTCTCCTGTCGAAGTTACACGAGGCATGCAGTCCTTACTTCACCTCCTCGGCCGACGAACACCTACAGACACACAACGCTAAGCTCATCTCATTTTGGCCGAGTCGCAGTAGTCCCCTGTCGAAGTTACAGGAGGCATTCAGTCCTTACATCACCTCTCGGCCGACGAACACCCACAGACACACAACGCTCAGCTCATCTCATTTTGGCCGAGTCGCAGTAGTCTCCTGTCGAAGTGACACGAGGCATTCAGTCCTTACATCATCTCCTTGGCCAACGAACACCCACAGACACACAGCGCTAAGCTCATCTCATCTAGGCCGAGTCGCAGTAGTCTCCTGTCGAAGTTACACGAGGCATTCAGTCCTTACATCACCTCCTCGGCCGACGAACACCCTCAGACACACAGCGCTAAGCTCATCTCATCTAGGCCGAGTCGCAGTAGTCTCCTGTCGAAGTTACACGAGGCATTCAGTCCTTACATCACCTCCTCGGCCGACGAACACCTACAGACACACAACGCTAAGCTCATCTCATCTTGGCCGAGTCGCAGTAGTCTCCTGTCGAAGTTACACGAGGGATTCAGTCCTTACATCACCTCCTCGGTCGACGAACAACCACAGACACACAGTGCTGAGCTCAGCTCATCTTGGATGAGACGCATTAGTCTCCTGTCGAAGTTACACGAGGCATTCAGTCCTTACATCAACTCCTCGGCCGACGAACACCCACAGACACACAACGCTAAGCTCATCTCATCTTGGCCGGGTCGCAGTAGTCTCCTGTCGACGTTACAGGAGGTATTCAGTCCTTTCATCACCTCCTCGGCCGACGAACACCCACAGACACACAACGCTAAGCTCATCTCATCTTGGCTGAGTCGCAGTAGTCTCCTGTCAAAGTTACACGAGGTATTCAGCCCTTACATCACCTCCTCGGCCGACGAACACCCACAGAAAGACAACGCTAAGCTCATCTCATCTTGGCCGAGTCTCAGTAGTCTCCTGTCGAAGTTACACGAGGCATTCAGTCCTTACGTCACCTCCTTGGCCGACGACCACCCACAGACACACAACGCTAAGCTCATCTCATCTTGGCGGAGTCGCGGTAGTCTCCTGTCGAAGTTACACGAGGCATTCAGTCCTTATATCACCTCCTCGGCCGACGAACACCCACAGACACACAACGCTCAGCTCATCTCATCTTGGCCGAGTCGCAGTAGTCTCCTGTCGAAGTTACACGAGGTATTCAGTCCTTACATCACCTCCTCGGCCGAGGAACACCCACTGACACACAACGCTCAGCTCATCTCATCTTGGCCGAGTCGCAGTAGCCTCCTGTCGAAGTTACACGAGGCATTCAGTCCTTACATCACCTCCTCGGCCGACGAACACCCACAGACACACAACGCTCAGCTCATCTCATCTTGGCCGAGTCGCAGTAGTCTCCTGTCGAAGTTACACGAGGTATTCAGTCCTCACATCACCTCCTCGGCCGACGAACACCCACAGACACACAACGCTAAGCTCATCTCAACTTCGCCGAGTCGCAGTAGTCTCCTGTCAAAGTTACACGAGGTATTCAGTCCTTACATCACCTCCTCGGCCGAAGAATACCTACAGACACACAACGCTAAGCTCATCTCATCTTGGCCAAGTCGCAGTAGTCGCCGATCGAAATTACACGAGGCATTCAGTCCTTACATCACCTCCTCGGCCGACGAACACCCACAGACACACAACGCTAAGCTCATCTCATCTTGGCCGAGTCGCAGTAGTCTCCTGTCGAAGTTACCCGAGGCATTCAGTCCTTACATCACCTCCTCGGCCGCCGAACACACACAGACACACAACGCTAAGCTCATCTCATCTTGCCCGAGTCGCAGTAGTCTCCTGTCGAAGTTACACGAGGCATTCAGTCCTTACATCACCTCCTCGGCCGACGAACACCCACAGACACACAACGCTAAGCTCATCTCATCTTGGCCGATTCGCAGTAGTCTCCTGTCGAAGTTACACGAGGCATTCAGTCCTTGTATCACCTCCTCGGCCGACGAACACACACAGACACACAACGCTAAGCTCATCTCATCTTGGCCGAGTCGCAGTAGTCTCCTGTCGAAGTTACACGAGGCATTCAGTCCTTACATCACCTCCTCGGCCGCCGAACACACACAGACACACAACGCTAAGCTCATCTCATCTTGCCCGAGTCGCAGTAGTCTCCTGTCGAAGTTACACGAGGCATTCAGTCCTTACATCACCTCCTCGGCCGACGAACACCCACAGACACACAACGCTAAGCTCATCTCATCTTGCCCGAGTCGCAGTAGTCTCCTGTCGAAGTTACACGAGGCATTCAGTCCTTACATCACCTCCTCGGCCGACGAACACCCACAGACACACAACGCTCAGCTCATCTCATTTTGGCCGAGTCGCAGTAGTCTCCTGTCGAAGTTACACGAGGCATTCAGTCCTTACATCACCTCCTCGGCCGACGAACACCCACAGACACACAACGCTAAGCTCATCTCATTTTGGCCGAGTCGCAGTAGTCTCCTGTCGAAGTTACACGAGGCATTCAGTCCTTACATCACCTCCTCGACCGACGAACACCCACAGACACACAACGCTAAGCTCATCTCATTTTGGCCGAGTCGCAGTAGTCTCCTGTCGAAGTTACACGAGGCATTCAGTCCTTACATCACCTCCTCGACCGACGAATACCCACAGACACACAACGCTAAGTTCATCTCATCTTGGCCGAGTCGCAGTAATCTCCTGTCGAAGTTACACGAGGCATTCAGTCCTTACATCACCTCCTCGACCGACGAACACCCTCAGACACACAACGCTAAGCTCATCTCATTTTGGCCGAGTCGCAGTAGTCTCCTGTCGAAGCTACACGAGGCATTCAGTCCTTACATCACCTCCTCGGCCGACGAACACCCACAGACACACAACGCTAAGCTCATCTCATCTTGCCCGAGTCGCAGTAGTCTCCTGTCGAAGTTACACGAGGCATTCAGTCCTTACATCACCTCCTCGGCCGACGAACACCCACAGACACACAACGCTCAGCTCATCTCATTTTGGCCGAGTCGCAGTAGTCTCCTGTCGAAGTTACACGAGGCATTCAGTCCTTACATCACCTCCTCGACCGACGAACACCTACAGACACACAACGCTAAGCTCATCTCATCTTGGCCGAGTCGCAGTAGTCTCCTGTCGAAGTGACACGAGGCATTCAGTCCTTACATCATCTCCTCGGCCGACGAACACCTACAGACACACAACGCTAAGCTCATCTCATCTTGGCCGAGTCGCAGTAGTCTCCTGTCGAAGTTACACGAGGCATTCAGTCCTTACATCACCTCCTCGGCCGACGAACACCCACAGACACACAACGCTAAGCTCATCTCATTTTGGCCGAGTCGCAGTAGTCTCCTGTCGAAGTTACACGAGGCATTCAGTCCTTACATCACCTCCTCGACCGACGAACACCCACAGACACACAACGCTAAGCTCATCTCATTTTGGCCGAGTCGCAGTAGTCTCCTGTCGAAGTTACACGAGGCATTCAGTCCTTACATCACCTCCTCGACCGACGAATACCCACAGACACACAACGCTAAGTTCATCTCATCTTGGCCGAGTCGCAGTAATCTCCTGTCGAAGTTACACGAGGCATTCAGTCCTTACATCACCTCCTCGACCGACGAACACCCTCAGACACACAACGCTAAGCTCATCTCATTTTGGCCGAGTCGCAGTAGTCTCCTGTCGAAGCTACACGAGGCATTCAGTCCTTACATCACCTCCGCGGCCGACGAACACCCACAGACACACAACGCTAAGCTCATCTCATCTAGGCCGAGTCGCAGTAGTCTCCTGTCGAAGCTACACGAGGCATTCAGGCCTTATATCACCTCCTCGGCCGACGAACACCCACAGACACACAACGCTGAGCTCATCTCATCTTGGCCGAGTCGCAGTAGTCTCCTGTCGAAGTTACACGAGGCATTCAGTCCTTACATCACCTCCTCGGCCGACGAACACCCACAGACACACAACGCTAAGCTCATCTCATCTTGGTTGAGTCGCAGTAGTCTCCTGTCGAAGTTACACGAGGCATTCAGTCCTTACATCACCTCCTCGACCGACGAACACCCACAGACACACAACGCTAAGCTCATCTCATCTTGGTTGAGTCGCAGTAGTCTCCTGTCGAAGTTACACGAGGCATTCAGTCCTTACATCACCTCCTCGGCCGACGAACACCCACAGACACACAACGCTCAGCTCATCTCATCTTGGCCGAGTCGCAGTAGTCTCCTGTCGAAGTTACACGAGGTATTCAGTCCTCACATCACCTCCTCGGCCGACGAACACCCACAGACACACAACGCTAAGCTCATCTCATCTTCGCCGAGTCGCAGTAGTCTCCTGTCAAAGTTACACGAGGTATTCAGTCCTTACATCACCTCCTCGGCCGAAGAATACCTACAGACACACAACGCTAAGCTCATCTCATCTTGGCCAAGTCGCAGTAGTCGCCGATCGAAATTACACGAGGCATTCAGTCCTTACATCACCTCCTCGGCCGACGAACACCCACAGACACACAACGCTAAGCTCATCTCATCTTGGCCGAGTCGCAGTAGTCTCCTGTCGAAGTTACACGAGGCATTCAGTCCTTACATCACCTCCTCGGCCGCCGAACACACACAGACACACAACGCTAAGCTCATCTCATCTTGCCCGAGTCGCAGTAGTCTCCTGTCGAAGTTACACGAGGCATTCAGTCCTTACATCACCTCCTCGGCCGAAGAACACCCACAGACACACAACGCTAAGCTCATCTCATCTTGGCCGAATCGCAGTAGTCTCCTGTCGAAGTTACACGAGGCATTCAGTCCTTGTATCACCTCCTCGGCCGACGAACACACACAGACACACAACGCTAAGCTCATCTCATCTTGGCCGAGTCGCAGTAGTCTCCTGTCGAAGTTACACGAGGCATTCAGTCCTTACATCACCTCCTCGGCCGCCGAACACACACAGACACACAACGCTAAGCTCATCTCATCTTGGCCGAGTCGCAGTAGTCTCCTGTCGAAGTTACACGAGGCATTCAGTCCTTACATCACCTCCTCGGCCGACGAACACCCACAGACACACAACGCTAAGCTCATCTCATCTTGCCCGAGTCGCAGTAGGCTCCTGTCGAAGTTACACGAGGCATTCAGTCCTTGTATCACCTCCTCGGCCGACGAACACCCACAGACACACAACGCTAAGCTCATCTCATCTTGGCCGAGTCGCAGTAGTCTCCTGTCGAAGTTACACGAGGCATTCAGTCCTTACATCACCTCCTCGGCCGACGAACACCCACAGACACACAACGCTCAGCTCATCTCATTTTGGCCGAGTCGCAGTAGTCTCCTGTCGAAGTGACACGAGGCATTCAGTCCTTACATCATCTCCTCGGCCGACGAACACCTACAGACACACAACGCTAAGCTCATCTCATTTTGGCCGAGTCGCAGTAGTCTCCTGTCGAAGTTACACGAGGCATTCAGTCCTTACATCACCTCCTCGACCGACGAACACCTACAGACACACAACGCTAAGCTCATCTCATCTTGGCCGAGTCGCAGTAGTCTCCTGTCGAAGTGACACGAGGCATTCAGTCCTTACATCATCTCCTCGGCCGACGAACACCTACAGACACACAACGCTAAGCTCATCTCATCTTGGCCGAGTCGCAGTAGTCTCCTGTCGAAGTTACACGAGGCATTCAGTCCTTACATCACCTCCTCGGCCGACGAACACCTACAGACACACAACGCTAAGCTCATCTCATTTTGGCCGAGTCGCAGTAGTCTCCTGTCGAAGTTACACGAGGCATTCAGTCCTTACATCACCTCCTCGGCCGACGAACACCCACAGACACACAACGCTAAGCTCATCTCATTTTGGCCGAGTCGCAGTAGTCTCCTGTCGAAGTTACACGAGGCATTCAGTCCTTACATCACCTCCTCGGCCGACGAACACCCACAGACACACAACGCTAAGCTCATCTCATTTTGGCCGAGTCTCAGTAGTCTCCTGTCGAAGTTACACGAGGCATTCAGTCCTTATATCACCTCCTCGGCCGACGAACACCCACAGACACACAACGCTCAGCTCATCTCATTTTGGCCGAGTCTCAGTAGTCTCCTGTCGAAGTTACGCGAGGCATTCAGTCCTTACATCACCTCCTCGGCCGACGAACACCCACAGACACACAACGCTAAGCTCATCTCATTTTGGCCGAGTTGCAGTAGTCTCCTGTCGAAGTTACACGAGGCATTCAGTCCTTACATCATCTCCTCGGCCAACGAACACCTACAGACACACAACGCTCAGCTCATCTCATTTTGGCCGAGTCGCAGTAGTCTCCTGTCGAAGTTACACGAGGCATTCAGTCCTTACTTCACCTCCTCGGCCGACGAACACCCACAGACACACAACGCTAAGCTCATCTCATTTTGGCCGAGTCGCAGTAGTCTCCTGTCGAAGTTACAGGAGGCATTCAGTCCTTACTTCACCTCCTCGGCCGACGAACACCCACAGACACACAACGCTAAGCTCATCTCATTTTGGCCGAGTCGCAGTAGTCTCCTGTCGAAGTTACAGGAGGCATTCAGTCCTTACATCATCTCCTCGGCCAACGAACACCTACAGACACACAACGCTCAGCTCATCTCATTTTGGCCGAGTCGCAGTAGTCTCCTGTCGAAGTTACACGAGGCATTCAGTCCTTACTTCACCTCCTCGGCCGACGAACACCCACAGACACACAACGCTCAGCTCATCTCATTTTTTGCCGAGTCGCAGTAGTCTCCTGTCGAAGTTACACGAGGCATTCAGTCCTTACTTCACCTCCTCGGCCGACGAACACCCACAGACACACAACGCTAAGCTCATCTCATTTTGGCCGAGTCGCAGTAGTCTCCTGTCGAAGTTACACGAGGCATGCAGTCCTTACTTCACCTCCTCGGCCGACGAACACCTACAGACACACAACGCTAAGCTCATCTCATTTTGGCCGAGTCGCAGTAGTCCCCTGTCGAAGTTACACGAGGCATTCAGTCCTTACATCACCTCTCGGCCGACGAACACCCACAGACACACAACGCTCAGCTCATCTCATTTTGGCCGAGTCGCAGTAGTCTCCTGTCGAAGTGACACGAGGCATTCAGTCCTTACATCATCTCCTTGGCCAACGAACACCCACAGACACACAGCGCTAAGCTCATCTCATCTTGGTTGAGTCGCAGTAGTCTCCTGTCGAAGTTACACGAGGCATTCAGTCCTTACATCACCTCCTCGGCCGACGAACACCCACAGACACACAACGCTCAGCTCATCTCATCTTGGCCGAGTCGCAGTAGTCTCCTGTCGAAGTTACACGAGGCATTCAGTCCTTACATCACCTCCTCGGCCGCCGAACACACACAGACACACAACGCTAAGCTCATCTCATCTTGGCCGAGTCGCAGTAGTCTCCTGTCGAAGTTACACGAGGCATTCAGTCCTTACATCACCTCCTCGGCCAACGAACACCCACAGACACACAACGCTAAGCTCATCTCATCTTGCCCGAGTCGCAGTAGTCTCCTGTCGAAGTTACACGAGGCATTCAGTCCTTGTATCACCTCCTCGGCCGACGAACACCCACAGACACACAACGCTAAGCTCATCTCATCTTGGCCGAGTCGCAGTAGTCTCCTGTCGAAGTTACACGAGGCATTCAGTCCTTACATCACCTCCTCGGCCGACGAACACCCACAGACACACAACGCTCAGCTCATCTCATTTTGGCCGAGTCGCAGTAGTCTCCTGTCGAAGTGACACGAGGCATTCAGTCCTTACATCATCTCCTCGGCCGACGAACACCTACAGACACACAACGCTAAGCTCATCTCATTTTGGCCGAGTCGCAGTAGTCTCCTGTCGAAGTTACACGAGGCATTCAGTCCTTACATCACCTCCTCGACCGACGAACACCTACAGACACACAACGCTAAGCTCATCTCATCTTGGCCGAGTCGCAGTAGTCTCCTGTCGAAGTGACACGAGGCATTCAGTCCTTACATCATCTCCTCGGCCGACGAACACCTACAGACACACAACGCTAAGCTCATCTCATCTTGGCCGAGTCGCAGTAGTCTCCTGTCGAAGTTACACGAGGCATTCAGTCCTTACATCACCTCCTCGGCCGACGAACACCCACAGACACACAACGCTAAGCTCATCTCATTTTGGCCGAGTCGCAGTAGTCACCTGTCGAAGTTACACGAGGCATTCAGTCCTTACATCACCTCCTCGACCGACGAATACCCACAGACACACAACGCTAAGTTCATCTCATCTTGGCCGAGTCGCAGTAATCTCCTGTCGAAGTTACACGAGGCATTCAGTCCTTACATCACCTCCTCGACCGACGAACACCCACAGACACACAACGCTAAGCTCATCTCATTTTGGCCGAGTCGCAGTAGTCTCCTGTCGAAGCTACACGAGGCATTCAGTCCTTACATCACCTCCGCGGCCGACGAACACCCACAGACACACAACGCTAAGCTCATCTCATCTAGGCCGAGTCGCAGTAGTCTCCTGTCGAAGCTACACGAGGCATTCAGGCCTTATATCACCCCCTCGGCCGACGAACACCCACAGACACACAACGCTGAGCTCATCTCACCTTGGCCGAGTCGCAGTAGTCTCCTGTCGAAGTTACACGAGGCATTCAGTCCTTACATCACCTCCTCGGCCGACGAACACCTACAGACACACAACGCTAAGCTCATCTCATTTTGGCCGAGTCGCAGTAGTCTCCTGTCGAAGTTACACGAGGCATTCAGTCCTTACATCACCTCCTCGGCCGACGAACACCCACAGACACACAACGCTAAGCTCATCTCATTTTGGCCGAGTCGCAGTAGTCTCCTGTCGAAGTTACACGAGGCATTCAGTCCTTACATCACCTCCTCGGCCGACGAACACCCACAGACACACAACGCTAAGCTCATCTCATTTTGGCCGAGTCTCAGTAGTCTCCTGTCGAAGTTACACGAGGCATTCAGTCCTTACATCACCTCCTCGGCCGACGAACACCCACAGACACACAACGCTCAGCTCATCTCATTTTGGCCGAGTCTCAGTAGTCTCCTGTCGAAGTTACGCGAGGCATTCAGTCCTTACATCACCTCCTCGGCCGACGAACACCCACAGACACACAACGCTAAGCTCATCTCATTTTGGCCGAGTTGCAGTAGTCTCCTGTCGAAGTTACACGAGGCATTCAGTCCTTACATCATCTCCTCGGCCAACGAACACCTACAGACACACAACGCTCAGCTCATCTCATTTTGGCCGAGTCGCAGTAGTCTCCTGTCGAAGTTACACGAGGCATTCAGTCCTCACTTCACCTCCTCGGCCGACGAACACCCACAGACACACAACGCTAAGCTCATCTCATTTTGGCCGAGTCGCAGTAGTCTCCTGTCGAAGTTACAGGAGGCATTCAGTCCTTACTTCACCTCCTCGGCCGACGAACACCCACAGACACACAACGCTAAGCTCATCTCATTTTGGCCGAGTCGCAGTAGTCTCCTGTCGAAGTTACAGGAGGCATTCAGTCCTTACATCATCTCCTCGGCCAACGAACACCTACAGACACACAACGCTCAGCTCATCTCATTTTGGCCGAGTCGCAGTAGTCTCCTGTCGAAGTTACACGAGGCATTCAGTCCTTACTTCACCTCCTCGGCCGACGAACACCCACAGACACACAACGCTCAGCTCATCTCATTTTTTGCCGAGTCGCAGTAGTCTCCTGTCGAAGTTACACGAGGCATTCAGTCCTTACTTCACCTCCTCGGCCGACGAACACCCACAGACACACAACGCTAAGCTCATCTCATTTTGGCCGGGTCGCAGTAGTCTCCTGTCGAAGTTACACGAGGCATGCAGTCCTTACTTCACCTCCTCGGCCGACGAACACCTACAGACACACAACGCTAAGCTCATCTCATTTTGGCCGAGTCGCAGTAGTCCCCTGTCGAAGTTACACGAGGCATTCAGTCCTTACATCACCTCTCGGCCGACGAACACCCACAGACACACAACGCTCAGCTCATCTCATTTTGGCCGAGTCGCAGTAGTCTCCTGTCGAAGTGACACGAGGCATTCAGTCCTTACATCATCTCCTTGGCCAACGAACACCCACAGACACACAGCGCTAAGCTCATCTCATCTAGGCCGAGTCGCAGTAGTCTCCTGTCGAAGTTACACGAGGCATTCAGTCCTTACATCACCTCCTCGGCCGACGAACACCCACAGACACACAGCGCTAAGCTCATCTCATCTAGGCCGAGTCGCAGTAGTCTCCTGTCGAAGTTACACGAGGCATTCAGTCCTTACATCACCTCCTCGGCCAACGAACACCCACAGACACACAGCGCTAAGCTCATCTCATCTAGGCCGAGTCGCAGTAGTTTGCTGTCGAAGTTACACGAGGCATTCAGTCCTTACATCACCTCCTCGGCCGACGAACACCTACAGACACACAACGCTAAGCTCATCTCATCTTGGCCGAGTCGCAGTAGTCTCCTGTCGAAGTTACACGAGGCATTCAGTCCTTACATCACCTCCTCGGCCGACGAACACCTACAGACACACAACGCTAAGCTCATCTCATCTTGGCCGAGTCGCAGTAGTCTCCTGTCGAAGTTACACGAGGCATTCAGTCCTTACATCACCTCCTCGGCCGACGAACACCTACAGACACACAACGCTAAGCTCATCTCATCTTGGCCGAGTCGCAGTAGTCTCCTGTCGAAGTTACACGAGGTATTCAGCCCTTACATCACCTCCTCGGCCGACGAACACCTACAGACACACAACGCTAAGCTCATCTCATCTAGGCCGAGTCGCAGTAGTCTCCTGTCGAAGTTACACGAGGCATTCAGTCCTTACATCACCTCCTCGGCCGACGAACACCTACAGACACACAACGCTAAGCTCATCTCATCTTGGCCGAGTCGCAGTAGTCTCCTGTCGAAGTTACACGAGGCATTCAGTCCTTACATCACCTCCTCGGTCGACGAACACCCACAGACACACAGTGCTGAGCTCAGCTCATCTTGGATGAGACGCATTAGTCTCCTGTCGAAGTTACACGAGGCATTCAGTCCTTACATCAACTCCTCGGCCGACGAACACCCACAGACACACAACGCTAAGCTCATCTCATCTTGGCCGGGTCGCAGTAGTCTCCTGTCGAAGTTACAGGAGGTATTCAGTCCTTTCATCACCTCCTCGGCCGACGAACACCCACAGACACACAATGCTAAGCTCATCTCATCTCGGCTGAGTCGCAGTAGTCTCCTGTCAAAGTTACACGAGGTATTCAGCCCTTACATCACCTCCTCGGCCGACGAACACCCACAGAAAGACAACGCTAAGCTCATCTCATCTTGGCCGAGTCTCAGTAGTCTCCTGTCGAAGTTACACGAGGCATTCAGTCCTTACGTCACCTCCTTGGCCGACGAACACCCACAGACACACAACGCTTAGCTCATCTCATCTTGGCCGAGCCGCAGTAGTCTCCTGTCGTAGTTACACGAGGCATTCAGTCCTTACATTACCTCCTCGGCCGACGAACACCCACTGACACACAACGCTCAGCTCATCTCATCTTGGCCGAGTCGCAGTAGCCTCCTGTCGAAGTTACACGAGGCATTCAGTCCTTATATCACCTCCTCGGCCGACGAACACCCACAGACACACAACGCTCAGCTCATCTCATCTTGGCCGAGTCTCAGTAGTCTCCTGTCGAAGTTACACGAGGCATTCAGTCCTCACGTCATCTCCTCGGCCGACGAACACCCACAGACACACAACGCTAAGCTCATCTCATCTTGGCCGAGTCGCGGTAGTCTCCTGTCGAAGTTACACGAGGCATTCAGTCCTTATATCACCTCCTCGGCCGACGAACACCCACAGACACACAACGCTCAGCTCATCTCATCTTGGCCGAGTCGCAGTAGTCTCCTGTCGAAGTTACACGAGGTATTCAGTCCTTACATCACCTCCTCGGCCGACGAACACCCACTGACACACAACGCTCAGCTCATCTCATCTTGGCCGAGTCGCAGTAGCCTCCTGTCGAAGTTACACGAGGCATTCAGTCCTTACATCACCTCCTCGGCCGACGAACACCCACAGACACACAACGCTAAGCTCATCTCATCTTGGCCGAGTCGCAGTAGTCTCCTGTCGAAGTTACACGAGGCATTCAGTCCTTACATCACCTCCTCGGCCGCCGAACACACACAGACACACAACGCTAAGCTCATCTCATCTTGCCCGAGTCGCAGTAGTCTCCTGTCGAAGTTACACGAGGCATTCAGTCCTTACATCACCTCCTCGGCCGACGAACACCCACAGACACACAACGCTAAGCTCATCTCATCTTGGCCGATTCGCAGTAGTCTCCTGTCGAAGTTACACGAGGCATTCAGTCCTTGTATCACCTCCTCGGCCGACGAACACACACAGACACACAACGCTAAGCTCATCTCATCTTGGCCGAGTCGCAGTAGTCTCCTGTCGAAGTTACACGAGGCATTCAGTCCTTACATCACCTCCTCGGCCGCCGAACACACACAGACACACAACGCTAAGCTCATCTCATCTTGGCCGAGTCGCAGTAGTCTCCTGTCGAAGTTACACGAGGCATTCAGTCCTTACATCACCTCCTCGGCCGACGAACACCCACAGACACACAACGCTAAGCTCATCTCATCTTGGCCGAGTCGCAGTAGGCTCCTGTCGAAGTTACACGAGGCATTCAGTCCTTGTATCACCTCCTCGGCCGACGAACACCCACAGACACACAACGCTAAGCTCATCTCATCTTGGCCGAGTCGCAGTAGTCTCCTGTCGAAGTTACACGAGGCATTCAGTCCTTACATCACCTCCTCGGCCGACGAACACCCACAGACACACAACGCTCAGCTCATCTCATTTTGGCCGAGTCGCAGTAGTCTCCTGTCGAAGTGACACGAGGCATTCAGTCCTTACATCATCTCCTCGGCCGACGAACACCTACAGACACACAACGCTAAGCTCATCTCATTTTGGCCGAGTCGCAGTAGTCTCCTGTCGAAGTTACACGAGGCATTCAGTCCTTACATCACCTCCTCGACCGACGAACACCTACAGACACACAACGCTAAGCTCATCTCATCTTGGCCGAGTCGCAGTAGTCTCCTGTCGAAGTGACACGAGGCATTCAGTCCTTACATCATCTCCTCGGCCGACGAACACCTACAGACACACAACGCTAAGCTCATCTCATCTTGGCCGAGTCGCAGTAGTCTCCTGTCGAAGTTACACGAGGCATTCAGTCCTTACATCACCTCCTCGGCCGACGAACACCTACAGACACACAACGCTAAGCTCATCTCATTTTGGCCGAGTCGCAGTAGTCTCCTGTCGAAGTTACACGAGGCATTCAGTCCTTACATCACCTCCTCGGCCGACGAACACCCACAGACACACAACGCTAAGCTCATCTCATTTTGGCCGAGTCGCAGTAGTCTCCTGTCGAAGTTACACGAGGCATTCAGTCCTTACATCACCTCCTCGGTCGACGAACACCCACAGACACACAACGCTAAGCTCATCTCATTTTGGCCGAGTCGCAGTAGTCTCCTGTAGAAGTTACACGAGGCATTCAGTCCTTACTTCACCTCCTCGGCCGACGAACACCCACAGACACACAACGCTAAGCTCATCTCATTTTGGCCGAGTCGCAGTAGTCTCCTGTCGAAGTTACACGAGGCATGCAGTCCTTACTTCACCTCCTCGGCCGACGAACACCTACAGACACACAACGCTAAGCTCATCTCATTTTGGCCGAGTCGCAGTAGTCCCCTGTCGAAGTTACACGAGGCATTCAGTCCTTACATCACCTCTCGGCCGACGAACACCCACAGACACACAACGCTCAGCTCATCTCATTTTGGCCGAGTCGCAGTAGTCTCCTGTCGAAGTGACACGAGGCATTCAGTCCTTACATCATCTCCTTGGCCAACGAACACCCACAGACACACAGCGCTAAGCTCATCTCATCTTGGTTGAGTCGCAGTAGTCTCCTGTCGAAGTTACACGAGGCATTCAGTCCTTACATCACCTCCTCGGCCGACGAACACCCACAGACACACAACGCTCAGCTCATCTCATCTTGGCCGAGTCGCAGTAGTCTCCTGTCGAAGTTACACGAGGCATTCAGTCCTTACATCACCTCCTCGGCCGCCGAACACACACAGACACACAACGCTAAGCTCATCTCATCTTGGCCGAGTCGCAGTAGTCTCCTGTCGAAGTTACACGAGGCATTCAGTCCTTACATCACCTCCTCGGCCGACGAACACCCACAGACACACAACGATAAGCTCATCTCATCTTGCCCGAGTCGCAGTAGTCTCCTGTCGAAGTTACACGAGGCATTCAGTCCTTGTATCACCTCCTCGGCCGACGAACACCCACAGACACACAACGCTAAGCTCATCTCATCTTGGCCGAGTCGCAGTAGTCTCCTGTCGAAGTTACACGAGGCATTCAGTCCTTACATCACCTCCTCGGCCGACGAACACCCACAGACACACAACGCTCAGCTCATCTCATTTTGGCCGAGTCGCAGTAGTCTCCTGTCGAAGTGACACGAGGCATTCAGTCCTTACATCATCTCCTCGGCCGACGAACACCTACAGACACACAACGCTAAGCTCATCTCATTTTGGCCGAGTCGCAGTAGTCTCCTGTCGAAGTTACACGAGGCATTCAGTCCTTACATCACCTCCTCGACCGACGAACACCTACAGACACACAACGCTAAGCTCATCTCATCTTGGCCGAGTCGCAGTAGTCTCCTGTCGAAGTGACACGAGGCATTCAGTCCTTACATCATCTCCTCGGCCGACGAACACCTACAGACACACAACGCTAAGCTCATCTCATCTTGGCCGAGTCGCAGTAGTCTCCTGTCGAAGTTACACGAGGCATTCAGTCCTTACATCACCTCCTCGGCCGACGAACACCCACAGACACACAACGCTAAGCTCATCTCATTTTGGCCGAGTCGCAGTAGTCACCTGTCGAAGTTACACGAGGCATTCAGTCCTTACATCACCTCCTCGACCGACGAATACCCACAGACACACAACGCTAAGTTCATCTCATCTTGGCCGAGTCGCAGTAATCTCCTGTCGAAGTTACACGAGGCATTCAGTCCTTACATCACCTCCTCGACCGACGAACACCCACAGACACACAACGCTAAGCTCATCTCATTTTGGCCGAGTCGCAGTAGTCTCCTGTCGAAGCTACACGAGGCATTCAGTCCTTACATCACCTCCGCGGCCGACGAACACCCACAGACACACAACGCTAAGCTCATCTCATCTAGGCCGAGTCGCAGTAGTCTCCTGTCGAAGCTACACGAGGCATTCAGGCCTTATATCACCCCCTCGGCCGACGAACACCCACAGACACACAACGCTGAGCTCATCTCACCTTGGCCGAGTCGCAGTAGTCTCCTGTCGAAGTTACACGAGGCATTCAGTCCTTACATCACCTCCTCGGCCGACGAACACCTACAGACACACAACGCTAAGCTCATCTCATTTTGGCCGAGTCGCAGTAGTCTCCTGTCGAAGTTACACGAGGCATTCAGTCCTTACATCACCTCCTCGGCCGACGAACACCCACAGACACACAACGCTAAGCTCATCTCATTTTGGCCGAGTCGCAGTAGTCTCCTGTCGAAGTTACACGAGGCATTCAGTCCTTACATCACCTCCTCGGCCGACGAACACCCACAGACACACAACGCTAAGCTCATCTCATTTTGGCCGAGTCTCAGTAGTCTCCTGTCGAAGTTACACGAGGCATTCAGTCCTTACATCACCTCCTCGGCCGACGAACACCCACAGACACACAACGCTCAGCTCATCTCATTTTGGCCGAGTCTCAGTAGTCTCCTGTCGAAGTTACGCGAGGCATTCAGTCCTTACATCACCTCCTCGGCCGACGAACACCCACAGACACACAACGCTAAGCTCATCTCATTTTGGCCGAGTTGCAGTAGTCTCCTGTCGAAGTTACACGAGGCATTCAGTCCTTACATCATCTCCTCGGCCAACGAACACCTACAGACACACAACGCTCAGCTCATCTCATTTTGGCCGAGTCGCAGTAGTCTCCTGTCGAAGTTACACGAGGCATTCAGTCCTTACTTCACCTCCTCGGCCGACGAACACCCACAGACACACAACGCTAAGCTCATCTCATTTTGGCCGAGTCGCAGTAGTCTCCTGTCGAAGTTACAGGAGGCATTCAGTCCTTACTTCACCTCCTCGGCCGACGAACACCCACAGACACACAACGCTAAGCTCATCTCATTTTGGCCGAGTCGCAGTAGTCTCCTGTCGAAGTTACAGGAGGCATTCAGTCCTTACATCATCTCCTCGGCCAACGAACACCTACAGACACACAACGCTCAGCTCATCTCATTTTGGCCGAGTCGCAGTAGTCTCCTGTCGAAGTTACACGAGGCATTCAGTCCTTACTTCACCTCCTCGGCCGACGAACACCCACAGACACACAACGCTCAGCTCATCTCATTTTTTGCCGAGTCGCAGTAGTCTCCTGTCGAAGTTACACGAGGCATTCAGTCCTTACTTCACCTCCTCGGCCGACGAACACCCACAGACACACAACGCTAAGCTCATCTCATTTTGGCCGAGTCGCAGTAGTCTCCTGTCGAAGTTACACGAGGCATGCAGTCCTTACTTCACCTCCTCGGCCGACGAACACCTACAGACACACAACGCTAAGCTCATCTCATTTTGGCCGAGTCGCAGTAGTCCCCTGTCGAAGTTACACGAGGCATTCAGTCCTTACATCACCTCTCGGCCGACGAACACCCACAGACACACAACGCTCAGCTCATCTCATTTTGGCCGAGTCGCAGTAGTCTCCTGTCGAAGTGACACGAGGCATTCAGTCCTTACATCATCTCCTTGGCCAACGAACACCCACAGACACACAGCGCTAAGCTCATCTCATCTAGGCCGAGTCGCAGTAGTCTCCTGTCGAAGTTACACGAGGCATTCAGTCCTTACATCACCTCCTCGGCCGACGAACACCCACAGACACACAGCGCTAAGCTCATCTCATCTAGGCCGAGTCGCAGTAGTCTCCTGTCGAAGTTACACGAGGCATTCAGTCCTTACATCACCTCCTCGGCCAACGAACACCCACAGACACACAGCGCTAAGCTCATCTCATCTAGGCCGAGTCGCAGTAGTTTGCTGTCGAAGTTACACGAGGCATTCAGTCCTTACATCACCTCCTCGGCCGACGAACACCTACAGACACACAACGCTAAGCTCATCTCATCTTGGCCGAGTCGCAGTAGTCTCCTGTCGAAGTTACACGAGGCATTCAGTCCTTACATCACCTCCTCGGCCGACGAACACCTACAGACACACAACGCTAAGCTCATCTCATCTTGGCCGAGTCGCAGTAGTCTCCTGTCGAAGTTACACGAGGCATTCAGTCCTTACATCACCTCCTCGGCCGACGAACACCTACAGACACACAACGCTAAGCTCATCTCATCTTGGCCGAGTCGCAGTAGTCTCCTGTCGAAGTTACACGAGGTATTCAGCCCTTACATCACCTCCTCGGCCGACGAACACCTACAGACACACAACGCTAAGCTCATCTCATCTAGGCCGAGTCGCAGTAGTCTCCTGTCGAAGTTACACGAGGCATTCAGTCCTTACATCACCTCCTCGGCCGACGAACACCTACAGACACACAACGCTAAGCTCATCTCATCTTGGCCGAGTCGCAGTAGTCTCCTGTCGAAGTTACACGAGGCATTCAGTCCTTACATCACCTCCTCGGTCGACGAACACCCACAGACACACAGTGCTGAGCTCAGCTCATCTTGGATGAGACGCATTAGTCTCCTGTCGAAGTTACACGAGGCATTCAGTCCTTACATCAACTCCTCGGCCGACGAACACCCACAGACACACAACGCTAAGCTCATCTCATCTTGGCCGGGTCGCAGTAGTCTCCTGTCGAAGTTACAGGAGGTATTCAGTCCTTTCATCACCTCCTCGGCCGACGAACACCCACAGACACACAATGCTAAGCTCATCTCATCTCGGCTGAGTCGCAGTAGTCTCCTGTCAAAGTTACACGAGGTATTCAGCCCTTACATCACCTCCTCGGCCGACGAACACCCACAGAAAGACAACGCTAAGCTCATCTCATCTTGGCCGAGTCTCAGTAGTCTCCTGTCGAAGTTACACGAGGCATTCAGTCCTTACGTCACCTCCTTGGCCGACGAACACCCACAGACACACAACGCTTAGCTCATCTCATCTTGGCCGAGCCGCAGTAGTCTCCTGTCGTAGTTACACGAGGCATTCAGTCCTTACATTACCTCCTCGGCCGACGAACACCCACTGACACACAACGCTCAGCTCATCTCATCTTGGCCGAGTCGCAGTAGCCTCCTGTCGAAGTTACACGAGGCATTCAGTCCTTATATCACCTCCTCGGCCGACGAACACCCACAGACACACAACGCTCAGCTCATCTCATCTTGGCCGAGTCTCAGTAGTCTCCTGTCGAAGTTACACGAGGCATTCAGTCCTCACGTCATCTCCTCGGCCGACGAACACCCACAGACACACAACGCTAAGCTCATCTCATCTTGGCCGAGTCGCGGTAGTCTCCTGTCGAAGTTACACGAGGCATTCAGTCCTTATATCACCTCCTCGGCCGACGAACACCCACAGACACACAACGCTCAGCTCATCTCATCTTGGCCGAGTCGCAGTAGTCTCCTGTCGAAGTTACACGAGGTATTCAGTCCTTACATCACCTCCTCGGCCGACGAACACCCACTGACACACAACGCTCAGCTCATCTCATCTTGGCCGAGTCGCAGTAGCCTCCTGTCGAAGTTACACGAGGCATTCAGTCCTTATATCACCTCCTCGGCCGACGAACACCCACAGACACACAACGCTAAGCTCATCTCATCTTGGTTGAGTCGCAGTAATCTCCTGTCAAAGTTACACGAGGCATTCAGTCCTTACATCACCTCCTCGGCCGACGAACACCCACAGACACACAACGATAAGCTCATCTCATCTTGGTTGAGTCGCAGTAGTCTCCTGTCGAAGTTACATGAGGAATTCAGTCCTTACATCACCTCCTCGGCCGACGAACACAAACAGACACACAACGATAAGCTCATCTCATCTTGGTTGAGTCGCAGTAGTCTCCTGTCGAAGTTACATGAGGAATTCAGTCCTTACATCACCTCCTCGGCCGACGAACACAAACAGACACACAACGCTAAGCTCATCTCATCTTGGCCGAGTCGCAGGAGTCTGCTGTCGAAGTTACACGAGGCATTCAGTCCTAGCATCACCTCCTCGGCCGACGAACACCCACAGACACACAACGCTCAGCTCCACAATGGCGTCTTTTCCTGTAATTTTCTTAAATATTTTTATACACGAGTATATTTACATTACATGTTTGAAGAAAATAGTTGGTGGTGAATGCAAGGAAGGTTTAAAGTAAGATATGTTTAATTGCAGTATTATTATCTTTATGCTTATTTTGTTAATTTTAATTATTTAATTTTATCTGCAGAGAAATTTTGTAAAGCATACATATAAACGTTTATGTAAAGCTTTAGAATATTTTTACTCTGGATTATTGAATAACTGATTTTATGTGATTCATCATTATAACGATATATTGAATAGACAAAGCATTTTAAAGGTTAATTTAAATATCCATTTCTATATTATAGTAGCTGGTACAGTCAGAGGGATTAATAACTATGATAAAGACAAAACATTAACAGTAACAATAATTACAATAACAATAATTATAATATAAATAGTCAGTAACAGCTGGAATGGGAAAGAAAAATTAAAAATGCACTTAGTTAAATGATTATTGATTTCAACACAGTGGCGCCTAACGGACAGAGTTTGAACGAAAATATTGATCCTCTGTTAGCTTGGCGTCATTTGAGCACTCCGCGTCTGGCCATCGTCAAGGACAGACCTGTGTACCGTTCTGTTTCTTAAACTCTTTTTATATCCTTCACTTTATTTCTCCGTGGGTTGTGTGCTAGATCACCAGGCGGCCCTACCGAGGTCATATCGGTAGCCTTCCCATTTTAAATTTGGCGCGCGTAAGTGGCGCATGCACTTGCATCCGGTGTTGAGTCCATAGGAGGACCATTTGGTGGGGGCGGCTTGTTAGTTTCTAGGTCTTGCCCAATGGAAAGCCCCACAGAGACGCCGGGCGCTCTTTTGGGACAACTCGGTAACTCTCTGGTTGAAGGAAGCCCGGGTCCTTGGTACTACGCGTCCAGGGTTAACGGCAGTACAACCTCTGGTAAAGTCTGTTTAGTTAACGTGTGTGCAGTTCCCACTCAAAGGGACCGCAAGGGACCTGACCTTCCCGCCCACTAATGTCCATCATAAATCTATCGCCACATTTCAGAAATGGAACATAGTCGTTGAGGACCAATAGCAACCCTGATTTTCTGGAAATGACAGTCGCCTGTGGAGTCTAAGTTGCCAAAGTTCCAACTTCCAGTTGATCTGTTTCATTACGTGCAGAAATACGTTGTGTGTCACAATGTGGAGACCGTGGGAGGGAAATGCAGTGGTAAATGCAAATTAAGTAGTAGATAACTTTCAGTCAAGTGATGACAATAGTGTGAATAACTGGGCCGAGTTATGTTACTGGAGAAGCCTCAAAAAACAAAGTTATAACGGGAACTGTTTCTAAGCAAATTCAAGCGTTTGTTTTGAACAGATATAAATATGTGCTGACAAATAATCTTGGTAAGGGGTCGTGCAATGAACCTGATGATTAATTCTGGGTATTCACAGAAATACAGTAAGAAATATTGTGACGAAAGGAATATCAAAGACGCCGATCAAGTGTGAAAACAAAAGGAAACGTTTCTCTAAAGTAGATAATTTCACATGCGATTTAATTCGTCGAGAAATTTATATATTCTATGTAAAAGGGAGAGCGCCCACCTTAGAGAATTGGTTGCACATTTGCAAGAAATTTGTGATTTTCCTTACGGGCACTGCACTTTGCGCGGTCTCCTAAAGGAGCTGGGTTTCAAATACCGCACTTTGAATAAGATAAGGGTTATTATGGAATGCAGTAGAATTGTAGCTTGGCGATATATATACTTGTTAAAGCTAAGGAAGTTTCGCAGTAATGGAACAAGATAATTTATTTAGACGAAACCTGGTACGATACCCATGACGTATCGAGAAAAGGGTGGGACGACGGTTCGTGTGCTTGCACCTTACCTGCTCCTGTTTCGAGGGGTAAAAGGATTATGGTACTTCAGGCTGGGAGTGCCGAGGGATGGGTAAAAGACTGCCTCTTCTTATCGGCGAAAAACATTGGTGATGCAATGGCCGACAGTCACGATGACATGTAGGCAGCAGTGTTTGAAAAGTGGTTTGATGGTAGGCTTATGACAAACCTGCCAAGGAATGAAAAACTCAACGTGAAGTGCATCCGTCACCCTCCCTACAGTCCCGATTTAGCCCCACGTGACCTTTTTCTACTCCTTAACTTGAACAAACGCCTTCGTGGGAGACATTATCCATCATCAGAAGCAGTGGTGAAGGCTGCGGAGTCGATTTTGAAGGATATCTCAAAAATGGTTTTGAGCATGTCGTTGAAGACTGGCAGAAACACTGGAACAAGTGCATCGCATTCAGGGGAGACTATTTTGAGAAGAACCATCACAATTATTAGGATGAATAAAGGTACGTTGTCAAAAAAATTGTGATCATTCTTTATTGAACAGCCCCCGTGTGATAGCAATTGTCAGATATCTGTGATAGATAAAACAGTAGAAAATTTAGAGGTGATGCTTTCTTTGTAGAATATATTAATACAGCAACTGTGGAAGCAGCTAAAGTAAATATTGCAAAGTATAATGTAGATAATGAAATAGATAAAGGATATGATAGTGATAGTGACATAAATGAAAACGAAGAGACTAATGTATACAAAAAGAATCACTAAATAATTGTGAGTTGCAAAAATGTGTTACGCAGATCAGAAAAACAATAAAAATTTAGAAGAGTTTTTGTGAGAAAAATTAGACTAATCGAATAATTTAGATTCAAGAGAAAAGGAGCAAGCATTTGAAATTCTTATTAATAATATAGATGTATTCTCAGAAACGTCAGGAATAGGTAACCATTTGAGATGTTACCAATCAAAAGTTTCTCACATAAGAGTAGACATAATCCACATGTGATTAGGGAAGAAGTTAAAGAAGGTATAAAGTTTTAGGTTATGCAGTACAGAAAAAATGTGTACAAAAAATGCGTGTTAAGTTTGGTTATGTTCGGATGAAGTGAACGTGTAAAAGTGTATGGCCTAAGTGAGAAATGATAAAATAGAGTGATTAAGTTAAATAAATGATGGAGGGACTAGGTAAGGTGATAACAAGATATAGTGACTTAAGTGAGGTGATAGTTGTATGCAAAATACATACAGGCTTAACACCTCAGAACCTCCCATTATATGTCATTAGGGAAGAAGTAGATAAGGTTTTAAACTTTTAAAGTTTTAAGAACTTCTTTATGCAAAAAAATAACAAAAAGACGTGTTCTATTAGTACCATTCTGGTATCCTAACTCATACCTGGTTATTATTCACATTGTGCGCACCACGAATTATTTCGTTTAAAGTATATTGTTTTATACTGAAGTAAAGCTGATAAAAATAACAAACTATTACTAAAAGTTTAAAAATTATTAGTGTGAATAGCGAATATGAAATTGATGTGAAAATATGAGTAAATTAATTTGTTAGAATTGAATATAAATATAACTCGTAAACTCTCACGGATACAATTTGGACATTTCATGTAGTATATAAGGACGGTTGGCATGACAGCGTAGTGGGGAGGTCCGGTGCTACAGGGTCACTCTTAGGAGTACATATATGCATAACGTAAACAAGGAGCAGTTGATACTTGGCGCGTAATGCGACCCTTGGCCACAGAGTATAAAGTGGCACTAACCCATGTAGCGACTATGACTTCCCTTTTAATAAAATTTTATAACTCTTTTTAATATTCACTAGCTGACTCGGAGAGATCGTACTGCCAATAAAAGTCATCTATATAAATACAACAAACTTGGATTAGTGATTTAGCCGCAATTGCAATGAAGTTTAAATACAACACAATTACAGTTAAGTTAGACAATTGAAAGCTCTATGATATTTTTTGTATTTTTTGTGGTGCGTAACAGCGCTCGAACATGCGACGTAAAGGACACGAAACTCCAAGTTGATTCCTCACATTTCCTTTTTTTTTTCTTTTACTGTGGAGGGGAAAAACCCAGTTACAGGCGACGGCCCACGTGCGATGGCCGACAGTGTGAGGGTCCGTGTGCCCTGAGGGGGCCAGGCATACTCACTAAAAAAACCCTCCACGTGTTAGTTACGTGAATGTTATATTATTTTGCGTGCATTTATTAACATGCTTAGTCGGGTCCCGCATAGCACCCCGGTTAGTATGTGGTATCTATTAAGCTGGCATGCGATGCATGCGAGCGCCTCTATGTTGCTTCTTGGTGGTGACCATGAAACCTGGGCACCACCAAGTGTAATTCATGCTTTAGTTTAATTATATACCTATGGCTCAGGCCGGGTAGGCCTGTTGGTCAGTGTTACGTGTAGCTTATCTATTATATATGTGTGTTTCGTAAGCGTATGTGTATTATAATAATAAAGCTCAGGCCTTGGTGACCTGATAGTCAAGGATTGGTATTGGTATGGTTGTTAGTTCTACTTATCGCCCCAGTTTCCTGGGTTTGTCAATGGTTTGTACGTGGCATGCAATTCGAACTATTTGTTCGGTCGTCCTTAGTTCCGGCGTGGCCGTTCGTTATTTCCTTAGTCCATGCGTTGTCGTCGGTTTGTCCTACTCCATCTGCAGTCGTCCGCTGTCTCTGCGCCTGTAGGACACTGGTGGGAGGCCCTCTAAATCCCGGACCGCCTTGACTGTTGTCAAGGGCTTGGAGGGCTCTGTGCGGGCAGCGTTCTGAAAAGAGTCAGTAAGATAAAGATTAATGAAGGGAAAGTAGGGGTGTCAGCCTAACTGTCTGTGTCAGTTGTCCCTTAATAGGTTGTTCAGGAAGTTCTGAACGTCGTCTTCGTCGTCATGTGTGAGTCTTCTTTCGAACAGTGATAATGGTCGCGCGTGTATGTTTATTTCTGTAGTGTAGTTTCCGAGTCGTGAGATTAGAGGATTGTGATGTATCTCTAGGTTTTTATATGTGTCATATGCTAGTTTCTTAACGAGTTCTTCTACTGTGTGCATCTTTAGTTCGCTGTGTAGTAGGTCGGCTGGTGCTGTGTGAGGTACTTTTGCCATTATTCGTAATATTTTGTTTTGAAATGTTTGTAATCTTAGTATATATGTTTTGGCAGCATATCCCCAGACCGGCGTTGCATATGTGAATATGGGCCTTATGAGAGTTTTGTATAGCATGAGCCCTAAGTTCATGTTTATATGGGAGTTCATGTTTAAGAGGGGGTAAAGCGTTGGCTTTACCCTGATTTGGTGGACGTGCTTTTTCCACGTCAGCCCTTGGTCCATTTAGAGTCCTAGCCAGGTGACTGTGTCTGTCCACTCTATATTTTCTCCAAATATAGAGAGTGGGGGGAGCTGGTGTTTCCCCAATCTGTGCTTAAGCTTTTTGGTGAAAATTATGGCTTGCATTTTTCTTGGGTTTACTTTAGTACGCCATTTTGTGAGCCATTCTTCTAGATTATTCAGGGCGTTTTGTAGTCTCCGGTGGATGAAGTCCAGTTTGGCTGATTGAGTCACAATTGCTGTATCATCTGCGTAGATGTACAAATCTGTGTAATTGGTTTTTGGTATGTCGTTCATAGTGATATAACATTTCCAACGACTGCCCTTGCGATTTATTTATGGTCATCGCATAGGCCAAACGCACGGTAATTTACAGACGCTTAAGATCAGCAGGTAAATCTCTTGGAACCAAGGAATAACTTTCCTTTGTGCTTTCTCTTGATAATTGCTGTTACTCATTTGCTTTTTCACAGTTTTGTTCATAGCATATTCGTGGTGCCCCCAAGGGTCTACAGCAGTAGGTAGGGGAATTGGTGATCCCGAGGTCCCGAGCAAAATCTCTCGATTGGGCCCGCCTCGGTACCGTTGTGGTAAGATGTCTGCCTCACGTTCAAGAGGTCCCGGGTTCGAATCTTGGTCAGGGTGAGTTACCTGGATAAGGGTTTTCCAGGGTTTTCCCTTATCCTGTAAAACGAATGTCGGGCAACTCTGAGCTCCATGGACCCCGGACTCATTTGAGCAACATCCGCTATGACTTAACGTTGGAGGACGTAAATTAATATACGAGGACCGTTCATAAAGTAACCTCCGGTTGATTGAAAAAAATTCACCAATTTAAATAAAAATATTTTAATATATACATCTTAAAACTACATTGTGCACTATTTTTCTACATAGTCTCCATAACGATTGAGGCACTTATCGTATCTGTTCACAAGCTTTGAAATTCCTTCTGCATAAAAACACCCGCTTGTACCTGGAGCCAGCCTGTGACCGCATCTTTGAGCTCTTCGTCGTCATCAAATCTCTGGAAAATCAGTAGACAACTCCGACATTGTGAAACGTCGGTTTTCACGAACTTTTGCATCAACTGTCTGAACGAGTTCGTCCGTCACCAATGATGGTCTACCACTCCTCTCTTCATCCTGAACGTTTTCTCGTCCACTTTTAAATAAACGTAACCATTCACGGACTACTCCTTCACTTGGTCCGTACACGGCACAAAGCTCACGATGAATAGCTGCTGCAGAATATCCTTTGGCTGTAAAAAAGCTTATAACAGCACGCACTTCACATTTGGCGGGGTTTTCTATTGCAGCACACATTTCAAACGGCCACAAACACAAAACTAGGGCAGATACGACGTTCACTCGACCACGGCTTGATGCCGACTGACCTGTTGAGTGCATGAATGCACAGATGGCATCGCTACTCCCCCCACTACCTGCACTGTGACCGATCGGAGGTTACTTTCTGAACGATTTAAAAAATGATCTATGCACTCTATCACCCTTTCTGAACGGCATATATATATATATATATATATATATATATATATATATATATATATATATATATATATATAGTCGCGGAGCTGGGCATAAACGTTTCTGCACGACGGATAATGTTTCACGAGCTTGTATGAGCGGTTAACGATAACGTGGCGAGTGATCACAAAAGCGGCAAACAATGTTACCTCAGATAAAGGACCCGTCGCCACAGGTAGGGTTTCACTAGCACTTCCATTTTTACTGCAGAGCTTTATGCAATATACCGGGCCATTTTACACGTAGTCGAGGAAAGTTGGGGGATTGCTTAATCCTAAGAGATTCCCTCAGTGCACTTCAAAGCCTACGGCAGCTGTACAACTACCACCCTATTGTGCAGCGTATCCAGGATGCCCTCCACGTTTTACACGCTTCTGGCGTTAGCGTGGTGTGTGCATGGATCCCTGGTCACGTAGGCTTGCGGGGGAATGAAATGGCGGATTCGGCAGCCAAGACAGCTACGATGAAGCCCAGGGTTCGACTACCATGTGTGACATCGGAAGATTTTAGGGCCGTATTGCGGAGAGCTGTGTAAACCTGCTGGCAGGAAGAGTGGTCGGCTCTCCGCAATAATAAACTTAGATCTGTGAAAGAACTTCCGATTCCCTGGGTTACCTCCTGTCGGTCATCTCGTCGTGAGGAGGTGAGTTTTGCTCGGTTACGTATTGGGCACTGCTTTTTTACTCATAGTTTTCTTTTTAAAAAGGAGCCTGCTCCGCTGTGTCCGTTTTGCAATGAAGCGTTATCTGTACGACACGTGCTGCTAGAGTGTTTTCACCTAGCAGACCTCAGGACGTCTCTGCAGCTGCCGGTCAGCTTTGCGGAAATACTAGCGGACGATACCGCAGTAGTGGAGAAGGTATTTAGATTCTTTTCTAGTTTAGAGTTTAGGATTTAGCGAATAAAATTTATGGCTTTTTAGATTATATTTCTATTGTTTTATAGTTTTTTTACGTGTATCTATTTTTTGTAAGTCTATTGACATATTTATAGTGTTTTAGAGGAGTTTATATCTGGCTTTTGCCACGAGCAATTTGTTTTAAAAAGGGCGCTGATGACCTCTGCAGTTGACCGCCGTTATAATCATCATCATCATCATCATCATCATCATCATCATCATCATCATCATCATCATCGTCATCATCATCACAGCTAGGGTTTCATGTTTGGAAATTTCTAGAGATATCTCGATTGACGGAGAGTGGTTACTTTTTTGTTTGTGCAAGAATCTTCTCGACTTATGAATGGACATATAAAAAGGATTGTGACACGCCAGGGGAGTCAGTTGGGAAACAGTTGTAAACAAGAGTGAGTAAGCAGTACTTGTTGTTGAGTAACAAGAGTGTCGTTGTTATGAAAGCTAACACTGGGGAACAAAAAAAAAAAAAAAAAAAAAAAAAAGTATTTTTATATACCCGAAATAAAATAGGTAAATTCTTATGTAAACTGATTCCAAAAATGCCCCTCAAAATGCTGTATCACGTAACGTTTTTTAGGTATTCATAATTTTTTATGAAAACTTACAGAAATGTGATGTGGTAACTCATATTTGATTAATTGAAAATAATAGGTATTTTATTGCCAAATAACATTGAAAATAATAATTATTATTATTAATTATTATTAAAATAAATAAACACAAGATAATGATGAAAACCAATACCTGAATTATCTCAGAAGTGTTTCACTATTGATTTTTTTTTTGTATTGACATGTACTCTCCCGTTTGAGGAACCAAGAATAGTCTGCGAACATGGCTGAATCCCAGCGATACCCTGGTAACGTCTTTCCATCTCAGAAATGTCCTGGTGAAAACGCTCACCTTGCTCATCACTTACTACAGCTCCTAGGTTTGTAGGGAAACTATCAAGGTGAGAGTGCAAAAAAGTGGATTTTAAGTGACTAACGGCAACCCAATTCTTTTTAGCTCCTTAATAGTTCTGAGACTAAAGTTTCATAATTTTCTTCTTTGTTATTGCCCAGGAAGCCTTCCACCACTGATTTAAATGATTGCCATGCTGCCAGTTCAACACGTTTAAGCTTTGATTCAAATACACTGTCTTTAAGAAGTAGTCTTACTTGAGGACCGACAAATATACCTTCCTTCAATTTAGATTCACTTATTTTGGGAAAGATACTTCTTAAATACTCAAATGCACTTCCACTTTTGTCCAAACCTTTAACAAAATTCTTCATTAACCCGAGCTTTATGTGAAGTGGGGGGAGAAGAACTTTGTTTGGGTCTACAGGAGGAACATATTTAACACTGCTTGCTCCAGGTGTATAGTCTTCCTTTCCCCATTCTTTCACTATAAAATGCTTGTCAGTTGCCCTACTGTCCCATAAGCACAAAAAACAGCAATATTTTGTGAAACCTTCCTGCAGTCCCGTTAGCAATGCAACTACCTTGAGGTCACTACAAAATTCCCAGCCATGGTTTTGATAACTAATAGCATCTGAAATGATGGACATGGAAACGTATGTCTCCTTCATTCCTATGGCATGAAATAAAGGTATTGAAGGTAGTAAACTGCTATTATGATGCAACACTGCCTTTAAGCTGTATTTAGAAGAGTCAATGGCTATAATTTTAAATTAAGCCAATATGAGTTGGTATCATACCTCATTTCTGTAATTTTATATAAAAGAATAAGAATATCTCAAAAACGTTACGTGATACAGCATTTTCAGAGGCATTTTAGGAATCAGCAAGTCATCTTGCATAAGAATTAGCCTATTTTGTTTTGGGTATAAAAAACGTGTTCCCTAGTGTAATCAGCTGCCACGGTTTGTTATTGTGATCGACCTTGGTAGTCTGATGGTGTATGTAACGTAATGCTGCTGTAATCTATAAGAGTATTTCTACGAAAATAAAGGAGATTTTTAATTTCTGCAACTTGGCCTTTTAATTCTACAAACCCACAAAGTCACAACTTGTGTCAGGAGTGCGACATGGAGGCTACATTGGAAAAGATTTTGGAGAAGATGACGGAAATGAAAGCAGCAAATTACAACCTGGCCGCAGAGCTGAAACAAATGAAGACAGCTAACCACATCACCGAGAAGATGGAACAAATGAAGGTCAAATTAACAGCCAAGACGGAGGTGGCAAATACCGACCTGGCTGCAAAGTTGGAGACGCCAAATCACAATCTGACTGTAGTGAAGGCTGAATTAACCACAGAAGTGAGAGCAGCGAATGAGAGTCTGGCCATGGAAATGAAGGTGGCGAACGAAGTTCTCGCTGCCAAATTTGAGGAACAGTTGGCCGGCGTGAGGGATGACGTGATGGTGCTGGGCAAGCGGATGGGCCAAGTGGACGAGCACGTTGAAGACCTGGCGAACCGCTTCAGTGACCTGGAGGAAAAGGCCGACAGTAACGCCAAGTCCCTGAACGCCATGGTGGAAGATGTCGAAGACCTTGCGAACTGATTTAACCACCTGGAGGGAAAGGCCGACAGCAACACAAAGCCCCTGAACGCCATGGTAGAGGTCGTCGTCGGTAGGAAGTTAAAGGACTTGAAGGCCGACGCGCCGGGACGCGACACAACTTCTGCGCGCGTCAAATCGCCTAAATGCGACGGCGCGACAACTTACGAAACCTTTCTCCGCCAGTTCGAAGCAGTGGCCAAGCTCAACAAATGATCACCAGAGGAAGAGACCACGGAGTTAATAGCCAGTCTCCAGATACGGGCCGCGGAAGTCCTGAAGGCAGTACAGATAACGGTGGCGCCCAAGGACATCTGGGAGTCCCTGGAGAATCTTTTGGAAACCACCGCTTAGACGCATCGTATCGCCTCCAGCTAAAGGCAAGGTCACAGCAGCCAGGGGAGACGCTGCAGGAGTTCGCCCTGGCAGTTGAGCAACTGGCTAGCAAGGCCCTTGTCGACCTCCCACCAGAGTTCGTATCCAGGGAAGCCTAGTACAACTTTGTCGTACGAGACACGGAGATTCGTCAGCGCCTAATGCTCAGTGATTACAAAACTGTCCACGAGGCGCTAATGGCAGCACTGTGTATGGAGGTGGCCAAGGTGACAGCTAGCCCGACGTCGAGAACGAAGGGTGTCCGCTACACCGGAGACAGAAGACCAGCCCAGGGACGCCGGCGAAGACCTAGTGGCGTGTGCTGCGGGTGCGGCCAGCCGCGACACACAAAGAGAGACAGCCGAGGCGACAAGCAAACTTAGTAGTAATTAAACCAAATAATTCTGACACAAACAAAGTGTTATTAATACGAATGGGTAGCCAACAACCACCAAAATCCATTTCCTACATGATGATATGTATATAAGTGCGGTCAAATGCTGTGGTCATCAGCGCCCATTGCAATAAACTAATTCATAACAATAGGCAGATATTAATTATTCAAAATGTTAAAAACATATTAAAACAAAATGACATAAAATAAATAAGACCAACTAGTGAAGAATAATAATGAAGAGCTATAATTACCAATAAAATACCAAAAGGCATAATAATTGCTACTTTCAATATCAACTTGCCATGACAAAAGCTACCTGCCCAGTGTTTGTCGAACCAATTCGTTCCTTTTCTCTGGGGCTGGGCTAGCACTTTCAGCTGTTTATCCTGCCTTTTCCTCACTGTCGTTTGGGCAGTGAGGACAGGATCCACCTGCTCCACATCGTCAATGGAAGAGGACGGCTTACGCACTGGTAACTTCGAATCCGGTCTCTCGACAGGATCGGAAACTGCGACCGGCGAAGATGAAACTCGCCGATCGGCGTCCTCTCCAGACTATTCCTCAGATGATGACGGAGGAGATATTCGCGAACTTTTGTGCTGGATAGCTTTCCTTTCACTGCGCTTATTATTTTCGTTAAAGAAGTCATAAGTGGTCTTAAATTTCCTTGGCGATAAATTATATGTTACCGGTTCACATGTTCTTGAAGTAGATGCTTTCGGTGGTGACTTGGCTGAATCCTTCTTAGGACTGGACTTGGTCGGCGCGCTCACAGTTGTTCGTGCTGGTGTTTGTTGCTTTGGCTGTGATCTTGGTGTAATTGATCTTTCGGATATTACTTCCCGGTTTATGTCACTGGTTTGTGTTGCAACTTCACGTCTAGGTGCCGGCTTAGCTTCAACTTTACTATAAGTAACGGTCCTAGGTACAGAAGGATGGCGAATACGCAAGAGTTTCCGGGCTTCCACGAAAGACACCTTCTTTCAAGCCCGGATCTCTTGGATCGCCTTCTCCTCCATAAAACGGGGACATTGTCTGGAGTTTGCTGAGTGATTACCACTGCAGTTAACACACTTTGCTGGTGAAGTGCATGCATTGTCATGCTTGACTTCCCCGCAGTTAACACAAGTAGCAACTCCATTACATGAATGACTCGTGTGGCCAAAGCGCTGGCATTTATAACACCTCAGTGGATTGGGTATATACTGCCTCACTTCAATAGCTTCATACCCTGCCTTAATCCTTTTCGGGAGTTCTACCCGATCAAAGGTAAGAAACAGGGTACGAGTGGGCACTAGTTCACCTCGTTCTCTGCGGTAAACTCGATATACATTAATCACACTTTGTTCCGCCAAGTTTTGCTGAATCTCCTCATTGGAGATACCATCCAATGCGCTGGTGTTTAAAACACCACGAGAGGAGTTCGGAGTCCTGTGCAATTCAACGCGCACCGGAAAGGTCGCAAGCATATTGTCTTTCAAGATTTTTGCAGCCTGCGTCGGAGAAACTGCTTCGACCAGGAGTTGTGCCATTGCGAGATCTAGCACATGCCTTCACAGAACCAGCAATACTATCTAAGCCCTTCTGAATAACGAACGGGTTCACGGTACTAAACTACCGACCTTCCTCAGTTCTACAGATAACTAGATAGCGAGGACCACTACACTCGGCTATTTCCTTTCCACTCTTACTAATAATTGGGGTTTAGCATAATAGATGGACTATGTTTCATCCCCCAGTTCTCCCAACCCACCACAGAGCCCAACAAGGGGCATCCCACTGGGATGACAGGGCTACACATGGGATATAGCGAGCTCGCCGTCTCACTCACCCTGGAGTTCGGTACAATACCTAGTCCTGGCCGATTAATTAGGGGCGGGTTAGTCCCTAACCTCCCGTTTAGGCGAAGCAGAAGCCAAAGTAGTGTATTTAAAACGTGCACCCTCCCCGAATTCAGAAGAAGACTGGAACGAGCCCAGATGCGCATCCCTCAACCACCAGGACAAACCTTTCCACCAACACGGGTCTCCACGCACGGTCTACACGTGGGTGGGTCTTTTGTCTGACTCCTCACCACTAAGAGGAACCCACATCGAGGGTGTCAGTTTGGCTCGGGGACCCCGGGATCGCCAATTCCCGTACCTACAGCAGTAGGCCCCTAGGGGGATCCATTTCCTACAACCATTCATCTGAGGATAAGAGAACTCATACCTCCAATTAGAACCCAATCAATTGCCGCAATCTGGTGAATTCTTTACATCAAATTTTGAAGTTTAAATTTTTAACTCAGCAGGGAAAGTAAAAACTTGAGAGCGATAAACATTTGTAGTCGAGTGATTTGAGAGAGTCATGTGTAGGTAACGTCTTCAGCCTTTTTAATAACCCGGTACATTAAGAATGCAAGTGATATTAACTTTATTTGGTTAAAAACATTATTGCAAATAACTACTTTACAAGGTCGATAATAAAATGCAGGTAAAAACATTGAACGTTTATTACGTCTTTGTACGTTATAGCGATATACTGTAACAAAATATCATACTTTAACTGTTGATGATGACGCTAAAGCATTAGCCAATTAGGGTGAGGGGGAAGGCAGTTGCACGCGGAGTGATACATTTCAGCGGGGCAAGGTTATGTGAAACAGAGATAAGAGCAACAGTGGGATGTGGGTATGTTGCTATGGAAACACGCCTTTCTGAGAGGGAACAGTGTTTATATTGAAAGATAACAGATGACTGTATTCACCATCTTTGAACTTCAGCTTATTTACTCTAACTGGTTTTATTTTACAGGATGAAGTAGTTGGACCTACTGAGGAGATACCACATTCTGACGTCACTGAATCGAGTTAGTTAAATCGGAACAGAACCTGCTTCTTCTGGTACTACTACATGTAGACGAGTAATAACAAGTTTGTCATTTAACTCATGAGCTTGAATGTACTAAAAATCAAACCGAAATAAATGGTTTTTCTAAAGGAAAGTATTCCCAATTCTTCGAAAAAGAATTTAAAACTCAAAAACCACAAATATCACAGGAAGAAGGTGAAAGCAAAGTATGAGTTTGAGTATTTTGTGTCACATATATTGCTTTTGCAGAATTTAAACAAGTTTTAATATAGATAGAGTCAACTAAATAAAATAAAACAAAATAAAATAAAAGTTTGTATACTATACCCCGGCACCTAATATCTTAATCCGGGCTAAACATTCTGACTTTTATTCATTTATTAAAACATAAAAAACATACACAAAAACTTACACAATTTACATATTATTAATAAAATAAAAAAATGATTTTTACAAACATTTTAAAATATACTCTAATCAAACAAAAATTCAAATCATATTTCTAATAAACATACATAAAATAATTACAAATTTCAATAATATAATTAAAGATTTAATTTTAATAGAGTTAACATATTAATTTTAAGAGAGTTAATTCAATGCCATGGCCAGGATTTGAACCACGGATCTGCTGAGTTCCGTCCAGTCGCTCTAACCCATTGAGCTACCATTGCCAACTTGCCGTCCTGACTTTGAATTCTCCATTTGACCCGTATATTTCCCCGGTAGACCACAAGGGGCTCTCATATTCAAGATACATCGTTTGTGGCGATTTACTATTGTAAGTACTTGAGTCCCAGGCTTCATCATTTAACTATTATTATTTTAGTTAATTGATGGAAATTAATCATTTCTTCACACTAGCCGTATATAGGCTAAGGTTTTTTGATAGATAGAGTCAACATGAAAAATTCAGTGCCTAGGTCGGATAATGATATATATATAAAGGCGCTCAACTACGACGGTCATCAGCGCCCTTTAAAAAACTAGTCATGGCAAAAGCCAGATATAAAACTTTCTAAAAACTATACAAGTGTAACAAAACCTATTAAAAATACACGTACATGAAAAACATCAATCAAAACCTACTAAAAATTTCGTTCACTAAATCCTAAACCCTAAACTACACAAGAATCTAAAAACCTTCTCCGCGGGTCTCCACGCACGGCCTACACCTGCTGTCCTGATATTAAATTCTCCATTTAACTCGTATAATTCCCCGGTAGACCACTAGGGGCTCTCGCATTCGAGATACGAGTCAAATGGACAGTACGTGGTCAGGACAGCACGTTGACCATGGTAGTTCAATGGGTTAGAGCGACCGGACGGAAACCAGGAGTTCCGTGGTTCAAATCCCGGCCTAGGCATTGAATTTGTCATCTTGACTCTATTTATAAAAACCTTTGCTTATATACGGCTAGTGTTACTAAATGATTAATTTCCATCAATTAACTAAAATAATAAGAGTTAAATGATGAAGCCTGGGATTCAAGTACTTACGATAGTAAGTCGCCACAAACGGTGTATCTCGGATTGACCAATTTCTATCAGTTAACTAAAAGTTTTAATATATTAGATTTATAAAAATAACTTGCACAAACATAACAAATGCAACCAGCAAAGTATTAGTTATCATTTAAGAATCTACAGCAGTGTCATATGTTAAGTTTACTTGGCTTAGTCATGACATCCCAAGTCCTTTAACATTTATGCAAGTAACATTATTGTCATTAATTACTTGTCGTTTGACAGTTTATCTCTACAATATGTAATATACAAAACTACTGTAACACAACCAAATACCACATCATGTTAATGACGACTTCCCGAGTGACTTCCACTTGTCACATTCGTGGTCCCTGGTCATCACATTGGGACGAAGTATTAACAGTTTAAGTAGCTATCTTCAGTCATAGAGTTAACGTCTATCACTACGTCTAGTCTTGTAGTCTTTTATTTCACAATTTCTCAGTGGAATATATAGAGAATATTGTAACGTTCACAGTTGCGCCAACTGGCAGGCAAATTACACTTTCCCATTTAACGTTACTAGCGGGGGGGGGGGGGTTGCTCAGGATGGAGATTTTTTTATATAATTTAATTGATCGATCAGCAGTAAAATGCTTTACAGATCAGAGTAAAAAGAAGGTAACAGTACAATAAGAACAATAACACTTAGGGGTAGGCTAACAGGCCGCCCCCTAACTACATTAAGTTAGAACTCCAATAATACTCTCTGAGAACTTATGTCAATATTGGAGATGTAAGACAGACATCAAGCACTAGAATCACTCGAATCAGATGTATCACTTAGAAGCAGGTCCTGTGGTAGTCTCCTCTTCAAGCGTGAGGGCTGGCACGTGCGGACGCCGATGTTATAATGCACAGCTCCTGGAACTTCTTGCAGCGTGGAAAAGAAACGACGAGCGATCCTGCGAATGTAGTCGTGAAGAGGTAACAGTCCTAGTTCGTGATGGAGCTGCTGATTACGAATGAACCATGGAGCGTTGGTAGCGATGCGCATGAAGCGATTCTGTATGACCTGAAGACGGTGCAGATGACATGTGTGTGCGGCCTCCCACACTTGGCATGCATATGGAATAAGCGGACGAACGAGTGATTTGTAGAGTAACAATGAAGACTGTAGACCGAGGCTGGAACGGTGATGCAACAGAGGTGTGAGTTTTGAAAGTCTCCCGGAGACCAGTGATATAAGACGATCGATATGAGCAGGCCAGGTCAGTCGAGTGTCCAAAAGCACTCCAAGGTATTTAACGGGAGTTGTAGTGGGGAGCCAAGGGACATTGTTCCTGTAGAGACGCAACGGAGTAAGCGGAGTGTATCGGCGAAGAGTGAAGATTTTAGCTTCGGTTTTCTGAGGGTTCAAAGAGATCCGCCAAGTGCTGAACCAATGAGTTAGGCGATCTAAAGAGAGCTGTACTACTCGTTGTGCGTGCTGGAGATTAACATGAGAATAATATAGTACTGTGTCATCAGCGTAAAGAGCAAAAGAAGTCGGAGATAAGTCAGGAATATCAGAAATGTAGATAATAAATAGAGTCGGGGCCAAGATAGAAACCTGTGGGACACCTGCGGTAATATTGCGTGGGGATGAAAGCTTTCCACCAACGCGTACTGAAAAGCTGCGGTCGTAGAGGAAACTGTGGATTAGATGTGATAAGTAATTAGGAAGACCGATGCGGTAGAGCTTAAGGAGCAAACCATCATGCCAAACCCTGTCGAATGCCTGTGCCACATCAAGGAATACAGCCGTGTTATACTGATGGGACTCGAAGCCGTGAACAATTGTCTGAGTTATTCGTAAAGGCTGATGGGTAGTGGAATGTTTGTGACGAAATCTAAATTGATAAGGCGGGAGAACATGGTTATGATAACGGTAAGACAGAAGACGGCGATGAATTACTTTTTCAAACAGCTTGGAGAGGGTCAGCAACAGACTTATAGGACGATAGCTTTCGGGGAGGTGTTTGGGTTTATTGGGCTTATGGAAGACTGCTATATCAGGAGGGATTTCTTCGAACCATTTTTCCTGTTATTTGTAGAAAACCATGGCTAATCAAAGGACCACGATTTTAACTTGGAATGCTAATGGAGTCCGCCAACGAAAAACAGAACTAAGGCACTTCCTCCATACCAATTCATATCCCATTGTAGCCCTTACTGAAACACACCTAGACTCAACCGACAGATTACACATTCCCGGCTACAAGATCTACCGGGCCGACAGAAATCACACAGGAGGGGGCGTCGCCATTCTTATAGGAAACCACATAGCACACCACCAAACCCACATACCCCAACTATAAAGACTTGAAGCCATAGCTGTCACTATCAGAATTGCCAACACCGACACAACCACCATCTCAGCCTACAACCCTCCAGATGACCTCTCCACCAACGACATTGACACGCTGCTCCACACAGCCCATAAAGTGATAATCAACGCCAAACACAGCAATTGGAACTGCACACACACAAACAGACCAGGCCTTAAGCTTGCAGCCCATGAACTTCAGTCCAATTACATCATACATGCCCCCACCCAGCCTACACACATCTCTTGGCAACACAGGTACTCACCGGACATTCTAGACATCGCCATCACCCAAAACGTGAATCACCCCATCCAGCTCTCTACCATCAATGACCTCTCTTCCGATCACCTACCAGTTCTAGCCACCATCGATGCAGCTACATCCCAAACTCAGCGCCCTCCTCGTTATAACTTCAACAAAACTAACTAGGACAATTTCACGCATTACATAGACCTTCACCTTACAGAAACAGCACTTAACTCCCCGGCAGACCTCAACACCGCCATCGAACACATTTACAACACTATCTCCCAGGCTATCTCCTCCTCCACTCCCTTCGTCACTCCCAACCCAGGACGCAGACACCAACCGCCCGACGTTAAAGACCTCACCACAGAGCGCAACAGAACCAGGCGACTCTGGCAACAAACCCGCCATCCAACTCACCAGAGACGACTTATGGAACTTAACGCCCAAATCAGACAACGCACAACCCAAATACTTAACGATCAATGGAACAATAAACTGGCCGACATTGACCCAAACAGAGGCGACATCTGGCGGATAACCCGTTATGTAACCAAAAAACCCATCGAAATCCCACCACTCCGGACCACCAACAGATTAGCTGAAACCGATCTTGACAAAGCAGAAGCACTCGCAGACGCCTTAGAACACACTCTGACCCCAAACGACCAGCCCTCATCCGCACGTTTTATCCGCGAAACCCTTCAAATCACGCGAGAAGTTCACGATCGTCGCACCCACAACAGAATGAGGAGGACATCCCACTCCGAAATTGCATGGCTAATCCGCCACCTTCCAAACAGGAAAGCACCTGGCCCTGACCAAATACCCAACATAGCCCTCAAGCATCTTCCCCTGAAGCTACTCAAATACCTAGCGCTGATTTTTAATTACTGTCTGGAACAGGGAATCTTCCCAACTGCCTGGAAAACCGCCAATGTGCTACACTTCCCCAAACCGCACAAACCACCTAACAACCCTAACAATTACAGACCCATCAGTCTTCTGAACTCACTGAGCAAACTTTTTGAGAAAATCATACTGAAACGTTTAAACGCGCATGTCAAACGTACAGGGCTACTCCGCAACGAACAGTTCGGCTTCAGAACACACCACTCCTCCACACTTTAAACAATCAGGGCCACCGAACATATTACCCACGATTACAACATAAACAAATCCACCGGAGCACTTTTTCTTGACCTAGAACGAGCCTTTGATAAAGTCTGGCACGATGGACTTCTGCGCAAAATGATATCCTACAACTTCCTGGACTCCGCAATCAAACTGACCGCTAACTACCTCACAGCACGTTCCTTTAGATCATCAGTAAACGGAATCCACTCCAGCCTTAGAACAATCCGCGCCGGCGTACCTCAGGGTAGCATCCTAGGACCCCTCCTCTTTAACATTTACATTAACGACATTCCTATGCCAGATTCCGTCAAAACATTCGTTTATGCAGATGACACAGCCATCATGGCTCAATCCTGGTCGCCAAAACTTATACATAAACGCCTACAAAGCTACATCGACCAGCTCGTACCCTGGCTCAGTGACTGGCGAATCAAGCCGAACCCCACCAAATGCCAAGCGATCATATTTACAAAACGTACGACTCACCGAAGGCAAAACCTCCCTCCCCTACAACTCTTCGGCACTAACATAATCTGGTCACCCGCAGTTAAATACCTAGGCATCACCATGGACAGAGGCCTCACCTGGCGCGAACACACTCATAATATCAGAGGAAAAGCCTACGGCCGTTTAAGGGAACTCTACCCACTACTTAATTACTCCGGTCATCTTCCCATCGAAACTGCCCTCGTGGTTTACAAAACCCTCCTCCGACCACTCCTCACTTACGCCGCCCCGGTTTGGGGCTTCGCGGCCGTCTCGCACATAAAAAGACTTCAAGCATTCCTAAATAAAATCCTACGGCTAATCTGCAAACTTCCGCGGACCACCCCAGCAACACCCTTACATACAGAACTCAGAATGCACACCCTCAACGAATTTATCCGCAAACTCGCCTTTGATCGTTACAAAAATGCTGAACACCATACAAACCCGCTCATAGAAAACAGGCAATTACGACCCACTTGCAAACAAACACAAACGCCCCCTTTATCTCTTCCACAGACACTCAGACAATGACGTCAGCGAACAGGATATCCAAGATTACATCAACCAACTCATCCCCATCTAATACCTAGCACAACCACAACAGCACCTACCCACCGAATTCCCTGAGCATTCCAAGCCACTACTATATTTGCATGACTAACCACCTACTAACGCATATCCTCACAGTTACTAACATACCATCATTAACATGCATGTCCACACTAACCCAATCACTAACCCTCCACAACGCATGGATCAGCATGCACCGCATTACGCACTACCTGCACGCATACCACTGCACGACACAATTCAGTGACAACCAACTGACCTCACGAACCCCCAGTGTGGCACTCAGGGCGCTCCGCCATGTTTGCCACACTGGCCTTCTACACCACGCCTGACTCAGCATGACTCATGCTGTGCACATCATCCTCAACACTATCCAGAGTGCTTATTGCGGGATCTGCCAAATAACACAACTAATCTCTCACATCTAACCCCGCATCCCTGCATGTTATTATTAACAGCATGCGGTAGGCGATGTAGAATGCATGCCGATGAATGACGGATGATCGCCACCGGGCAGGCGGGGAGGGGCCTGTCTAAAAAAAAAATATCAGGAGGGAGATGCTCCTAACAAGGTCTGGGTAACTAGGCAGGGTTGGCTAAGTTAAAATTCGACATGTAGTTCTGGTTAAGGGGATGCAGCACTGAAAACCGCAAATCCAGCAATTTTCAACCAATCTTGCTGAAAGTTTCCCACTTAGTTCTGATGCATAATGAACATAGAATTCAGCATTTGGTTGTTCTATCTTTAATAGTTTTTAAGTAATTAATTTGAGAAATTCAACATTTGGGCAAAATTCAAACCGCTCCACGTGATGAGAATTGTCAAAATTTTAGTTTTTCTATTTCTAGAAATATTCAGATGGTTATGAAGAAAAGAACTATCATATGAATTTCTTATACTGCTTTTAGTTACAGAGGGAGAAAAAATAAGGAATGGAGGAAACAAAAATGCCAAAAAATGATAAAACCTTTGACTTTATATATCAATAACTTTAAAAATAGAATGAACATTTGTTCGGATTAGGTTGGTCTCGAAGGGGCAGTGGTTCGCGATACCCGTGGGTGATCGGGTACATCTTTGGACGGGGTTTACGGAATCCACGAATATTCCCGGAAACTAGCCTGCAGAGCTAGTAGAAAGTGTGCTAGATTACCAGGCGGCCTCACCGAGGTTGTTCGGTAGTCTTCCCATTTTGGTGTTGGCACGCGTAAGTGGCGTATCCACTTCCATTCCGTCTTGTGTCCCTAGGACCAGATGGGGGGGGGGGCTTGTTAGTAACCCAGGTTTGTCCTATGGAAAGCCCCACGGAGGACGCCGGTGGCCTTTGGGAGAGCTCAGATTTTCCCTGGTTGTAAGAGGCCCGGGTCTTGGTCCTACAGGTAGAACCTCTGGACTCAACTGTCCTACAGAGCAGTTAGGTCCTGAGGATCAAACCACGATAGTCTAGAAGTACCTGTACACGTATGGTCGATTAACCACCCTTGCAGAACTAAAGTCTGTTCTGCAGGAAAAGACCAATAACTATAAGTTTGTGGGCGGCAGTGTAGGCAACCATGCGACACAAATTATCTTGTAGCAATACTGTCTGCTAGGCACTAAAGCGAGTGCCTACTACGAGTTCGACTGTATAGACCTGTGAGACCGGCCCCACCTCCGAGCAGGATGGAAGCACCTGCATGTTTGAAGAAAAAGTGCTTGATGCAGTCGCCTGATGGTGATTCTTTTTTATTTATTTTGATTCTGCATTTCTTATGTCTTGGCCTCTAGGTGCTATACTAAGGCATAGTATTGCAATTTTATATTTACTGAAACATAATAATTATATTGATATTTACAAACATTTTGCAGAAAACCTAACATACTGTCACCCGAACGTCGGAACTCCCTATAGAACTGGCCAGCAGGAGGGTCATACGTGAAGTATTCAATGCCACACCCACCCATTTATCTCAGTCACTGACTAAGGGGATGATTAGGGAAGTGTCACTTGTCGCTGGCCGCATCTTCCTCCTTCACCTGCCGTCTGGAACCTTCGCGGTGATTCACTGAAACGAGAGACTTCGAGAAAACAGCGATATTCCTATAAAAAGGGCTGCAGTGAGTGAGTTGTGTCAGTTCTTGGCGAGCCACGTAGGAGCGCCGTGCTAGTGTACGGACGAGAAGACTCTGTACGTGCATCGCAAGAGTGTACATAACTGTGAACGTGCAGTGGAACTGTAAAGGACGAACTGGTGAATCGTAGTTGTGTACATTACGTAATTCTGTGTAATCGGCAAGTGTTTAACTGTAAGTCGGTGGAAATAAAGAACATTTTGAGTTTGTGCAATT
>CM060954.1:14479198-14509198 GCA_030765055.1 Mantis religiosa | reverse complement strand
CTGGATCTGCTTCCGTGTTGCGGCATTCCTCTTCTTCTTCATGTTGCTGCGGCGGTCTTTCGATGTGTGCAGCTCGGCGTCCAGAAGAGAACTGTCTGTGTCCTCAGACAACCTGCTCGGTAACGGTCCCTAAATACATTTTATATGGTACAATCTCATCATATTCTCTACTAAATTGTCGTTATAAAACCCATTCCCCTCTCTACTTCATATTAAGCAAGATAAACATTGTGTTATTGCTTATTCACTTTTGGTTACCATGACTTTAAATGACAGTCAACTGTTTGACAACTAGTCTATATGAGATGAACTTGTAATTACATAGCCAGAGATAAAAAGTGAATATCGGCCTCCTATTCGAGTAAAGCAGAGATATCAGAACTAAATATAACAAGAATTATCTCGAAAATTTTCTGCAGCACAAAATATATCCCTGACATAAGTTTTTTAACGTGATGTTAATCTTTATATGTCACATCTCTATGTTACCTGTTGAAACGTCCGCAAAGACTGCAAAAACTTCTGACAATACTTCTAGTGCCTTCAGTGCCTCGTACTCTTATACGAGGGTCCTTCAATAAATAACCGAATTAATTTAATTGTATTTAAATAAACCACCGCCCTGGAGCGCTACGGCTACTAGTGGTGGAAAGGTGAATACTTCCTCTATCAGTGCTGTGAGTGCAAGTCATACAGAGTCAATCAGTTGGGAGTTAGAGCCCGATGCGTGAGGTCGTGTTCACTCCACTCACCAAGGAACTTAAACTGCAGCAACGTCCATCAATAAAGTTTTGTGTTCTGTTAGACAAAACTCCTACAGAAACCTTTGAAATGGTGCAGCAAGCATTCAAGGACCAATCTTTAGACAAAACACAAGTCTTTGAGTGGTATAAACGTTTCAAAGGAGGTCATGAAGACCTTCAAGATTCTGCGCGCCCTGGAAGACCCGTAACGGCAAAAACCGAAGTCAACATTAACACAACTGACGCAATTGTTCGAGAAGATCGGCACATAACAATTTCGAAAGTTGCAGAAAATGCATTTGTCTGTTGGAACTGTAGACGGCATAATTACCATTGATCTTCGCTTGCAGCGAAATGGGTACCGCACTGCTGAAGGTCGAACAGAAGGTTCACCGCGATATGACGTGTCAAGAATGGCTCCGAAGCCAGACTTTCTGAATAGGTTCATCACTTGGACGAGAGCTGGTTCCACTATTACGACCCGTTAACAAAACAGGAGAGTTCGTAGTGGAAACATTCATCCAGCCCTAGGCCTAAGAAAGCAAAAGTTCAGAAAAGTGCATGAAAGGTCATCCATCTCGTATTCGTAGACAAACAGAGCATTCTGTATGATCATGTTGTAACCAATCAACGCACAGTAACTGCTGCTTACTATTGTGACGTACTGAAGGGGTCACTGAAGAACAAAAAACGCCGAAAGGCGACCAGATCTCGCTAGGAGAGGATGGATCTTGCATCAGGATAATGCCCCTGCTCATCAAGTTCTGCAAGTCAAGGTGTCATCGCAGTAATGGGCATTGAGATCATGTCCCTTCCACCTCATGTCTCATCCACCAAACCTCATTCTTGAGGCTACGCCGTGGCTCAGTGGTTAGACCACTTGGCTCTCGCCAAAGCGGCCAGGGTTCAATCCCAGGCGACCGCAAAGTGAGATTTGTGGTGGAAAACACGGCGCTGGGGCGGGTTTTCTCCGGGATCTCCGGATTCCCCCGCCATCTAACACAACAGGTGCCCCATCTTCATCTCATGTATCATCAGTGTCACCGCCTGCAGTGCCGTATGTAGTAAAAGCGGGCGTTAAACACTACACATTTCATTTGATTTCTACCTTACTCTCCAGATCTCGCACCATGCGATCTTCACCTCTTCCCTAAATTGAAACAGGAGCTTCCTGGTCGCCATTTTCAAAGTGATAAGGAGTAGAACAATATTGTCATAATGACACTATTAATACTACTACTACTACTACTACTACTACTACTACTACTACTACTACTACTACTACTACTACTACTACTACTACTACTACTACTACTACTACTACTACTACTACTACTACTACTACTACTACTACTAATAATAATAATAATAATATAACATAATTTAATATAGTTCATAATTTTTTATAATATAATAATATAGTATAATTTATTACAATAACATGGTATAATTTATTATAATATAATTTATTATTATTATTATTATTATTATTATTATTATTATTATTATTATTATTATTATTATTATTATTATTATTATTATTATTATTATTATTATTATTATTATTATTATTATTATTATTATTATTATTATTATTATTATTATTATTATTATTATTATTATTATTATTATTATTATTATTATTATTATTATTATTATTATTATTATTATTATTATTATTATTATTATTATTATTATTATTATTATTATTATTATTATTATTATTATTATTATTATTATTATTATTATTATTATTATTATTATTATTATTATTATTATTATTATTATTATTATTATTATTATTATTATTATTATTATTATTATTATTATTATTATTATTATTATTATTATTATTATTATTATTATTATTATTATTATTATTATTATTATTATTATTATTATTATTATTATTATTATTATTATTATTATTATTATTATTATTATTATTATTATTATTATTATTATTATTATTATTATTATTATTATTATTATTATTATTATTATTATTATTATTATTATTATTATTATTATTATTATTATTATTATTATTATTATTATTATTATTATTATTATTATTATTATTATTATTATTATTATTATTATTATTATTATTATTATTATTATTATTATTATTATTATTATTATTATTATTATTATTATTATTATTATTATTATTATTATTATTATTATTATTATTATTATTATTATTATTATTATTATTATTATTATTATTATTATTATTATTATTATTATTATTATTATTATTATTATTATTATTTTGATGTTTAAAACAAAATATTGGATATGCGCAAGTGTTATTTCGTCCTTCAGAGCGGAAGTAAAGACTTTTCTAAATTGACGATACGTAAAAACCCTCTAACTTGATAAACGAGCCTCTCAGCAATATTATATTGTGTATACACACATAATAGCATGGGATATTGAGAACAACACTCAGCAAAGAACGTCCATATGTAACAATACAAGAAAAAGACTTGTTCTATTAGTACCATTCTGGTATCCTAACTCATACCTAGTTATTATTCACATTGTTCGCAGCACGAAATAGTTTCTTTAAAGTATATCGATTTTCTATTGAGGTAAAGAAGATAAAAATAATAAATTATTATCAACAGTTTAAAAATAATTAGTTTAAATGGTACAGATGAAATTTATGTGAAATTATGTGTGGATTAATTTGTTAGAATTGAATTTATAACTAACAAATTGAACTCTCGCGGATACAATTTGGACATATCAGGTAGTATATAAGGACGGTTAATATGATAGTGTAGTGGGGAGGTCCGATGCTACAGGGTCACTCTTAGGAGTATATATGTGTATATGAGTATATGTGTGCAAAAAGAAGGTATCAATATTTGGCGCGAAATGCGAATCTTGGCCACAGAGTATAAAGTGGCACTAACCCAGGTCGCAACTATGACTTCCCTTTTGAAAATTTTATAACATTTTTTAGTGTTCATCTATTACTATTCAAATCCTTCAGTCCTTTCAGTCCTTACATCACCTCCTCGTCCGACGAACAACTACAGACACACAACGCTCAGCTCCACAATGGCGTCTTTTCCTGTAGTTTTCTTAACTATTTTTATACACGAGTATACTTACATTACATGTTTGAAGAAAATAGTTGGTGGTGAATGCGAGGAAGGTGTAAAGTAAGATATGTTTAATGGTAGTATTATTATCTTTATGCTTATTTTGTTGATTTTAATTATGTAATATTATCTGCAGAGAAGTTTTGTAAAACATATATATAAAAATTATGTAAAGGTTTAGAATATTTATACTCTGGATTATTGAATAACTGATTTTATATGACTCGTCATTATAACGATATATTGAATAGACAAAACATTTTAAAGGTAAATTTAAATATTCATTTCTATATTATAATAGCTGGAAGAGTAATAGGAATTAATAACAATGATAAAGACAATAACATTAACAGTAACAATAATAACAATAACAATAATTATAATATAAATAGTCAGTAACAGCTGGAATGGGAAAGAAAAATTAAAAATGCACTTAGTTAAATGATTATTGATTTCAACACAGTGGCGCCTAACGGACAGAGTTTGAACGAAAATATTGATCCTCTGGTAGCTTGGCGTCACTTGAGCACTCCGCGTCTGGCCATCATCAAGGACAGACCTGTGTACCGTTCTGTTTCTTAAACTCTTTTTATATCCTACACTGTATTTCCCCGAGGCCGAGCCCCTCCTTCGGGAGTTGTTCGGATTGGGTTGGCTTCGAGGGGGCAGTGTGTTCCCGATACCCGTGGGAGATTGCGTACGTCTTCGGACGGGGTTGAAGGAAGCCATTAAGTTTCCGGGTACTAGCCTGCTCAGCTAGTAGAAGGTGTGCTAGATCACCAGGCGGCCCCACCGAGGTCATATCGGTAGTCTTCACCTTGAGTGTTGACGCGCGTAAGTGGCGTATCCACTTCCTTCCCGTCTTGTGTCCCTAGGACCAGATGGGGGGGGGGCTTGTTAGGAAACTAGCTCTTGCCCTATGGAAAGCCCCACGGAGGATGCCGGGCACACTTTAAGGGTCAGCTCGGATAACTCCCTGGTTGAAAGAGGCCCGGGTGTTGTTCCTACGGGTTCAAGGCTAATGGGAGTAGACCCTCTGGACTCAACTCAACTGTATTTCCCCGAGGGGGAGGGGATCCGTCCCTTCAGCTGTAGTGGTGCGGGCGCTGCGGAGCCCTAGAACTCGTGGTACCTTGACGTTCCTAAAGGAATCTCGGGTCGAATATTCGAGCCCCTCCCTGGTTGGAAGTTGTTCGGATTGGGTTGGACTCGAGGGGGCAGTGGTTCCCAATACCCACGGGTAAATGGGTACTGCTGACCAGGCTACGGCCGCCCGGAGGGGGTAGAGGGTTGCCTAAAAAGTCCCGGGTACTAGCCTGCAGTTAGTAGAAGGTGTGCTAGATCACCAGGCTACGGCCGCCCGGAGGGGGTAGAGGGTTGTCTAATAAGTCCCGGGTACTAGGCTGTAGAGCTAGTAGAATATGTGCTAGATCACCAGTCTACGGCCGCCCGGAGGAGGTAGAGGGTTGCCTCATAAGTCCCGGGTACTAGGCTGGAAAGCTAGTAGAAGGTGTGCTAGATCACCAGGCTACGGCCGCCCGGAGGGGGTTGAGGGTTGCCTAAAAAGTCCCCGGTACTAGCCAGCAGAGCTAGTAGACGGTGTGCTAGATCACCAGGCTACGGCCGCCCGGAGGGGGTAGAGGGTCGCCTAGTAAGTCCCGGGTACTAGCGTACAGAGCTAAGAGAAGGTGTGGTAGATCACCAGGCTACGGCCACCCGGAGGGGGTTGAGGGTGGCCTAAAAAGTCCCCGGTACTAGCCTGCAGAGCTAGTAGAAGGTGTGCTAGATCACCAGGCTACGGCCGCCCGGAGGGGGTAGAGGGTCGCCTAGTAAGTCCCGGGTGCTAGCCTACAGAGCTAATAGAAGGTGTGCTAGATCACCAGGTGGTCCCACCGAGGTTATCGGTAGTCTTCCTCTGGCAATAACTGTATTTCCCCGTGGAGCATGTGGTCCGTCCCCTTCATCTGTCGCGGTGCGGTCGCTGCGGACCCTTAGCACTCGTGGTACCTCTGACGTTACTAGAGGAACCTCGGGCCGAACATTCGAGCCCCTTCCTGATTGGTAGTTTTTCGCATTGTTCTGGACTCGAAGGAGCAGCGGCTTCGGATACACGTGGGTGATCGGGTACGTCTCCGGACGGGCTTGAGGGAAGCCATTAATATTCCCGCGTACAGATGTATTATTTTATCTTGGCAGGAATCCTGCGCGGTAGGGATGTGTAGCAACTGTGGTGGTGATAGTGCACCTATCACCACAATGCATCACACGCCCAAGATTACGAGAGGTGAGGGCAGTGCATAAGGTGTCTAAAAACAAATTTCATTCTCGATGCAAGTTTTGCAGCTCTTATAAACTAAGTGGTAATTCTTACTATGGTAGTACTCTCCACGCTTTTGTAGGATATATATAGTACATAGGCATTTGTAACAAAACCTTGTTCTCCTCCAGCAGGCATGATAAACAATTGACGTAAATACTTAAGCCTTTTTGCATGTATGGTGCGATGTTCGATTAAAATTTGTCTGTCACGCTTAGTGTTTTGTTTTAAATAATCCTAGCTTCAAAAGAACTCTTCTTAATGTTCAGAATCTGCCTTGGAAGTCAGTAGAATTTTTAAGCTTCATAAGCACTTTCTTCAAAGTTGGTCTTTGTTTATCTGTGCTTTAAAAATTATTCACAGTTCGCCTAACTACTTCTGAATTAAAACATTCAAATTAGATTTTGTGCATGATCTTAATCTTTGTTTACTGGGCATAGAGAAGGACGTTGTTGCACTAGCACCAATGGCTTTTCTTTCCTTAGTAACTCACCTAAACTGCTTTCAGACATAACTGTTGCCTCAGATACCCTTCCCCAGATTTTTATAGCTGACCCAGACATTGTTCCTTTTTTATAAATCTATGGCTATTGGCTATTACTTCTCGTGTTTTTAAATGTAGCACTTTATTTCCTAATGTGCTGCTAGGAGGCGTCATTTATAAATGCTCTCTTGGAACCAGGAGACAAGCACATTTTGAAACAAGCTGTAGTATTACCGAGTAGCTCTGCACGTGTTTAGTTGCTGGCAAATGGTACGCAACTGACCTGTCCTCCCCTCCAGTTGCAACCGTTCTGAGCTGGACTCGTCCAGATACCACTGCGCATCGCTCTGTACTTTTCAAGATAAAAAGCTACATCTGTTCTATCCAGTATAGCTAGTAGTAGGTGTGGTAGATCACCAGGCGTCCCGACCGAAGTCATATGGGTAGCCTTCTCATTTTGGGGTTGGGGCGCGTCAGGCGTATCCACTTCCATCCCGTCTTGAGTCCACAGGACCAGATGGGGAGGGGGGCTTGTTTGTCTCTAGGTCTTGTCCTATGTAAAGACCACGGAGGCGCCGGGTGCTCTTTTGGGAACTCTCGGTAACTCCCTGGTTGAAGGAGGCCCGGATCCTTCGTCCTACGGGTCCAGGACTAATGGGAGTAGAACCACTGGCATAACGATTGTGTATTTATCTGCGGGAGACGGGATCCGTCCACTTCCACTCCCGTGGTGCGGGCGCTGCGGAACCCTAGCACTCGTGGTATCTCTGACGTTACCAGAGGACCTCAGGCCGAACATCTGAAGTGGTGCCAAATGTTTTCCTCTGGCCAGGCTACGGCCGCCCGGAGGGAGTAGAGGGTTGCCTAAAAAGCCCCGGGTACTATCCTGCAGAGCTAGTAGAAGGTGTGTTAAATCACCAGGCTACGGCCGCCCGGAGGGGGTAGAGGGTTGCTTAATAATTCCCGGGTAATAGCCTGCAGAGCTAGTAGAAGGTGTGCTAGATCACCAGGCTACGGCCGCCCGGAGGGGGTAGAGGGTTGCCTAATAATTCCCGGGTACTAGGCTACAGAGCTAGTAGAAGGTGTGCTAGATCACCAGGCTACGGCCGCCCAGAGGGGGTAGAGGGTTGCCTAATAATTCCCGGGTACTAGGCTACAGAGCTAGTAGAAGGTGTGCTAGATCACCAGGCTACGGCCGCCCGGAGGGGGTAGAGGGTTGCCTAATAAGTCCCGGGTACTAGGCTACAGAGCTAGTAGAAGGTGTGCTAGATCACCAGGCTTCGGCCGCCCAGAGGGGGTAGAGGGTTGCCTAATAATTCCCGGGTACTAGGCTACAGAGCTAGTAGAAGGTGTGCTAGATCACCAGGCTACGGCCGCCCGGAGGGGGTAGAGGGTTGCGTAATAATTCCCGGGTACTAGGCTACAGAGCTAGTAGAAGGTGTGCTAGATCACCAGGCTACGGCCGCCCTGAGGGGGTAGAGGGTTGCCTAAAAAGCCCCGGGTACTATCCTGCAGAGCTAGTAGAAGGTGTGCTAGATCACCAGGCTACGGCCGCCCGGAGGGGGTAGAGGGTTGCCTAATAAGTCCCCGGTACTAGCCTGCAGAGCTAGTAGAAGGTGTGCTAGATCACCAGGCTACGGCCGCCCGGAGGGGGTAGAGGGTTGCCTAATAAGTCCCGGTTACTAGCCTAGAGACCCAGTAGAAGGTGCGCTAGATCACCAGGCTACAGCCGCTCGGAGGGGGTAGATGGTTGCCTAAAAAGTCCCGGGTACTACCCTGCAGAGCTAGTAGAAAGGTGTGCTAGATCACCAGGCTACGGCCGCCCGGGGGGGGGGGGGTAGAGGGTTGCCAAAAAATCCCGGGTACTAGTCTGCAGAGTTAGTATAAGGTGTGCTAGATCACCAGGCTACGACCGCCCGGAGGAGGTAGAGGGTTGCCTAAAAATCCCGGGTACTATTCTGCAGAGCTAGTAGAAGGTGTGCTAGATGACCAGACTACGGCCGCCCGGAGGTGGTAGAGGGTTGTATAATAAGTCCCGGGTTCTAGTCTGCAGAGCTAGTAGAAGGTGTGCTAGATCACCAGGCTACGGCTGCCCAGAGGGGGTAGAGGGTTGCCTAAAACTCCCGGGTACTATCCTGCAGAGCTAGCAGTAGGTGTGCTAGATCAGCAGGCTACGGCCGCCCGGAGGGGGTAGAGGGTTGCCTAAAAAGTCCCGGGTACTAGCCTGCAGAGCCAGTAGAAGGTATGCTAGATGACCAGACTACGGCCGCCCGGAGGTGGTAGAGGAGTGCCTAAAAAGTCCCGGGTTCTAGTCTGCAGAGCTAGTAGAAGGTGTGCTAGATCACAGGGCTACAGCTGCCCGGAGGGGGTAGAGGGTTGCCTAAAAATCCCGGGTACTTTCCTCCAGAGCTAGTAGAAGGTGTGCTAGATCACCAGGCTACGGCCGCCCGGAGGGGGTTGAAGGTTGCCTAATAATTCCCGGGTACTAGGCTACAGAGCTAGTAGAAGGTGTGCTAGATCACCAGGCTACGGCCGCCCGGAGGGGGTAGAGGGTTGCCTAATAAGTCCCGGGTACTAGGCTACAGAGCTAGTAGAAGGTGTGCTAGATCACCAGGCTACGGCCGCCCAGAGGGGGTAGAGGGTTGCCTAATAATTCCCGGGTACTAGGCTACAGAGCTAGTAGAAGGTGTGCTAGATCACCAGGCTACGGCCGCCCGGAGGGGGTAGAGGGTTGCGTAATAATTCCCGGGTACTAGGCTACAGAGCTAGTAGAAGTTGTGCTAGATCACCAGGCTACGGCCGCCCGGAGGGGGTAGAGGGTTGCCTAATAAGTCCCCGGTACTAGCCTGCAGAGCTAGTAGAAGGTGTGCTAGATCACCAGGCTACGGCCGCCCGGAGGGTGTAGAGGGTTGCCTAATAAGTCCCGGGTACTACCCTGCAGAGCTAGTAGAAAGGTGTGCTAGATCACCAGGCTACGGCCGCCCGGGGGGGGGGGGGGGGTAGAGGGTTGCCAAAAAATCCCGGGTACTAGTCTGCAGAGTTAGTATAAGGTGTGCTAGATCACCAGGCTACGACCGCCCGGAGGAGGTAGAGGGTTGCCTAAAAATCCCGGGTACTATTCTGCAGAGCTAGTAGAAGGTGTGCTAGATGACCAGACTACGGCCGCCCGGAGGTGGTAGAGGGTTGTATAATAAGTCCCGGGTTCTAGTCTGCAGAGCTAGTAGAAGGTGTGCTAGATCACCAGGCTACGGCTGCCCAGAGGGGGTAGAGGGTTGCCTAAAAATCCCGGGTACTATCCTGCAGAGCTAGTAGAAGGTATGCTAGATGACCAGACTACGGCCGCCCGGAGGTGGTAGAGGGTTGCCTAAAAAGTCCCGGGTTCTAGTCTGCAGAGCTAGTAGAAGGTGTGCTAGATCACAGGGCTACAGCTGCCCGGAGGGGGTAGAGGGTTGCCTAAAAATCCCGGGTACTTTCCTCCAGAGCTAGTAGAAGGTGTGCTAGATCACCAGGCTACGGCCGCCCGGAGGGGGTTGAAGGTTGCCTAAAAAGTCCCCGGTACTGGCCTGCAGAGCTAGTAGAAGGTGTGCTAGCTCACCAGGCTACGGCTGCGCGGAGGGGGTAGAGGGTCGCCTAATAAGTCCCGGGTACTAGCCTACAGAGGTAATAGAAGTTGTGGTAGATCACCAGGCTACGGCCGCCCGGAGGGGTTAGAGGGTCGCCTAATAAGTCCCGGGTACTAGCCTACAGAGGTAATAGAAGGTGTGCTAGATCAGCAGGCTACGGCCGCCCGGAGGGGGTAGAGGTTTGCCTAATAAGTCCCGGGTACTAGCCTACAGAGCTAATAGAAGGTGTGCTAGATCAGCAGGCTACGGCCGCCCGGAGGGGGTAGAGGTTTGCCTAATAAGTCCCGGGTACTAGCCTACAGAGCTAGTAGAAGGTGTGCTAGCTCACCAGGCTACGGCTGCGCGGAGGGGGTAGAGGGTCGCCTAATAAGTCCCGGGTACTAGCCTACAGAGCTAGTAGAAGGTGTGCTAGATCACCAGGCTACGGCCGCCCGGAGGGGTTAGAGGGTCGCCTAATAAGTCCCGGGTACTAGCCTACAGAGCTAATAGAAGGTGTGCTAGATCAGCAGGCTACGGCCGCCCGGAGGGGGTAGAGGTTTGCCTAATAAGTCCCGGGTACTAGCCTACAGAGCTAATAGAAGGTGTGCTAGATCACCAGGTGGTCCCACCGAGGTTATCGGTAGCCTTCCTCTGGCAATAACTGTATTTCCCCGTGGAGCAGGTGGTCCGTCCCCTTCAGCTGTCGCGGTGCGGGCGCTGCGGACCCTTAGCACTCGTGGTACCTCTGACGTTACTAGAGGAACCTCGGGCCGAACATTCGAGCCCCTTCCTGATTGGGAGTTTTTCGCATTGGGTTGGACTCGAAGGAGCAGCGGCTTCGGATACCCGTGGGTGATCGGGTACGTCTCCGGACGAGCTTGACGGAAGCCATTAGTATTCCCTCGTACAGATGTATTATTTTATCTTGACAGGGATCCTGCGCGGTAGGGATGAGTAGCAACTATAGTGGGGGTAGTGCACCTATCGCCACAATGCGTCACACGCGTAAGATTACGAGAGGGGAGGGCGGTGCATAAGGTATCTAAAAACAAATTTCATTCTCGAAGCAAGTTTTGCAGCTCTTATAAACTAAGTTGTAATTCTTACTATGGTAGTAATCTCCACGCTTTTTTTGGATCTTAAATAGTACATAGGCATTTGGAACAAAACCCTGTTGTCCTCCAGCAGGCATGATAAACAACTGTCGGCCTTTCAATATCGCTGCAGAGTCCCTGTAACGTATTTCACTCGTGGCATATGGTCCAGTATGTGCTGTATTTATATAAGTTTCATCCATATAAACTATATAAACTTCACTTCGATATCTCCGAATATTTCGTAAATACTTAAGCCTTTTTGCACGTATGGTGCGGTGTTCGATTAAAATTTGTCTGTCACGCTTAGTGTTTTTTTTTTAAAATAATTCTAGCTTCAAAAGAACTCTTCTTAATTTTCAGACACTGCCTTGGAAGTCAGTAGAATTTTTCGCTTCATAAGCACTTTCTTCAAAAATGGTCTTCTGTGTTTTAAAAATTATTCATAGTTCGCCTAACTGCTTCTGAATTAAAACATCCAAATTAGATTTTGTGCATATTCTTAATCTTTGTTTACTGGGCATAGAGAAGGACGTTGTTGCACTAGCAGCAATGGTTTTTCTTTCCTTAGTAACTTTCCTAAACTGCTTTCATACAGAACTGTTGCCTCAGATACCCTTCCCCAGATTTTTATAGCTGACCCAGACCATTGTTCCTTTTTTTTATAAATCTATGGATATTGGTTATTACTTCTCGTGTTTTTAAATGTAGCACCTTATTTCCTAATGTGCTGCTAGGAGGCGTCATTTATAAATGCTCTCTTGGAACCAGGAGACAAGAACATTTTGAAACAAGCTGTAGTATTACCGAGTAGCTCTGCACGTGTTTAGTTGCTCGCAGCTGACCTGCCCTCCCCTCCAGTTGCAACCGTTCTGAGGTGGACTCGTCCAGATACCACTGCGCATTGCTCTGCACTTTTCAAGATAAAAAAAATACATCTGTACTAGCCTGCATAGCTAGTAGTAGTTGTGCTAGATCACCAGGCGGCCCTACCGAGGTCATATCGGTAGCCTTCCCATTTTGGTGTTGGCACGCTTAAGTGGCGTATCCACTTCCATCCCGTCTTGATTCCACAGGACTAGGTGGGGGGGGGGGAGCTTGTTAGTCTCTAGGTCTTGCCTACGGAAAGCACCACGGAGGCGGTGGGCGCCCTTTTGGGACAGCTCGGTAACTCCCTGGTCGAAAGAGGCCCGGGTCCTTTGTCCTACGGGTCCAGGGCTAATGGGAGTAGAACCTCTGGCATAACGTGTGTGTATTTCCCCGTGGGGGGAGGGGATCCTTCCACTTCAGCTGCCGTAGTGTGAGCGCTGTTGTCCCCTAGCACTCGTGGGCGACATAGAAGAAACATAGAAGAAAACAACAGGTTTCGATGAGCAGATTTAGAAAGTCCAGAAAAAGGATAAATAATAACAATCAGGAACAGAAAGAGATAAGTAAACAGAAACTTTGAAGTAAGAAATGAAGGAAAAATAAATCAGGTTAGGAATGAAGTGAAAGAAAAAGAAGAACAGTTTGGGAAAGAAATTGAATGTTCTGAAAAGGAAATGTGTCAAGAAATGACTTAAAAGCAACAGAATATTGAGAGAGGAACAGGTACAAATGTTACATAAAGAAAAGTAGGAAAAAGCTCGAAGACTACAAAAGGAAAGCAAAGAAATAGCTCAGAGATTAGAGAAAGAAAAGGAGGAATTAGCATGTAAGTTAGATTACATTACATGGTTCAATGTATCTTAGGGAAACAACAATGATTTTAGGACGTTTATTAATATTTTGTTAAGTAGATGCTGGGGAGCAGGTAGCCAGGTATGAGACTAGAACTCAGCAATGGGAAATACAATCCTAGGACAGAAAAGTCATTGTTAAATTGTTTCATGGGAATAACAAGAAAATAACAAATGCTAGACGGACCTCTAAGAAACAAGATGTAATTAATCTCGTAATTAATCAATTTCGAGAAGATATACTATATTATCTAATTATAGGCAAACCAGAATACAAAGCAGCCATTACAGACTTATCGTTGACCCTGGAAACTAATAAGCAGAAACAAAGTATAATCAGAACCAGACAAACCACGAAAGATTAGAAAGAAAATTTGAAACTTCTTTCGGGTAATGGACAAAGGCGTATCAAAATAAAATCATTGAGTTTAGGGATAGATATAATAATCCAATAGCAAATGGGAGAAAAGAATCACTGGGAACGTTGTGGGAGAAGTAATTTCAATAAAAATGATAGAAATTGCCACGAAGCTGATACACGGACTGGTAAACTGTGTAAATTCAATTAGATTTTATCGAAACCATAGACAATAAAGAAATTTTAGATTTAGAAGGTATCCTGAAACTGAACATTTGATTAATATCGATTGCTACGAGTATAGGTGAAGGTCATTGCACTCTCCAAGGCCAAGGTCATCTACCTCTACAAGTTCAAGGTCATGTCGATAAGAACCAGCAAACCAAAGTGCTTATATCAGCGGGAACCTCTGCTAAATTTTGAAGACAGGTTTTCGATAATATTTATTGGAAAAAAAAGTTATTGTAGTTCCTTTTATATACCAGGGCTGTGCAATAAAGAATGATCATAAAATGTTTACGGTTATAATTTTTCGCACCAAAACTCAATCTTATTATATTCTGTTAGCTTAATGTGAAGCAAACACGCCGTAATTGTTTCATTGTTGGTACTCCTGGTTCCCGCCTGTGAGAACCAGGCAAGTTCAGACATATTCAGTACCGCCTACCGCTGTAATGGAGGTAACGTGCAGTTAAACTTGATATTAGAGGAAGATTCGCAGTTTTCTTTCAAACGTAGGCCGCGCCGTGGGTCATGGTTAGACCGCTTGGCGCTCACTAAGGCGGCCCGGGTTTGATTCCAGGCGACCGCAGAGTGAGATTTGTGGTGGACAACACGGCGCTGGGGCGGGTTTTCTCCGGAAACTCCGGTTTCCCCCGCCATCTCATTCCACCGGTGCTCCATCTTCATCTCATGTATCATCAGTGTCATCGCCTGCGGTGCCGTATGTAGTAAAAGCGGGCGTTAAACACTACACATTTCATTTCATTTTCCACTGCAATGGAGCTAACTTGCAGAAAGATCCGGAGTTTCTTTCAAACGTAATCACTGCTGATGAAACTTGGCTACACCATTTTGATCCTGAGAGCAAACAGCAAAGCTCAGTGTGGAAATCTCCTTCATCACCAACCCCCAAAAAAGCAAAAGTGGTTGCTTCTGCTGGGAAAGTTTTGGTCATCTCATTCTTTGATATTCATGTAATGGTTTATCAGCATGTTGTACCTGCACACACATCAGTAACTGGACAATACTACAGAGATGTCCTGAAAACTTTGTAAGTGTATATCAGGCGCAAAAGACCACATTACCATGAAGCAGGCTGGATGATGCACTATGATAATACACGGCCGCATATTGCCAATGTTGTTGCTAAATATCTTTCAAAAATCAACGTGAAGTGCACCCCTCACCCTCCCTATAGTCCAGATTTAGCCCCATGTGACTTTTTTCTACTCCCTAACTTGAAGAAACGCCTTCGTGGGAGGCATTATCCATCATCAGAACCAGTGGTGAAGGCTGCGGAGGCAGTTTTGAAGGATCTCTCAAAAATGGTTTCCAGTATGTATTTGAAGACTGGCAGAAACGCTGGGACAAGTGCATCGCATTCAGGGGAGACTATTTTGAGAAGGACCATCAAAATTATGAGAATGTGTAAAGGTACGTTGTCAAAAAAATTGTGATCATTCTTTATTGGACAGCCCTTGTATGATAGCAATTGTCAGATATCTGTGATAGATAATACAGGAGAAAATTCAGAGGCGATGCTTTCTTTGTAGAACATATTAATACAGGAACTGTGGAAGCAGCTAAAGTAAATATTTCAAAGTATTATATAGATAATGAAATAGATAAAGGATATGATAGTGATAGTGAGATAAATGAAATGAAGAGACTAATGTATACAAAGAGAACCCCAAAAGAATTGTGAGTTGCAAAAATATGTTACACTGATCAGAAAAACAATAACAATTTAGAAGAGTTTTTGTGAGAAAAATTAGAATAATCTAATAATTTAGATTCAAGAGAAAAGGAGCAATGAATTGTAATTCTTATTAATAATATAGATGTATTCTCAGAAACGTCAGGAATATGTAACCTTTTGAGATGTTACCTATCAAAACTTTTTCACATAAGAGAAGACATAATCCACATATCATGAGGGAAGAAGTTAAAGAATGTATAAAGTTTTAGGTTATGCAGTACAGAACAAAGTGTACAAAAAGTGGGAGTTAAGTTTGGTTATGTTCAGATGAAGTGAACGTGTAGAAGTGTATGGCCTAATTGAGAAATGTTAGAATAGAGTGATTAAGTTAAATAAATGATGGAGGGACTAGATAAGGTGATAACAAGAGATAGTGACTTAGGTGAGGTGATAGTTGCATACAAAATACATGCACTGCTTCACACCTCAGAACCTCCCATTATATGTCATTAGGGAAGAAGTAGATGAGGTTTTAAACTTTTAAATTTTAAAGAACGTCCATATGCAACAAAATAACAAAAAGACGTGTTCTATTAGTAACATTCTGGTATCCTAACTCATACCTGGTTATTATTCGCATTGTTCGCATTAGATCGTCTAAAGTATATTGTTTTATACTGAAGTAAACTGATCAAAATAATAATAAGCTATTACCAACAGTTTAAAAAGTATTGGTGTGAATAGCGCCTATGAAATTGGTGTGAAAATATGTGTAAACTAATTTGTTAGAATTGAATATAGATATAACTCTTAAACTCTCGCGGATACAATTTGGACATTTCAAGTAGTATATAAGGACGGTTGGCATGACAGCGTAGTGGGGAGGTCCGGTGCTACAGGGTCACTCTTAGGAGTTCATATATGCATGGATGAAGAGTGAAATGAAATTACCTGGCGCGAAATGCGACTCTTGGCCACAGAGTATAAAGTGGCACTAACCCATGTAGCGACTATGACTTCCCTTTTGAACAATTTTGTAAGTCTTTTTATTATTCACCAGCTGACCCGGAGAGCTTCGTTCTGTCAATAAAAGTCATCTATATAAATAGAACAAACTTGGATTAGTGATTTATCTGCAATTGCAGTGAAGTTTAAATACAACACAATTACAGTTAAGTTAGACAATTGAAAGCATTATCATATGTTTTGTCTTTTTTTGTGGTGCGTAACAGCGCTCGAACATGCGACGTATAAGACACGAAACTCCAAGTTGATTCCTCCCATTTCCAACGACTGTCCTTGCGATTTATTTATGGTCATCGCAAAGGCCAAAGGCACGGTAATTTACAGACGCTTAAAATAAGCTGGTAAATCTCTTGGAACCAAGAAATACCTTACCTTTGTACTTTCCCCTGCTAATTGCTGTTACTCATTTGCTTTTTCACAGTTTTGTTCATAGCATATTCGTGGCGCCCCCAGGGGTCTACTGCAGTAGGTAGGGGAATTGGTGATCCCGAAGTCCCGAGCAAAATCTCTCGATTGGGCCCGCCTCGTTAGCGTGGTGGTAAGATGTCTGCCTCACGTTCAAGAGGTCCCGGGTTCGAATCTTGGTCAGGGAGAGTTACCTAGATAAGGTTCTTCCAGGGTTTTCCCTTATTCTGAAAAACGAATGTCGGGTAACTCTAAGCTCCATGGACCCCGGACTTATTTGAGCAACATCCGCTATGACTTCACGTTTGAGGACGTAAATTAATATACGAGTGCCGTTCAGAAAGTAACTTCCGGTTGATTGCAAAAAATACAGCAAGTTAAATAAAAGTATTTTAATATATACATCTTAAAACTACATCTTTGCACTATTTTTCTACATAGTCTCCATAACGATTGAGGCACTTATCGTATCTGTTCACAAGCTTTGAAATTCCTTCTGCATAAAAACACCCGCTTGTGCCTGGAGCCAGCCTGTGACCGCATCTTTGAGCTCTTCGTCGTCATCAAATCTGTGGAAAATCAGTAGACAACTCCGACATTGTGAAACGTCGGTTTTCACGAACGTTTGCATCAACTGTCTGAACGAGTTCGTCCGTCACCAATGATGGTCTACCACTCCTCTCTTCATCGTGAACGTAACCATTCACGGACCACTCCTTCACTTGGTCCGTACACGGCACAGAGCTCACGATGAATAGCTGCTGCAGAATATCCTTTGGCTGTAAAAAAGCTTATAAAAGCACGCGCTTCACATTTGGCGGGGTTTTCTATTGCAGCACACATTTCAAACGGCCACAAACACTAAACTAGCGCAGGTACGACGTTCACTCGACCACGGCTTGATGCCGACTGACCTGTTGAGTGCATGAAATCACAGATGGCGTCGCTACTCCCCCCACTACCTGCACTGTGACCGATCGGAGGTTACTTTCTGAACGATTTACAAAAGTATCTATGCACTCTATCACTCTTTCTGAACGGCCCTCGCGGCGCTGGGCATAAACGTTTCTGCACAAATCGATAATAGGCGGCGGATAATGTTTCACGAGCTTGCATGAGCAGTTAACGATAACGAAGCGAGTGATAACAAAAGCGGCAAACAGTGTTATCTCAGATAAAGGACCCGTCGCCACAGATAGGGTTTCACTAGCACTTCCATTTTTACTGCAGAGCTTTACGCAATATACCGGGCCATTTTACACGTACGTCGACGAAAGTTGGGGGACTGCTTAATCCTGAGTGATTCCCTCAGTGCACTTCAAAGTCTACGACAGCTGTACAACTACCACCCTATTGTGCAGCGTATACAGGATGCCCTCCACGTTTTACACGCTTCTGGCGTCAACGTGGTGTGTGCATGGATCCCTGGTCACGTAGGCTTGCAGGGGAATGAAATGGCGGATTCGGCAGCCAAGACGGCTACCACGAAGCCCAGGGTTCGTGTACCATGTGTGACATCGGAAGATTTTAGGGCCGTATTGCGGAGAGCTTTGCAGACCTGCTGGCAGGAAGAGTGGTCCGCTCTCCGCAATAATAAACTTAGATCTGTGAAAGAACTTCCGATTTCCTGGGTTACCTCCTGTCCATCTCGTCGTGAAGAGGTGAGTTTGGCTCGATTGCGTATTAGGCACTGCTTTTTTCCTCATAGTTTTCTTTTTATAAAGGAGCCTGCTCCACTGTGTCCGTTTTGCATTGAAGCGTTATCTGTACGACACGTGCTGCTAGAGTGTTTTCACCTAGCAGACCTTAGGACGTCTCTGCAGCTGACGGTCAGCTCTGTAGAAATGCTAGCGGACGATAACGCAGTAGTGGAGAAGGAATTTAAATTCTTTTCTAGATTAGATTTTAGGATTTAGCGAATAAAATTTATGGCTTTTTAGATCATATTTCTATTGTTTTTATATTTTTTTTACGAGTATGTAATTTTTGTAAGACTATTGACATATTTATAGTGTTTTAGAGGAATTTATATATGGCTTTTGCCATGAGCAGTTTGTTTTAAAAAGGGCGCTGATGACCTCTGCAGTTTAGCGCCCTTATACTCATCATCATCACAGGTAGGGTTTTATGTTTGGAAAATAGAGATATCTCGATTGACGGAGAATGGTTATTTTTCTTGTTTATGCAAGAATGATCTCGACTTATGAATGGACATATAAAAAGGATTGTGACACGCAACCCGGACAGTCGTGAAACAGTTGCTGTAAACAAGAGTGAGTAAGCAGTACTTGTTGTTATGCAACAAGAGTGTTATTGTTATGAAAGCTAATCAGCTGTCACGGATTGTTATTATCTTCGACCATGGTAGACTGATGGTGTATGTAACGTAATGCTGCTGTACACTTTAAGAGTATTTCTATGAAAATAATGGAGATTTTTAATTTCTGCATCTCGGCTTTTTAATTTTACGAACACACAAAGTAACAACTTGTGTCAGGAGTGCGACATGGAGGCTACATTGGAAAAGATTTTGGAGAAGATGACGGAAATGAAAGCAGCAAATTACAACCTGGCCGCAGAGCTGAAACAAATGAAGACGGCTAACGACATCACCGAGAAGATGGAAGAAATGAAGGCCGAATTAACAGCCAAGACGGAGGTGGCAAATACCGACCTGGCTGCAAATTTGGAGACGCCAAATCACAATCTGACTGTAGTGAAGGCTGAATTAACCACAGAAATGAGAGTAGCGAATAACAGTCTGGCCATGGAAATGAAGTTGGCGAACGAAGTACTTGCTGCCAAATTTGAGGAACAGTTGGCCGGCGTGAGGGATGACGTGATGGTGCTCGGCAAGCGGATGGGCCAAGTGGACGAGCGCGTTGAAGACCTGGCGAACCGCTTCAGTGACCTGGAGGAAAAGGCCGACAGTAACGCCAAGTTCCTGAACGCCATGGTGGAAGACGTCGAAGACCTTGCACACCGCGTTAACAACCTTGAGGGAAAGGCCGACAGTAACGCCAAGTCCCTGAACGCTATGGTGGAAGATGTCGAAGACCTTGCGAACTGATTTAACAACCTGGAGGGAAAGGCCGACAGCAACACAAAGCCCCTGAACGCCATGGTAGAGGACATCGTCGAAGGAAGTTAAAGGACTTGACAGCCGACGCGCCATGACGCGACACAACATCTGCGCGCGTCAAACCGCCTAAATACGACGGCGCGACAACTTTCGAAGTCTTCCGCCGCCAATTCGACGCAGTGGCCAAGCACAACAAATGGTCACCAGAGGAAGAGACCACGCAGTTAGTAGCCAGCATCGAGGGACGGGCCGCGGAAGTCGTGAACGCGGTAAAGACAACGGCGGCGCACAATGACAGCTGGGAGGCCCTGGAGAATCGTTTTGGAAACCACCGTTTAGCCGCAGCGTACCGCCGCCACCTAAAGGCAAGGTCACAGCAGCCAGGGGAGACGCTGCAGGAGTTCACCCTCGCAGTTGAGCATCTGGCTAGCACGCCCTAGTCGACCTCCCACCAGAGTTCGTATCCAGGGAAGCCGCCTTCAACTTTATGGACGGGTTACGAGACACGGAGATTCGTCAGCGCCTAATGCTCGGCGATTATAAAACCATCCACGAGGCGCTAACGGCAGCATTAAGGATATAGACCGTCAAGGTAACAGCTATCCCGACGTCGAGAACGAGGAGTGTCAGCTACACCGGAGGCAGAAGACCAGCCGAGGGACGCCGGCGAAGACCTAGTGCCTTGTGTTGGGGGTGTGGACAGCCCGGACGCATAGAGAGAGGCTGCCCACACCAGGAAGAGCAGTCGGGAAACTAGTAAGGGCCGTCGTGGAGAGGGGCACGTCGGCGCTATCACCACCATCCCCTCGAGTGACACTGCGCGCCGTCAGCTGGCGTATGGATGACAGCCTCATCGCGGAGGGTTGGGTGAGAGGGAAGCTAAACCGCGTGCTGTTGGACACCGGGGAAGCCGTGACTATCATCAGACCTGACGTGGCCAAGGGTTTGCCGACGAGGAAGCCGAGCCGCCCATACCAGGTTGTGACGGCATCGGGTGACACCTTGACTATAGAGAAGGAGGCCCTTCTAATGTTGACCTTGGGAAGGAGTTCCGTACGTCTGTAGGTGTTTGTCGCGAAGGTGGCTGAGAAGGTGATACTGGGATTGGATGCACACAGGAGTCACGAGGCGACGGTTGACGTCGGCAGGAAGGTCCTGCGGCTCAATGGAGAAGAAGTGATACTCCGGCAACCCAATGAGCGCCTTGGAATCTGCAGGGCCATCTTGAAGGAAGACGTGCTGGTCCCCGCGAGAAGTGAGGTGGTGGTGACGGCGCGACTGGAAGGCCAGTGGACGAAGAACATGATCCTGGACCAGAGGACGCCTGTGGACGGACTCTGTGTAGCCAGGATATTATTGCCGTGCAGAGAGGAGGTGCCAGTGAGGCTGCTCAATCTGGCGGACACCGATCAGGACGTTCAGACCGGAACTGAGCTGGGGTCGTGCAAGTTCGTGGTCAGCGTGACAGCTATCGACAAGACACAGGAGCCCGTGCCGACGCAACATGTTGGGCACCGGCTGCAAGGCTTATTGGAGAGAGAGGGGCCGAGCACCTGACCGCAGAACAGCTGGAGAAGGTTCGACAAGTACTGAGGCGATACCAGCGCGTCTTCAGCCAGGGCGACAGTGACTACGGCCGCACGGATGAAGTGCTTCACCGTATCGACACCGGAGACGCCCGGCCTATTCGGCAACCACCTAGACGCGTTCCGTTGGCGAAACAAGCTGCGGTCCGGGATATGGTAGACGACATGAAATCCAGGGGAGTGATTGAAGAGTCTGACAGCCCTTGGTGTTCCCTTGTAGTTCTAGTGACAAAGAAGAACGCCGAGCTACGCTTCAGCGTGGACAACAAGAGGCTGAACGCTGTCACCCGGAAGGACTAATTTCCCCTTACTTTGGATTGACGACACCCTGGACACGTTAGCTGGTGCACAATGGTTCTCGACCCCGGACCTGAAGTATGATCACTAGCAGGTGGCTCTAGACTCGAGATACCAGAAGAAGACTGCATTCTCGGCAGGCCAAGGGCTTTGGCAGTTCACAGTTTTGCCCTTTGGCCTCTGCAATGCACCAGCCACGTTTCAAAGCCTCATGGAATCAGTAATGAGAGGATTGACATATGACACATGCCTGCTATACCTGGACGACATCATCATCGTCGGCAAGACGTTGGAAGACCATCTCGACAACCTGAGTAAGGTATTACAGAGACTGCAGGCAACCAACTTGAAGCTGAACGCGGAGAATTGCCAGCTCTGCTGCAAAGAAGTTAACTACTTGGGCCACATTGTCTCACGAAGCGGAGTGGCCACAGATCCGGAGAAAACACAGGCTGTGAGAAACTGGCCTCGGCCAACGGATAAGCGAAAGTTGCGCAGTTTCCTGGGGCTGTGCAGACATGACGAGAAGTGTATCCCTCAGACCACATGTGACTATTTTTCTATTTCCTTACTTGAAGAAACGCCTTCGTGTGAGGCATTATCCATCACCAGAAGCAGCGATGAAAGCTGCGGAGGCGATTTTGAAGGATCTCTCAAAAATTGTTTCCAGCATGTCTTTCAAGACTGGCAGAAACGCTGGGACAAGTACATCGCATTCAGGAGAGACTATTTTGAGAAGGATCATCAAAATTATGAGGATGAGTAGAGGTACGTTGTCAAAAAATTGTGATCATCTTTATTGAACAGCCGTCGTATATTTACAAACTGAAAAATGTTTGTACAAGTGTTAGGCAGGAGGAAGGAGCCGGACGACCAGCTATGGCCACTACTGATGAGAACACTCAGCTTGCACGTGACATGGCGAGCGAGTACTGATGAAGTTTGATGGATTTTGATATCTGATACGCCTCCGACCACAACAATGGGATCACTGATCATTGTTTCTCTTTGATACAACGTACTAATAGAGCGAAGACAAATGACGATCAAACTTTCATAGCAAGACTGCATCATCATAACAATCAATTACCCTAAGACAGATCTCAATAAGTTAATTATAAGAAACAATATACTTACGCTGCACATAATTCTTACGTACCTTTATATTTCTAAATTTTGATCTTCCGAAGAACGGCTATTAATATTTTGTTTAATATACTATATATTTAATATATTTTTGTGACAAATAAAATGTATATCCTGAATTTGATGGGGATGTTGTCTTTATCCGATATAAACTTAATATATTAAAAAACTGTATAGTAAACTCTACATTCTAAAACTTTACAATTTACTAAAACACACACCTTTCTCTTGGAGTGAATATATTTGATATATTACTTGTTATCTTTATCTTTTAGTTTTCCAATCTATACTTTTTTTTCAAATGGTGAGCTCCGTTTACGAGTGTGGGTAAAAAGTAATGCCTCCTATTTTTTCCCTTAAATAAGTTATGTGAAAACTTTGAATTTAGCGTAATTCCTCAAACCTACTTCTCCAGTCCTTTACAGTAGTAACTTCCTAAGTCAACAGTCAAAATGTGTATAGTGATGCAACGGTGGATGTCAGCACTGTTAGACGATGGGTTCGTCGCTGTGATGAAGCTGAAGGGCAAATACCATTGACAGATGAAAAGCGAAGCGGCAGGTCGGTGACTGCAGTGACTCCATGCAACATTTAGCGAGTCGATGACATCATTCGTGGTGATCGCCGGGTAACAACAGGTCGCATTACCTCCCTCAGTAAAGGCAGTGTGACGACGATTATTCAACAACTGGGTTACTCAAAAGTTTGTTCACGTTCGGTACCAAGAATGTTGGCCATCCAAAACAAAGAAACAAGGGAAACAATAGCCTCCGAACACTTACAGCGCTTCCATTTGAAGGGAGAGGAGTTTCTGGAAATAATTGTTACTGAAGACGAAACTTGGGTTCATTTTTCTGAACCTGAATCAAAGAGGCAGTCAATGGAATGGCATCACACAACGTCACTGAAGGAAAGAAAATCAAACCTCAGCGGTCGGCAGGGAAAGTTATGGCGACAGTGTTTTGGGATGCAGAGGTGTGTTTATGATTTATTTTTTGGAGCAGGGATGCACAATAAATTCTGTGCAATACGTCAGAACTCTCAAAAAGCCGAAAGCACGTCTTCGCGGAGTTCGCCCAACAAACACCATGGCGGATGTTCTTCTTTTGCATGACAATGCAAGACCACACACCAGCAGTTGCACCACTGCAGAAATTTGTATGGCAGCCCTGACCTGGCACCATCAGACTTTCATGTGTTCGGGCCACTAAAGGAGGCTCATCGTGGGATTCATTTTGAAGATGAGGAGGCTGTGAAAACGTCCGTGCGTCAATGACTTAGGAAGCAAGACCGTGTGTTTTACCACACTGTAATGCATGCCCTAGTTAAAAGATGGACCAAAACTGTGGAAAAGGACGGAGATTATATTGAATAGTGACAAAGTAATCGTCAATGTTGTAGTTTTTTAGCTATGTAAATGGGATTCAGTATTCTTGACAATTAAAAGATAAAACTAATAAGAGGGGCTACTTTTTGACCCAGCCTCGTATACAAGTTTTACCAATTTTGTCCTTTTCAAAAGTGTATCAAAGTATTAACGTCACAACCTCCCGCCGCGATAAGAACCACAGCTGTCCTCAGCTGATCACTTGACTATATCACATTTTTTTTTACCAAATATACATAAAATATCTACAATAAGATAAATGGGCTAGACAGACAGGGAAATTGAGGACGGGACTATACGCATAGAGGAGAGACAAGGCTAGAAAAATAAAGGGAAGCGTGAGCAAAGAGAAATGGGGAGAAGCAACAAGGGTAACGCAGAAGCACTCGCCAAGGCACACACTCGTAGGGGAGGGGATCCGTCCACTTCAGCTGTCGTGGTGCGGACGCTGCGGACCACTAGCGCTAGTGGTACCTCTGAGGTTACTAGAGGAAACTTGGGCCGAACATTCGAGCCCCTCCCTAATAGGGAGTTGTTCGGATTGGGTTGGTCTCGAGGGTCAGTGGTTCCCGATACCCTTGGGTGATCGGGTACGTCTCCGGACGGGGCTGAGTGAAGCCATATTTTCCCGTGTGCTAGCCTGCATAGCTAGTAGAGTGAGTGAGTGTGTAGTGTTTTACGGCCCGTCGACAACAAGGTCATTTGGACCCGAAGTCAACTCTAAAAACTAAAAGCTACACAAAGTTAAAAAGTAAGATAAAATATAAACACTCAACTATTAAAAGCACATAAAAAACTCATCCCAGTACTAAAAACTTAAAATCTCTAAAATTAATAAATATAAAATACAAGTCAGACTTGTTTATTAAAACCGATTTTAAAAACAAACCGCAGAGCTTTATCCACGGCCACTGGGTCGTCTCCTAAAATACCGTGCAAGTTAGTTCTTAGGCCGAAAGACTGGGGAACGCGGGTGTACTGCGGGCAATCCAGCAATACATGCCGCACAGTGAGGCGTGCTGCACACGGAGCACACACACAGGGGCCGGTTCCCCTCTTAAGAGGTGGCCATAAGTCGCACGTGTGTGCCCAATTCTCAGCCGGGTGAGTATCAACTCGGCCCGCCGGTTATCCCTGCAGGAAGTTAGCCAGGGTTGTACGCTCTCCTTTATTGCCCGGAATTGTGTGCCTTCCAAAGCTGTCCAGGAGTGCTGCCAAGCAGATAGGAGTTGGCGACGGAAAAAACGTTGCACATCCTGGTATGGCACCGTAGTTGTTAAACTCCGGGGCAAACGGCAAAGGGACTTATCAGCCGCGTCCGCCTCCTCGTTCCCGGAAATCCCAACATGGCCTGGGGTCCAAGTAAAAACAAAATTGTATCCGCGACTGAGCATTTGCGAGATCTGGGCCTGTATTTTTAAAACAATTGCGAGAGCGGCAGTGTGCTGTTGCAAGACCTGAAGAGCACTTAGAGAGTCAGTGCAGACAATAAAAGAGCCAGGAGCTAACTTGCAAATAAAAAGGCGCAAATAGAAGGTGGCGTACAGCTCTGCGGAGAAAACTGAAGTGGAGTCCAGAAGGCGAAATTTATGAGCCTCACCGTTAATGAAGAACGCGCAACCTGTAGTGCTACGTAACTGAGAACCGTCTGTAAAGACCGGAACATAGGGTAATGGCTCAGTAGTTCGGCAAAAAGTGGTTGGAACACCGAATGTGGAGTAGCGAGTCTAGAGTTGCTTGAAAGAGCGAGATCGAACCGCGCACGATTTAGCTGCCATGCAGGATAAGGGCTGATGGACGACCTCACCACCGGAGGCATTCGGAGGTCATGCGAATGTAGGAGATTCCAAAGCTTATTCCCATGGGGCGCAACCGAGAACCAGGGCGCATATAACGGTGGACTAAATGTGGACACAGAACTGGTTTAAAACAAGGATGATTGGGATAACTTGCCATCTTCGAGACGTATGAGCAGAGTAACAGAGAGCGACGAATATAGAGTGGAGGTTCGCCTGATTCTGCATACCGGCAGTCGACTCGAGTGGTGAGGAAAGCTCCTGTGGCAAGGCGGATGCCAGTATGATGCACAGAACTAAAATGCGAAGTTTAGAAGGTGCGCTAGATTACCAGGCCTCCCCACCGAGGCCATATTGGTAGCCTTCCCATTTTGGAGTTGGCGTGCGTAAGTGACGTACTCACTTCCATCCCTTCTCGAGTCCAAAGGAGGACCAGGTCTTGTCCTATGTAAAGTCCCACGGAGGCGCCGGGCGCCGTTTTGCGACAGCTAGTACCTCCTTGGTTGAAGGAGGCCCGGGTCCTTGGTCCTACGGGTCAAGGATTAATGCCAGTAAAACCTATAGCAATAAATCTATTTCCCTCTGGGGGAGATGATCCGTCCCCTTCAGCAGCCGTGGTGCGGGCATTGTGGACCCCTAGCACTCGTGGTACCTCTGACGTTACTAGAGGAACCTCGGGCCGAACATTCGAGCCCGTCCCTCTGGGAGTTTTTCGGATTGGGTTGGTCTCGACGGGGCAGTGGTTCCTGATATCCGTGGGTGATCGGGTACGTCTCCGGACTGGGTTGAGGGAAGCCATCAATATTCCCGGGTAATAGCCAGCATAGCTAGTAGAAGATGTGCTAGATCACCAGGTGGCCCCACCGAGGTAATATCGGTATCCCTCACCTTTCGTGTTGGCGTGCTTAAGTGGCGTATCCACTTCCATCCCATCTTTAGTCCACAAAATCCGATGGGAGGCTTGTTAGTAACCCAGGTCTTATCCTATGGAAAGCCCCACAGAGGACGCCGTGTGCCCTGATTTTCCCTGATTGTATGAGGCCCGGCTATTGGTCCTACGGGTTAATGACTGATGGGAGTAGAACCTCTGGACTCAACTGTCCTCCAGAGCAATGAGGATCAGACCACGATAGTCTAGAACTACCTGTACACGCATTTTCGATCAACCACCTTTGCAGAACTAAAGTCTGTTCTGCAGGAAAAGACAAATAAACATAATTTCGTGGACGACACTGTAGGCAACCATGCGACACAAATTATCCTGTAGCAATACTGTCTGCTAGGCACTAAAGCTTCCAAAGACGAGTTCAGGCTGTATAGACCTGTGAAGCCGGCCCCACCTCCGAGCAGGATGGAAGCACCTGCATGTTTGAAGAAAAAGTGCTTGATGCAGTCGCCTGATGGTGATTCCTTTTTATTTATTTTGATTCTGCATTTCTTATGTCTTGACCTCTAGATGCTATACCAAGGCATAGTATTTCATTGTTATATGTACTCAAACATAATAATTATATTGATATTTACTAAAAATTTTGCAGAAAACCTAACATACTGTCACCAGAACGTCGGAAATTCCTATAGAACTGGCCGGCAGGAGGGTCATACGAGAAGTATTCAAGGCCACACCCACCCATTTATCTCAGTCACTGACTGAGGGGTTGATTAGCGAAGTGTCACTTGTCGCTGGCCGCCTCTTTCCCCTTCCCCTGCCGTCTGGATCCTTCGCGGCGAATCACTGAAACGAGAGACTTCGAGAAAACAGCGATATTCCTATAAAAAGGGCTGCAGTGAGTGAGTTGTGTCAGTTCTTGGCGAGCCACGTAGGAGCGCCGTGCTAGCGTACGGACGAGAAGACTGTGTACGTGCATCGGAAGAGTGTACGTAACTGTGAACGTGCAGTGGAACTGTAACGGACGAAGTGGTGAATCGTAATTGTGTGCATTACGTAATTCTGTGTAATTGGCAAGTGTTTAACTGTAAGTCGGTGGAAATAAAGAAAATTTTGAGTTTGTGCAATTGGAGTTTTTATTTTACGAACCCGCAAAGTCACAATACCTTAACCTACCTAATCTAACTTAACTAATCTAACTTCTACAATTGTAGCTGACAATTTTCACAATCTAAACTACTTCTACTTTCCTATCTCTAATAAATCATCTTTCCTTTTGTTCTTGTGTTGATGTTGTCTTCTTCTGCCGCTTCAAGTCCTTCTATTGAATCCAAGATTGTCCTCTTTTATTAATCCTTCGATTAGGTGAAGTTGCTCCTCTTCCTTTGATTGCTGAAGCTAGGTATTCATATTCTGTCCTCGAAGTCGTTCAGAACTTCTTGGTGTGCAAGGTGGTTCACGATATCTATTGAATATTGTTTCTTACACGTCATTGCTTCTGTCTTTGTTGATTACATTCATCTATTACTATTGTTGAGATCTTGTCCAGTGTCAATGCTAGTATTTTAAAATCTTCACTCTTCCTAATGATGTTCCATATATATTTTCCCTCTAATTCTTTCCTCTCTTCTTCTAGCTGTTGTGTATACTTTGTCCATTCAAATAAAGCGTGTTCCGGATTATCTTCTTGCATGCAGGTTGTTCACATGGTTTCATCTGTCTTTCCTATCTTGCCCGACGGTGATATTCCTTGAGGCAGAATAAGTCCTACAGCGTCAAAATGAAAGTCGCTGCAGAATGGGGTGTGTCCTCACAACAGGAATCTGGCACGCCGCAGATTTGAAGGTCCGTCTACGAAGGCGAGTGTCCGTGGGGCAGAGAAAGGAGTCCACGTACACAGGAGACTCGATGAAGCAGGAAAGAAACAAAACACAAATTAGTAAGCGTAACGAAATATAATGAAATGAATAGTTTTTTGTATGTTGGATTTTTGGATTATTATAAAATAAATTTTAAATTTTATATATTTGGTATAGTTATTATAAAGATGTTTTTTATGTATTTAGTATGTATGAGGGTCTTATCTTTGTATGATATGATTAAATGAGTTGATGTGAATGTTGTAAATGATTTTGTTGTGTTATAGTCTGTGAGGTTTAACTAGTCGTGTGCCTTTTAGAAAGAGAAAGGAATACTGACCGCTCACTCTATGACGTAGCGGGCAAAGCAGACACCCCAGCCAAGCGTGCATCAGTGACGGAGCGCCCCTTCTCCACTCCGTCCGATTGTTGCTCATCCCCCGATACACAGTCAGAAATTTCAAACGAATCTTCGTTTTCTTCTTCCGATTCCAAATCTTTTAAATTTATAACTAATCTGTCTGTAATTTCATCTATCAGACCGTCTTTGCCCCGGTAAAACTATTCAGTGTTTTGTACATGCTCACACGTGCTTTTCCAGCTTTCTGGGGTCACTTTTCTAATCGCATTATGAAACAAGGCTCTTACATCGACACTTTTAAATGAAATGTTATGTTTGGCATCATCATTCTTCACTTGTGCCCAAATAAGTTCTATAGCATTAAAGTTGCAGTGATAAGGTGGCAATCTTACTACGGTATGACCGTGTACCTCTGCGAGACTATTTCATACACTTTGAAATTATCCTTTTCAGTTTAACTAATTCGTATAGCACTGGATTTGTCGCTTGTGGATCAAACTCAATATTCCTATAACGAAGCCATTCCTGCATATGGGATTTGAGTGAAGATGAAGTGGGTGCTTTATTAATTTCTATGGAATGATAAGGGGCATTGTCCATAATGATGACATCACTAGACGGGATGTTAGGTAGAAATGTATTAACAAACCAATCCTTGAAAACATTATTACCCATTTCTTCATGGTAGTCTTTGGTTGAATTTGACTTAAAAGTTAGCAAAGCATTAGGAATAAATCCTGGTGAATATCCAGCATGTTCATATATAATTGGCTGCCCTTTGCCGATTGGTGTTTTAAGAGGGAAATC
>CM060954.1:14444198-14474198 GCA_030765055.1 Mantis religiosa | reverse complement strand
CTTGTTGAAATGTCGGCAAACACTGCAAAAGTTCTGACAATACTTCTAGTGCCTTCAGTGCCTCGTATTCTTATACGAGGGTCCTTCAATAAATAACCGAATTAATTTAATTGTATTTAAATAAACCTCCCTGGAGCGTCATGGCTGCTAGTGGTGGAAAGGTGAATGCTTTCTCTAGCAGTGCTGTGAGTGCCAGTCATGCAGAGTCAATCAGTTGGGAGTTAGAGTCCGATACGTGAGGTCGTGTTTACTGCACTCACTATGCAACAGAAACTACAGCAACGTCCATCAATAAAGTTCTGTGTTCTGTTAGACAACTCCTACAGAAACCTTTGAAATGGTGCAGCAAGCATTCAAGGACCAATCTTTAGACAAAACACAAGTCTTTGAGTGGTATAAACGTTTCAAAGGAGGTCATGAAGACCTTCAAGATTCTCCGCGCCCTGGAAGACCCGTAACAGCAAAATCGGAAGTCAACATTAACACAACTGACGTAATTGTGCGAGAAGATCGCTGTATAACAATTTCGAAAGTTGCAGACACTGCATTTGTCTGTTGGAACTTTAGACGACATAATTAGCAATGATCTTGGCTATCGAAAGTTGCAGCGAAATGGGTACCGCACTGCTGAAGGACAAACAGAAGGCTCACTGCGTCATGGCGTGTCCGGAATGGCTCGGGAGCCAGACTTTCTGAATAGGTTCATCACTTGTGACGAGAGCTGGTTCCAACATAACGACCCGTGCTGAAGGACGACAGAAGGCTCACCGCGTCATGACGTGTCAAGAATATCTCGGGAGCCAGACTTTCTGAATAGGTTCATCACTTGTGACGAGAGCTGGTTCCAACATAACGACCCGTGCTGAAGGACGAACAAAATGCCCACCGCGTCATGACGTGTCAAGAATGGCTCGGGAGCCAGACTTTCTGAATAGGTTCATCACTTGTGACGAGAGCTGGTTCCACCATAGTGACCCGTTAACAAAACAGGAGAGTTCGCAGTGGAAACTTTCATCCAGCCCATTGCCTAACTAAGCAAAAGTTCAGAAAAGTGCAGGAAAAGACATCCATCTCGTAGTCTTTGAAGAAGAGGGCATTCTGTATGATCATGTTGTAACCAATCAACGCACAGTAACTGCTGCTTATTATTGTGACACACTGAAGGGGTCACTAAAGAAGAAAAAACGACGAGAAGCGACCAGATCTCGCAAGGAGAGGATGGATCTTGCATCAGGATAATGCCCCTGCTCATTGAGCTCGTGAAACTCAAGATGTCATCGCAGTAATGGGCATTGAGATGATGCCTCATCCACCTCATGCCTCATCCACCATGCCACATCCACCATGCCTCATCCTTGAGGCCGCGCCGTGGCTCAGTGGTTAAACCACTTGGCTCGCACCGGCGATCTCTTGCTGATATTGCCTATTAATAAAAACAGTTATTATTATTATTATTATTATTATTATTATTATTATTATTATTATTATTATTATTATTATTATTATTATTATTATTATTATTATTATTATTATTATTATTATTATTATTATTATTATTATTATTATTATTATTATTATTATTATTATTATTATTATTATTATTATTATTATTATTATTATTATTATTATTATTATTATTATTATTATTATTATTATTATTATTATTATTATTATTATTATTATTATTATTATTATTATTATTATTATTATTATTATTATTATTATTATTATTATTATTATTATTATTATTATTATTATTATTATTATTATTATTATTATTATTATTATTATTATTATTATTATTATTATTATTATTATTATTATTATTATTATTATTATTATTATTATTATTATTATTATTATTATTATTATTATTATTATTATTATTATTATTATTATTATTATTATTATTATTATTATTATTATTATTATTATTATTATTATTATTATTATTATTATTATTATTATTATTATTATTATTATTATTATTATTATTATTATTATTATTATTATTATTATTATTATTATTATTATTATTATTATTATTATTATTATTATTATTATAATTTATTATTATTATTATTATTATTATTATTATTATTATTATTATTATTATTATTATTATTATTATTATTATTATTATTATTATTATTATTATTATTATTATTATTATTATTATTATTATTATTATTATTATTATTATTATTATTATTATTATTATTATTATTATTATTATTATTATTATTATTATTATTATTATTTTGATATTTAAAACAAAATATTGGATAAGCGCAAGTGTTATTACGTCCTTCAGATCGGAAGTAAAGACTTTTCTAAATTGACGATACGTAAAAACCCCTAACTTGATAAATGAGTCTCTCAGCAATATTATATTGTGTATACACACATTATAGCATGGGATATTGAGAACAACACTCAGCAAAGAACGTCCATATGTAACAATACAAGAAAAAGACTTGTTCTATTAGTACCATTCTGGTATCCTAACTCATACCTAGTTATTATTCACATTGTTCACAGCACGAAATAGTTTCTTTAAAGTATATCGATTTTCTATTGAGGTAAAGAAGATCAAAATAATAAATTATTATCAACAGTTTAAAAATCATTAGTGTAAATGGTACAGATGAAATTTATGTGAAATTATGTGTGGATTAATTGTTTAGAATTGAATTTATAACTAACAAATTGAACTCTCACGGATACAATTTGGACATTTCATGTAGTATATAAGGACGGCAGGCATGACAGCGTAGTGGGGAGGTCCGGTGTTACAGGGTCACTCTTAGGAGTACATATGTGTATATGAGTATATGTGTGCAAGAAGAAGGCGCGAAATGCGACTCTTGGCCACAGAGTATAAAGTGGCACCAACCCATGTAGCGACTATGACTTCCCTTTTTGAAAATCTTATAACATTTTTTAGTGTTCATCTATTACTATTCAAATCCTTCAGTCCTTTCAGTCCTTACATCACCTCCTCGTCCGACGAACACCCACAGACACACAACGCTCAGCTCCACAATGGCGTCTTTTCCTGTAGTTTTCTTAAATATTTTTATACACGAGTATATTTACATTACATGTTTGAAGAAAATAGTTGGTAGTAAATGCAGGAAGGTTTAAAGTAAGATATGTTTAATGGCAGTATTATTATCTTTATGCTTATTTTGTTGATTTTAATTATGTAATATTATCTGCAGAGAACTTTTGTAAAACATATATATAAAAATTATGTAAAGGGTTAGAATGTTTATACCCTGGATTATTGAATAACTGATTTTATATGACTCGTCATTATAACGATATATTGAATAGACAAAACATTTTAAAGGTAAATTTAAATATTCATTTCTATATTATAGTTGCTGGAAGAGTAAGAGGAATTAATAACAATGATAAAGACAATAACATTAACAGTAACAATAATAACAATAACAATAATTATAATATAAATAGTCAGTAACAGCTGCAATGGGAAGGAAAAATTAAAAATGCACTTAGTTAAATGATTATTGATTTCAACACAGTGGCGCCTAACGGACAGAGTTTGAACGAAAATATTGATCCTCTGGTAGCTTGGCGTCACTTGAGCACTTCGTGTCTGGCCATCATCAAGGACAGACCTATGTACCATTCTGTTTCTTATACTCTTTTTATATCCTACACTGTATTTCCCCGAGGCCAAGCCCCTCCTTCGGGAGTTGTTCGGATTGGGTTGGCTTCGAGGGGGTAGTGTGTTTCCGATACCCGTGGGAGATTGGGTACGTCTTCGGACGGGGTTGAGGGTAGCAATTAAGTTTCCGGGTACTAGCCTGCTCAGCTAGTAGAAGGTGTGCTAGATCACCAGGCGGCCCCACCGAGGTCATATCGGTAGTCTTCACCTTGAGTGTTGACGCGCGTAAGTGGCGTATTCACTTCCATCCCGTCTTGTGTCCCTAGGACCAGATGGGGGGGGGCTTGTTAGGAAACTAGGTCTTGCCCTATGGAAAGCCCCACGGAGGACCCCGGGCGCACTTTAAGGGACAGCTCGGATAACTCCCTGGTTGAAAGAGGCCCGGGACTTGTTCCTACGGGTTCAAGGCTAATGGGAGTAGACCATCTGGACTCAACTCACCTGTATTTCCCCGAGGGGGAGGGGATCCGTCCCCTTCAGCTGCAGTGGTGCAGGCGCTGCGGAACCCTAGAACTCGTGGTACCTTTGACGTTCCTAAAGGAATCTCGGGTCGAATATTCGAGCCCTTCCCTGGTTGGAAGTTGTTCGGGTTGGGTTGGAATCGAGGGGGCAGTGGTTCCCAATACCCACGGGTACATGGGTACTGCTGACCAGGCTACGGCCGCCCTGAGGGGGTAGAGGGTTGCCTAAAGAGTCCCGGGTACTAGCCTGCAGTTAGTAGAAGGTGTGCTAGATCACCAGGCTACGGCCGCCCGGAGGGGGTAGAGGGTTGTCTAATAGGTTCCGGGTACTAGCCTGCAGTTAGTAGAAGGTGTGCTAGATCACTAGGCTACGGCCGCCCGGAGGGGGTAGAGGGTTGCCTAAAAATTCCCCGGTACTAGCTTGCAAAGTTAGTAGAAGGTGTGGTAGATCACCAGGCTACAGCCGCCCGAGGGGGTAGAGGGTTGCCTAAAAGGTCCCGAGTACTAGCCTGCAGAGCTAGTAGAAGGTGTGCTAGATCACCAGGCTACGGCCGCCCGGTGGGAGTAGAGGGTTGCCTCATAAGTCCCGGGTACTAGCCTGTAGAGCTAGTAGAATGTGTGGTGGATCACCAGGCTACAGCCGCCCGAGGGGGTAGAGGGTTGCCTAAAAGGTCCCGAGTACTAGCCTGCAGAGCTAGTAGAAGGTGTGCTAGATCACCAGGCTACGGCCGCCCGGTGGGAGTAGAGGGTTGCCTCATAAGTCCCGGGTACTAGCCTGTAGAGCTAGTAGAATGTGTGCTAGATCACCAGGCTGCGGCCGTCCGGAGGGAGTAGAGGGTTGCCTCATAAGTCCCGGGTACTAGCCTGTAGAGCTAGTAGAAAGTGTGCTAGATCACCAGGCTACGGCCGAACGGAGGGGGTAGAGGGTTGCCTCATAAGTCCCGGGTACTAGCCTGTAGAGCTAGTAGAAGGTGTGCTAGATCACCAGGCTGCGGCCGTCCGGAGGGAGTAGAGGGTTGCCTCATAAGTCCCGGGTACTAGCCTGTAGAGCTAGTAGAAGGTGTGCTAGATCACCAGGTGGTCCCACCGAGGTTATCGGTAGTCTTCCTCTGGCAATAACTGCATTTCCCCGTGGAGCAGGTGGTCCGTCCCCTTCAGCTGTCGCGGTGCGGGCGCTGCGGACCCTTAGCACTCGTGTTACCTCTGACGTTAGTAGAGGAACCTCGGGCCGAACATTCGAGCCCCTACCTGATTGGGAGTTTTTCGCATTGGGTTGGACTCGAAGGAGTAGCGGCTTCGGATACCCGTGGGTGATCGGATACGTCTCCGGACGGGGTTGACGGAAGCCATTAATATTCCCGCGTGCAGATGTATTATTTTATCTTGAAAGGAATCCTGCGCGGTAGGGATGAGTAGCAACTGTGGTGGGGATAGTGCACTTATCGCCAGAATGCGTCACACGCGTAAGATTACGAGAGGGGAGGGCGGTGCATAAGGTGTCTAAAAACAAATTTCATTCTCGAAGCCAGTTTTGCAGCTCTTATAAACTAAGTTGTAATTCTTACTATGGTAGTAATCTCCACGCTTTTGTTGGATCTTAAATGGTACATAGCCATTTGGAACAAAACCCTGTTCTCCTCCAGCAGGCATGATAAACAACTGCCGGCCTTTCAATATCGCTGCAGAGTCCCTGTAACGTATTTCACTCCAGGCACATGGTCCAGTATGTGCTGTATTTATGTAAGTTTTATCCATATAAACCTTATAAACTTCACTTCGATATCTCCGAAAATTTCGTAAATGCTTAAGCCTTTTTGCACGTATGGTGCGATGTTCGATTAAAATTTGTCTATCACGCTTAGTGTTTTGTTTTAAATAATCCTAGCTTCAAAAGAACTCTTCTTAATGTTCAGACACTGCCTTGGAAGTCAATAGAATTTTTAAACTTCATAAGCACTTTCTTCAAAAATGGTCTTCTGTGCTTTAAAAATTATTCATAGTTCGCCTAACTACTTCTGAATTAAAACATCCAAATTAGATTTTGTGCATGTTCTTAATCTTTGTTTTCTGGGCATAGAGAAGGACGTTGTTGCACTAGCAAGAATGGCTTTTCTTTCATTAATAACTCTCCTAAACTGCTTTCAGACACAACTGTTGCCTCAGATCCCCTTCCCCAGATTTTTATAGCTGACCCAGACCATTGTGTCTTTTTTTATAAATCTATGGTATTGGTTATTACTTCTCGTGTTTTTAAATGTAGCACTTTATTTCCTAATGTGCTGCTAGGAGGCGTCATTTATAAATGCTCTGCATGTGTTTACTTGCTCACAGCTGGTACACAACTGACCTGCCCTCACCTCCAGTTGCAACCGTTCTGAGGTGGACTCGTCCAGATACCACTGCGCTTCGCTCTGCACTTTTCAAGATAAAAAATACATCTGTACTAGCCAGCATAGCTAGTAGAAGTTGTGCTAGATCACCAGGCGGCCCTACCGAGGTCATATCGGTAGCCTTCACATTTTGGTGTTGGTGGCGGTAAGTGGCTTATCCATTTCCATCCCGTCTTGAGTCCACAGGACCAGATGGGGTGGAGGCTTGATATTCTCCAGGTCTTGCCTACGGAAAGCCCCATGGAGGCGGTGGGCGCCCTTTTGGGACACTTCGGTAACTCCCTGGTCGAATGAGTCCCGGGTCCTTTGTCCTACGGGTCCAGGGATAATGGGAGTAGATCCTCTGGCATAACGAGTGTGTATTTCCCCGTCGGAGGAGGGGATCCGTCCACTTCAGCTGCCGCAATGTGAGCGCTGCGGACCCCTAGCACTCGTGGGGAACATAGAAGAAAACAACAGGCCTCGATGAGCAGATTTAGAAAGTCCAGAAAAAAAGGATAAATAATAACAATCAGGAACAGAAAGAGATAAGTAAACTTTGAAGTAAGAAATGAAGGAGAAGTAAATTAGGTTAGGAATGAAGTGAAAGGAAATTAAGAACAAGTTGGGAAACAAACCGAATGTTCTGAAACGGAAATGTGTCAACAGATGTCTTAAAAGGAACAGAATACTGAGAGAGGAACAGGTTCAAATGTTACAGAAAGAAAAGTAGGAAAAATCTTGAAGACTACAAACGGAAAGGAAAGAAATAGCTCAGAGATTAGAGAAAGAAATGGAGGAATTAGCATGTATGTTACATTACATTACATGGTTCAATGTATCTTAGGGAAACAGCAATGATTTTAGTACGTTTATTAATATTTTGTTAAGTAGATACTGGGGAGCAGGTAGCCAGGTGTGAGACTACAACTCTGCAATGGGAAATACAATCCTAGGACAGACCAATCATTGGTAAATTGTTTCATGGGAATAACAAAAAAGTAACAAATGCTAGACGGACCTCTAAGAAACGAGATGTAATTAATCTCGTAATTACTCAATTTACAGAAGATATACAACATTATCTAATTATAGGTAAACCAGAATACAAAGCAGCCATTATAGACTTATCGTTAACCCTGGAAACTGTTAAGTAGAAACAAAGTTTAATCAGAACCAGACAAACCACGAAAGATTAGAAAGAAAATTTGAAACTTCTTTCGGGTATTGGACAAAGGCGTATCAAAATAAAATCATTGAGTTTAGGGATAGATATCATAATCCAATAGCAAATGGGATATAGCAAAGATATACTACTTGTTGCACTAAACCATTTAAGTTAGATCATCCACTTTGGCTGGGTTAAAGGCCACTACGGAATAGAAGGGAATGAACTAGCAGATAGACTTGCAAAACGCGCTGCTATCGAAGATAGTGAAACAGTGTACAACAAAATACCAAAAGACATAATTGTAACGAGAGCGAAGGAATATGGACTCAACAGGTGGCAACAAGTCTGGACGAACACAACGAAAGGTGCAGTGACTAAAGCGTTCTTCCCGTTAGTGAAAAACAGATTGCGTCAAAAGATTCCAATATCCCCAGAACTCACTACAATGTTAACTGGCCATGGAAAATTAAACGCATACCTATACCGATTTAGAATAATAAATAACCCACTCTGTCCTTGCGGAGAAGAAGCACAGACCGTTAACCATATAATATTCATTTACAGAAGACTTGATAAACAAGACTAGAATTGGCAAAAAGTGTAACAAGCAATGGAGGGAAATGGCCTACCACCAACGAGAAGATTGCGAATAATCACCTGAAGTCGTTCGTAAAAATTGCAACTTCTATAAAAATCACGGACATGGACTGAAAGATTTGGAGTGTAATAACGACAAATTGTGAACTCTATACAATCAACTTACTCCGGTTTCATCATAATCTTACAATTAACTAAAACATAAAGCACTACTTCTAAAAAAATGACAAGTATTTAGAGTGAAATACTTAAAAATTGTGAACTCACAAAAATCAGCTAGAAGAATAGACTCAATTTAATGTAAATAGTGTCTAGAACAGAGAATAATCCAATGTAAAATTGTTGTAATGTTTACAATTACTAATTCAAAATAGGACATGTAGCTATAAATCATGTAGTATTACTATGTAATGGAGCATGCTGTTGATATCAATAAAGCAAAAAAATCATTATCATCATCATCAGCATTATCATCATCATCATCATCATTATCATCATGTTGATGTTTAAAACAAAATATTGGATATGCGCAAGTGTTATTACGTCCTTCAGATCGGAAGTAATGACTTTTCTAAGTTGACGATACGTAAAAACCTCTAACATGATAAACGAGCCTCTCAGCAATATTACATTGTGTATACACACATAATAGCATGGGATATTGAGAACAACACTCAGCAAAGAACCCCCATATGTAACAATATAAGAAAAAGAATTATTATATTAGTACCATTTTGGTATCCTAACTCATACCTAGTTATTATCCAATTTGTTCGCAGAACGAAACAGCTGCTTAAAGTATATCGGTTTTTTACTGAGGTAAAGAAGATCAAAATAATAAATTATTATCAACAGTTTAAAAATCATTAGTGTAAATGGTGCAGATGAAATTTATGTGAAATTATGTGTGCATTAATTTGTTAGAATTGAATTTATAACTAACAAATTGAACTCTCGCGGATACAATTTGGACATATCAGGTAATATATAAGGACGGTTAATATGATGGCGTAGTGGGGAGGTCCGGTGCTACAGGGTCACTCTTAGGAGTATATATGTGTGTATGAGTATATGTGTGCAAAAAGAAGGTATCAAGCTTTGGCGCGAAATGCGACCCTTGGCCACAGAGTATAAAGTGGCACTAACCCATGTAGCGACTATGACTTCCCTTTTTGAAAATTTTATAACATTTTTTAGTGTTCATCTATTACTATTCAAATCCTTCAGTCCTTTCAGTCCTTACATCACCTCCTCGTCCGACGAACACCCACAGACACACAACGCTCAGCTCCACAATGGCGTCTTTTCCTGTAGTTTTCTTAAATATTTTTATACACGAGTATATTTACATTACATATTTGAAGAAAGGTGAATGCAAGGAAGGTTTAAATTAAGATATGTTTCATGGCAGTATTATTATCTTTATGCTTATTTTGTTGATTTTAATTATGTAATATTATCTGCAGAGAAATTTTGTAAAACATACATATAAAAATTATGTAAAGGTTTAGAATCTTTATACTCTGGATTATTGAATAACTGATTTTATGTGACTCGTCATTATAACGATATATTGAATAGACAAAACATTTTAAAGGTAAATTTAAATATTCAGTTCTATATTATAGTAGCTGGAAGAGTAAGAGGAATTAATAACAATGATAAAGACAATAACATTAACAGTAACAATAACAACAATAACAATAATTATAATATAAATAGTCAGTAACAGCTGGAATGGGAAAGAAAAATTAAAAATGCACTTAGTTAAATGATTATTGATTTCAACACAGTGGCGCCCAACGGACAGAGTTTGAACGAAAATATTGATCCTCTGGTAGCTTGGCGTCACTTGAGCACTCCGCGTCTGGCCATCATCAAGGACAGACCTGCGTACCGTTCTGTTTCTTAAACTCTTTTTATATCCTACACTGTATTTCCCCGAGGCCTAGCCCCTCCTTCGGGAGTTGTTCGGATTGTGTTGGCTTCGAGGGGGCAGTGTGTTCCCGATACCCATGGGAGATTGGGTACGTCTTCGGACGGGGTTGAGGGAAGCCATTAAGTTTCCGGGTACTAGCCTGCTCAGCTAGTAGAAGGTGTGCTAGATCACCAGGCGGCCCCACCGAGGTCATATCGGTAGTCTTCAACTTTAGTGTTGACGCGCGTAAGTGGCGTATCCACTTCCATCCCGTCTTGTGTCCCTAGGACCAGATGGGGGGGCTTGTTAGGAAACTAGGTCTTGCCCTATGGAAAGCCCCATGGAGGACGCCGGGCGCCCTTTAAGGGACAGCTCGGATAACTCCCTGGTTGAAAGAGGCCCGGGTTTTGTTCCTACGGGTTCAAGGCAAATGGGAGTAGACCCTCTGGACTCAACTCAACTGTATTTCCCCGAGGGGGAGGGGATCCGTCACCTTCAGCTGCAGTGGTGCGGGCGCTGCGGAACCCTAGAACTCGTGGTACCTTTGACGTTCCTAAAGGAATCTCGGGTCAAATATTCGAGCGCCTCCCTGGTTGGTAGTTGTTCGGATTGGGTTGGACTCGAGGGGGCAGTGGTTCCCAATACCCACGGGTAAATGGGTACTGCTGACCAGGCTACGGCCGCCCGGAGGGGGTAGAGGGTTGTCTAATAGGTTCAGGGTACTAGCCTGCAGTTAGTAGAAGGTGCTAGATCACCAGGCTACGGCTGCCCGGAGGGGGTAGAGGGTTGTCTAATAGGTTCCGGGTACTAGCCTGCAGTTAGTAGAAGGTGTGCTAGAGCACTAGGCTACGGCCGCCCGGAGGGGGTAGAGGGTTGCCTAAAAATTCCCCGGTACTAGCCTGCAAAGTTAGTAGAAGGTGTGGTAGATCACCAGGCTACAGCCGCCCGAGGGGGTAGAGCTAGCCTGTAGAGCTAGTAGAATGTGTGCTAGATCACCAGGCTGCGGCCGCCCGAAGGGGGTTGAGGTTTGCCTAATAAGTCCCGGGTACTAGCCTACAGAGCTAGTAGATGGTGTGCTAGATCACCAGGTGGTCCCACCGAGGTTATCGGTAGTCTTCCTCTGGCAATAACTGTATTTCCCCGTGGAGCAGGTGGTCCGTCCCATTCAGCTGTCGCGGTGCGGGCGCTGCGGACCCTTAGCACTCGTGGTACCTCTGACGTTACTAGAGGAACCTCGGGCCGAACATTCGAGCCGCTTGCTGACTGGGATATTTTCGCATTGAGTTGGACTCGAAGGAGCAGCGGCTTCGGATACCCGTGGGTGATCGTGTACGTCTCCGGACGCGGTTGAGGGAAGCCATTAATATTCCCGAGTACAGATGTATTATTTTATCTCGACAGGAATCCTGCGCGGTAGGGATGAGTCGCATCTGTGGTGGGGATAGTGCACCTATCGCCACAATGCGTCCCAAGCGTAAGATTACGAGAGATGAAGGCGGTGCATAAGCTGTCTAAAAACAAATTTCATTCCCGAAGCAAGTTTTGTAGCTCTTATAAACTAAGTTGTAATTCTTACTATGGCAGTAATCTCCACGCTTTTGTTGGATCTTAAATAGTACATAGGCATTTGGAACAAAACCCTGTTCTCCTACAGCAGGCATGATAAACAACTGTCGGGCTTTCAATATCGCTGCAGAGCCCCTGTAACGTATTTCACTTCAGGCATATGGTCCAGTATGTGCTGTATTTATATAAGTTTCATCCATATAAACTATATAAACTTCACTTCGATATCTCCGAATATTTCGTAAATACTTAAGCCTTTTTGCACGTATGGTGCGATATTCGATTAAAATTTGTCTGTCACGCTTAGTGTTTTGTTTTAAATAATTCTAGCATCCAAAGAACTCTTCTTAATGTTCAGACACAGCCTTGGAAGTCAGTAGAATTTTTAGCTTTATAAGCACTTTCATAAAAAATGGGCTTCTGTGCTTTAAAAATTATTCAGAGTTCGCTTAACTACTTCTGATTTAAAACATCCAAATTAGATTTTGTGCATGTTCTTAATCTTTGTTTACTGGGCATAGAGAAGGACGTTGTTGCACTAGCACCAATGGCTTTTCTTTCCTTAGTAACTTTCCTAAACTGCTTTCAGACTCAACTGTTGCTTCAGATACCCCTCCCCAGATTTTTATAGCTGACCCAGACCATTGTTCCTTTTTTATAAATCTATGGATATTGGTTATTAGTTCTGGTGTTTTTAAATGTAGCAATTTCCTAATGTGCCGCTAGGAGGCGTCATTTATAAATGGTCTCTTCGAACCAGAAGACAAGCACATTTTGAAACAAGCTGTAGTGTTACCGAGTAGTTCTGCACGTGTTTACTTGCTCGCAACTGGTACGCAACTGACCTGCCCTCCCCTCCAGTTGCAACCGTTCTGAGGTGGACTCGTCCAGATACCACTGCGCATCGCTCTCCATCTGTCAAGATATAACAATACATCTGTACTAGCCTGCATAGCTAGTAGAAGGTGTGCTAGATCACCAGGTGGCCCTACCGAGGTCATATCGGTAGCCTTCCCATTTTGGTGTTGGCACGCTTAAGTGGCGTATCCACTTTCATCCCGTCTTGATTCCACAGTTCTAGATGGGGGGGGGGGAGCTTGTTAGTCTCTAGGTCTTGCCCTACGGAAAGCCCCACGGAGGCGGTGGGCGCCCTTTTGGGACAGCTCGGTAACTCACTGGTCGAGAGAGGCCCGGGTCCTTTGTCCTACGGGTCCAGGGCTAATGGGAGTAGAACCTCTGGCATAACGTGTGTGTATTTCCCCGTGGGGGGAGGGGATCCGTCCCTTTCAGCTGCCGTGGTGCGAGCGCTGTTGTTCCCTATCACTCGTGGGGAACATAGAAGAAACATAGAAGAAAACAACAAGTTTCGATGAGCAGATTTAGAAAGTCCAGAAAAAGGATAAATAATAACAATCAGGAACAGAAAGGGATAAGTAAACAGAAACTTTGAAGTAAGAAATGAAGGAGAAGTAGATCAGGTTAGGAATGAAGTGAAAGAAAATGAAGAACAGGTTGGGAAAGAAATCGAATATTCTGAAAAGGAAATGTGTCAACAAATCACTTTAAAAAGTAACAGAATATTGAAAGCGGAACAGGTACAAATGATAAAGCAAGAAAAGTAGGAAAAAGCTCGAAGACTACAAAAGGAAAGCAAAGAAATAGCTCAGAGATTAGAGAAAGAAAAGGGGGAATTAGCATATATGTTACATTACATTACATGGTTCAATGTATCTTAGGGAAACAGCAATGAGTTTAGGACGTTTAGTAATATTTTGTTAAGTAGATACTGGGGAGCAGGTAGCCAGGTATGAGACTAGAACTGAGCAATGGGAAATACAATCCTAGGACAGACCAATCATTGGTAAATTGTTTCATGGGAATAACAAGAAAATAACAAATGCTAGACGGACTTGTGTATGAACAAGATGTAATTAATCTCGTAATTAATCAATTTCGAGAAGATATACTATATTATCTAATTATAGCTAAACCAGAATACAAGGCAGCCATTACAGACTTATCGTTGACCCTGGAAACTAATAAGGAGAAACAAAGTATAATCAGAACCAGACAAACCACGAAAGATTAGAAAGAAAATTTGAAACTCCTTTCGGGTAATGGACAAAGGCGTATCAAAATAAAATAATTGAGTTTAGGGATAGATATCATAATCCAATAGCAAAGGGGAGAAAAGAATCACTGGGAACGTTGTGGGAGAAGTAATTTCAAAAAAACTGATAGAAATTGGCACGAAGCTGGTACACGGACTGGTAAACTCTACAAATTCAAGTAGATTTTATCAAAACGATAGACAATAAAGAAATTTTAGATGTAGAAGGTATCATGCAACTGGACATTTGACTAACATCGATAACAACGAGGTCATTGCACTCTCCAAGGCCAAGGTCATCTACCTCTACAAGTTCAAGGACATGCCGATAAGAACCAGCAAACCAAAGTGCTTATATCAGTGGGAACCTCTGCTAAATTTTGAAGACAGGTTTTCGAAAATAACAATTGAAAAAGATGTTATAGCAGTACCTTTTATATACGAGGTTGTTCAATAAAGAATGATCATAAATTTTTTACGGTCATAATTTTGCGCTCTAAAATTCAATCTTATTATACTCTGTTACCTTAATGTCAAACACGCCGTAGCAGTTTCATTGTTATGACTCCTGGTTCCCGCCTGTGAGAACCAGACAGGTTCAAACATGTTCAGTATCGCCTACCGCTGCAATGGAGGTAACATGCAGTTAAAGTCGATGTTAGAGGAATATCCGGAGTTTCTTTCAAATGTAGACCGCGCCATGGTTCAGTGGTTAGACCGCTTGGCTCTCACCAAGGTGGCCCGGGTTCGATCCCAGGCAACCACAAAGTAAGATTTGTGGTGGACAACATGGCGCTGGGGTGGGTTTTCTCCGGAATCTCCGGTTTCTCCCACCATCTCATTCCACCGGTGCTCCGTCTTCATCTCATGCACCATGAGTGTCATCGCCTGCCGTGCCGTATGTAGTAAAAGCGGGCGTTAAACACTACACATTTCATTTAATTTCTTTCAAACGTAATCACTGCTGATGAAACTTGGCTACATCATTTTGATCCTGAGAGCAAACAGCAAAGCTCAGTGTGGAAATCTCCTTCACCACCAAACCCCAAAAAAAGCAAAAGTGGTTGCTTCTGATGGGAAAGTTATGGTCATCTCATTCTTTGATATTCATGGAGTGGTTTATCAGCATGCTGTACCTGCACACACATCAGTAACTGGACAATACTACAGGGATGTCCTGAAAACATTCCAAGTCCATATCAGGCGCAAAAGACAACATTACCATGAAGCAGGCTGGATGCTCAAAGTATAAACTTGAAAGAAGCGTAGGGACAGTGAAGCACAAATTAGTACAAGTGAATCGAGAATATATTGACACATTGCTTCACTCACACTGTTTATTCACAGGACATGTTTCAAGAGCTCTTGCTCCTATCCTCAGCAGATACTCGATTAGTGTAAGTTGTAGTGGTTTCTTCTATCTCCGTATTGTCAATAGATGGCGTGATGTACTTGTCAAAGATGTCCGGTGGTGGAGTTTCAAAATTCATGACTCTATGACGATTTTTGTTGATGAAGATTTTTTCCCATACGGAAAGGTCTATGGGGTGATTAACGCATTTTATAAGAGATGTTTCCAAATTGATGTCATGTCTAGTATTCAAAAAATGAAAAGCCACTGCTGATTTTTCTGTTTCACCATTTCTAATGTTTCTTATATGTTCTTTAGTTCTGTTGTTAATATTTCTTTTTGTTTTTCCTATATAAATTTTAGGGCAAGTTTAACATTTGATCTCATAGATTCCTGGTTTTTCTTTGGTAGTGATTGAATTTTTGGGAGGGCCTTTTAACAAATTTCTGATATTAAACCTATTTTGAGGTGCAAGAGTTATGTTGTGTTTTGAGAAGATTTTTTGGAATTTGTTATAGGCTGATGGGTGGAAGGTTAATTATTTAAAAAGTATTTCTTTTTCTCCTGTAGGTTCTAGGGTGGTGGTTTCTTTTATTTTCTTAGCTTTGTTGAGTCTGTTAACTGTTTTGTCCACTAAATTTGGGTTGAAACCGTTGGATATAGCTACTTTTTTATGTGTAGGTATTCTTCTTGATAATCTTCTCTGTTTAGTGGAAAGTTGATCATCCGAAAGATTAAACTGTTGAAAATGGCATGTTGGTGTTGTTTTGGGTTGTAACTGTTGTTCTTGATGTAATTATCTGTGTGTGTCGGTTTCCTGTAAATACCAAAAGTGAGTTTGTTGTTCATTTTTTTGATCTTGATGTCCAAAAAGGGGAACACACCATCCTTTTCTGTTTCAGGTTTATGTATTTTGGGTAAACCATATATGTATGTTGTTTTTGGACTGTCTATTTTATTGTTCAATTTATCTCTTTTAGTCACGATTTTACTGTTTTTAATTGCTAATTCCACAGATTTACATGCTTTCTTTAATGGATTGTTTTCTAGTTTAACAAATTCTTTTCCGTTTAAAAGGTTGTCCATTTTTTTGCGATAATCTTCTGCGTCCAATATTACTATTTTGTTACCCTTGTCTGCTTTTGTGTAGACTACCGGTTTTTCATTTAAATTTTTTATTAATTTTATATATGAATATCTTTTTGAATTTACATTTTGAAAATGATCTAGAGTTTCTAAGCACTGTGTTCTGATCGTAGATTTTTTGTTATCGGGCAAATTATATATCGCTATTTCAATGTCCGCGATATAGTTTTAATGTTTTTTGTGTAATCTACACATGTTTTTAGGCCTTTGTTTAGAAAATCTATTTCTTTCTCCGTGAAGTTGCATGTGGATAGATTCGTTACATTGTTAGGTTTTTGACATGAGAGTAATAAATCTTGCTTTTTATGTGGATTTGGTTCTTGCTTCTTGCTGGATGCTGCACCACGATAATGCGCGGCCATATATAGCTAATTTTATTGCTGAATATATTGCAAAAATCAACATGAAGTGCATCTCTCACCCTCCCTACAGTCCAGATTTAGGCCCAAGTGACTTTTTTATATTCGCTAAGTTGAAGAAACGCCTTCGTGGGAGACATTATCCATCATCAGAAGCAGTGGTGAAGGCTGCGGAGCCGATTTTGAAGGAACTCTCAAAAATGGTTTCTAGCATGTCTTTGAAGACTGGCAGAAACGCTGGGACAAGTGCATCGCATTCAGGGGAGTCTATTTTGAGAAGAACCATCAAAATTATGAGGATGAATAAAGCTACGTTGTCAAAAAAAATTGTGATCATTGTTTATTGGACAGCCCTGGTATGATTGCAATTGTCAGATATCTGTGATAGATAATACAGGAGAAAATTCAGAGGCGATGCTTTCTTTGTAGAATATATTAATACAGGAACTGTGGAAGCAGATAAAGTAAGTATTGCGAAGTATTATGTAGATAATGAAATAGATAAAGGATATGATAGTGATAGTGAGATAAATGAAAACGAAGAGACTAATGTATACAAAGATAATCTCTAAAGAATTGTGAGTTGCTACGTAAATCAGAAAAACAACAAAAATTTAGAAGAGCTTTTGTGAGAAAAATTAGACTAATCTAATAATTTAGATTCAAGAGAAAAGGAACAACCATTTGAAATTCTTATTAATAATATAGATACATTCAAAGAAACATCAGGATTAGGTAACCATTTGAGATGTTACCAATCAAAAGTTTCTCACATAAGAGTAGACATAATCCACATGTGATTAGGGAAGAAGTTAAAGAAGGTATAAAGTTTTAGGTTATGCAGTACTTTATAGTAATACAGAACAAATGTGTACAAAAAGGTGCTAGTAAAGTTTGGTTATGTTCGGATGAAGTGAACGTGTAAAAGTGTATGCCCTAAGTGAGAAATGTTAAAATAGAGTGATTAAGTTAAATAAATGACGGAGGGACTAGATAAGGTGATAACAATATATAGTGACTTAAGTGAGGTGATAGTTGTATGCAAAATACATACACGCTTCACACCTCAGGACCTCCCATTATATGTCATTAGGGAAGAAGTAGATGAGGTTTTAAACTTTTAAACTTTTAAGAACGTCCATATGCAACAAAATAACAAAAAGACGTGTTCTATTAGTAACATTCTGGTATCCTAACTCATACCTGGTTATTATTCGCATTGTTCGCATTAGTTCGTCTAAAGTATATTGTTTTATACTGAAGTAAAGCTGATCAAAATAATAAACTATTACCAAAGGTTTAAAAATTATTAGTGTGAATAGCGAATATGGAGTTGATGTGAAAATATTTGTAAATTAATTTGTTAGAATTGAATATATATATATAACTCGTAAACTCTCACGGATACAATTTAGACATGGCAGGTAGTATATAAGGACGGCTGGCATGATAGCGTAGTGGGGAGGTCCGGTGCTACAGGGTCACTCTTAGGAGTACATATATGCATAACGGGAAAAACGAATATTTAATACTTGGCGCGTAATGCGACCCTTGGCCACAGAGTATAAAGTGGCACTAACCCATGTAGCGACTATGACTTCCCTTTGAATAAAATTTTATAACTCTTTTTAATATTCACTAGCTGACCCGGAGAGCCTCATACTGTCAATAAAAGTCATCTATATAAATACAACAAATTTGGATTAGTGATTTATCCGCAATTGCAGTGAAGTTTAAATACAACACAATTACAGTTAAGTTAGACAACTGAAAGCTTTATGATATTTTTTGTATTTTTGTGGTGCGTAACAGCGCTCGAACATGCGACGTAAAGGACACCAAACTCCAAGTTGATTCCTCCCACTTCCAACGACTGTCCTTGCGATTTATTTATGGTCATCGCAAAGGCCAAACGCACGGTAATTTACAGACGCTTAAGATCAGCAGGTAAATCTCTTGGAACCAAGGAATACCTTTCCTTTGTACTTTCCCCTGCTAATTGTTGTTACTCATTTGCTTTTTCACAATTTCGTTCCTAGCACATTCGTGGTTCCCCCAGGGGTCTACTGCAGTAGGTAGGGGGATTGGTGATGCCGAGGTCCCGAGCAAAATCTCTCGATTAGGCCCGCCTTGGTAGCGTGGTGCTAAGATGTCTGCCTCACGCTCAAGAGGTCCCGGGTTCGAATCTTGGTCATGGTGAGTTACCTAGATAAGGTTTTTCCAGGGTTTTCCCTTATTATGAAAAACGAATGTCGGGTAACTCTAAGCTCCATGGACCCCAGACTCATTTGAGCAACATCCGCTATGACTTAACGTTGGAGGACGTAAATTAATATACGAGGACCGTTCATAAAGTAACCTCCGGTTGATTGCAAAAAATTCACCAAGTTAAATAAAAATATTTTAATATATACATCTTAAAACTACATTTTGCACTATTTTTCTACATAGTCTCCATAACGATTGAGACACTTATCGTATCTGTTCACAAGCTTTGAAATTCCTTCTGCATAAAAATCACCCGCTTGTGCCTGGAGCCAGCCTGTGACCGTATCTTTGAGCTCTTCGTCGTCATCAAATCTGTGGAAAATCAGTAGACAACTCCGACATTGTGAAACGTCGGTTTTCAGGAACTTTTGCATCAACTGTCTGAACGAGTTCGTCCGTCACCAATGATGGTCTACCACTCCTCTCTTCATCGTGAACGTTTTCTCGTCCACTTTTAAATAAACGTAACCATTCATGGACCACTCCTTCACTTGGTCCGTACACGGCACAAAGCTCACGATGAATAGCTGCTGCAGAATATCCTTTGGCTGTAAAAAACCTTATAACAGCACGCGCTTCACATTTGGCGGGGTTTTCTATTACAGCACACATTTCAAACGGCCACAAACCCTAAACTAGCGCAGATACGACGTTCACTCGACCACGGCTTGATGCCGACTGACCTGTTGAGTGCATGAATGCACAGATGGCATCGCTACTCCCCCCACTACCTGCACTGTGACCGATCGGAGGTTACTTTCTGAACGATTTACAAAAGGATCTATGCACTCTATCACTCTGTCTGAACGGCCCTCGCGGCGCTGGGCATAAACGTTTCCGCACAAATCGATAATAGACGGAGGATAGTGTTTCACGAGCTTGCATGAGCAGTTAAGGATAACGCATCGAGTGATCACAAAAGCGGCAAACAATGTTACCTCAGATAAAGGACCCGTCGGCACAGGTAGGGTTTCACTAGCACTTCCATTTTTACTGCAGAGCTTTATGCAATATACCGGGCCATTTTACACGTAGTCGAGGAAATTTGGGGGACTGCTAAATCCTGAGTGATTCCCTCAGTGCACTTCAAAGCCTACGGCAGCTGTACAACTACCACCCTATTGTACAGCGTATACAGGATGCGCACCACGTTTTACACGCTTCCGGCGTGTATGGATCCCTGGTCACGTAGGCTTGCGGGGGAATGAAATGGCGGATTCGGCAGCCAAGACGGCTACCATGACGCGCAGGGTTCGAGTACCATCTGTGACATCGGAAGATTTTATGGCCGTATTGCCGAGAGCTGTGCAAACCTGCTGGCAGGAAGAGTGGTCTGCTCTCCGCAATAATAAACTTAGATCTGTCAAAGAACTTCCGATACCCTGGGTTACCTCCTGTCAGTCATCTCGTCGCGAGGAGGTGAGTTTGGCTCGGTTACGTATTGGCCAAACCCACCACCAAACCTGCTGGCAGGAAGAGTGGTCCGCTCTCCGCAATAATAAACTTAGATCTGTCAAAGAACTTCCGATTCCCTGGGTTACCTCCTGTCGGCCATCTCGTCGTGAGAAGGTGAGTTTGTCTTGGTTACGTATTAGTCACTCCTTTTTTACTCATAGTTTTCTTTTTAAAAAGGACTCTGCTCCACTGTGTCAGTTTTGCAACAAAGCGTTATCTGTACCACACGTGCTGCTAGAGTGTTTTCACCTAGCAGACCTTAGGACGTCTCTGCAGCTGCCGGTCAGCTTTGCAGAACTGCTAGCGGACGATAACGCAGTAGTGGAGAAAGTTTTTAGATTCTTTTCTGGATTAGATTTTAGGATTTAGCGAACAAAATTTATGGCTTTTTAGATTATATTTCTATTGTTTTTATAGTTTTTTTTCCGTGTATGTATTTTTTGTAGGTCTATTGACATATTTATAGTGTTTTAGAGGAATTTTATCTGGCTTTTGTCGTGACCAGTTTGTTTTAAAAGGGCGCTGATGACCTCTGCAGTTGACCGCCCTTATAATCATCATCATCATCATCATCATCATCATCATCATCATCATCATCATCATCATCATCATCATCATCATCATCATCATCATCATCATCATCATCATCATCGTCATCACAGGTAGGGTTTCATGTTTGGAAATTTCTAGAGATATCTCGATTGACGGAGAGTGGTTACTTTTTTTGTTTGTTCAAGAATGTTATCGACTTATGAATGGACATATAAAAAGGATTGTGACACGCCAGGGGAGTCAGTTGGGAAACAGTTGTAAACAAGAGTGAGTAAGCAGTACTTGTTGTTGAGTAACAAGAGTGTAGTTGTTATGAAAGCTAACACTGGGGAACAAAAAAAATATTTCTAAAGACCCGAAACAAAATAGGCAAATTCTTATGTAAACTCATTCCAAAAATGCCCCTCAAAATGCTGTATCACGTAACGTTTTTTAGGTATTCATAATTTTTTATGAAAAATTACAGAAATGTGAAGTGGCAACTCATATTTGATTAATTGAAAATAATAGGTACTTTATTGCCAAATAACATTGAAAATAATAATAATTATTATTAATTATTATTGAAATAAATAAACACAAGGTAATGATGAAAACCTATACCTGAATTATCTCAGAAGTGTTTCACTGTTGATATTTTTGTATTGACTCTCCCGTTTGAGGAACCAACAATAGTCTGCGAACATGGCTGAATCCCAGCGATACCCTGGTAACGTCTTTCCATCTCAGAAATGTCCTGGTGAAAACGCTCACCTTGCTCATCACTTACTACAGCTCCTAGGTTTGTAGGGAAACTATCAAGGTGAGAGTGCAAAAAGTGGATTTTAAGTGACATACGGCAACCCATTTCTTTGAAGCTCCTTAATACTTCTGAGACTAAAGTTTCATAATTTTCTTCTTTGTTATTGCCCAGGAAGCCTTCCACCACTGACTTAAATGATATCCATGCTGCCAGTTCAACACGTTTAAGCTTTGATTCAAAAACACTGTCTTTAAGAAGTAGTCTTATTAGAGGACCGACAAATATACCTTCCTTCAATTTAGATTTACTTATTTTGGGAAAGATACTTCTTAAATACTCAAATGCACTTCCACTTTTGTCCAAACCTTTAACAAAATTCTTCATTAACCCGAGCTTTATGTGAAGTGGGGGCAGAAGAACTTTGTTTGGGTCTACTGGAGGCACATACTTAACACTGCTTGCTCCAGGGGTATAGTCTTCCCTTTCCCCCCATGCTTTCACTATAAAATGCTTGTCAGTTGCCCTACTGTCCCATAAGCACAAACAACAGCAATATTTTGTGAAACCTCCCTGCAGTCCCGTTAGCAATGCAACTACCTTGAGGTCACTACAAATTTCCCAGCCATGGTTTTGATAACTAATAGCATCTAAAATGATGGACATGGAATCGTATGTCTCCTTCATTCCTATGCCATGAAATAAAGGTATTGAAGGTAGTAAATTGCCATTATGAAGCAACACTGCCTTTAAGCTGTATTTAGAACAGTCGATGGCTATTACTTTAAATTAAGTCAATATGAGTTGGTATCATACCTCATTTCTGTAATTCTATATAAAAGAATAAGAATATCTCAAAAACGTTACGTGATACAGCATTTTCAGAGGCATTTTTGGAATCAGCGAGTCATCTTGCATAAGAATTGGCCTATTTTGTTTTGGGTACAAAAAACGTGTTCCCTAGTGTAATCAGCTGCCAGGGATTGTTATTGTCTTCGACCTTGGTAGTCTGATGCTGTATGTAACGTAATGCTGCTGTACACTTTAAGAGTATTTCTACGAATATAATGGAGATTTTTAAATTCTGCAACTCGGCATTTTAATTCTACAAACCCACAAAGACACAACTTGTGTCAGGAGGGCGACATGGAGGCTACATTGGAAAAGATTTTGGAGATGACGGAAATGAAAGCAGCAAATGACAACTTGGCCGCAGAGCTGAAACAAATGAAGACGGCTAACGACATCACCGAGAAGATGGAAAAAATGAAGGCCGAATTAACAGCCAAGACGGAGGCGGCAAATACCGACCTGGCTGCAAAGTTAGAGACGCCAAATCACAATCTGACCTTAATGAAGGCTGAATTAACCACAGAAATGAGAGTAGCGAACGAGAGTCTGGCCATGGAAATGAAGGTGGCGAACGAAGTTCTCGCTGCCAAATTTGAGGAACAGTTGGCCGGCGTGAGGGATGACGTGACGGTGCTGGGCAAGCGGATGGGCCAAGTGGACTAGCGCGTTGAAGACCTGGCAAACCGCTTCATTGACCTGGAGGAAAAGGCCGACAGTAACGCCAAGTCCCTGAACGCCATGGTGGAAGATGTCGAAGACCTTGCGAACCACGTTAACAACCTGGAGGGAAAGGCCGAGAGCAACACAAAGTCCCTGAACGCCATGGTACAGGTCATCGTCGGAGGAAGTTAAAGGACTTGAAGGCCGACGCGCCGGGACGCGACACAACATCTGCGCGCGTCAAATCACCTAAATACGACGGCGCGACAACTTACGAAGCCTTCCTCCGCCAGTTATATATATATATATATATATATTTTGGCCACTGCGTCGAACTGGCGGAGGAAGGCTTCGTAACAACAAATGGTCACCAGAGGAAGAGACCACGCAGTTAATAGCCAACATCCAGGGACGGGCCGCAGAAGTCCTGAACGAGGTACAGACAACGGCGGCGCACAAAGACAGCTGGGAGTCCCTGGAGAATTTTCTGTAAACAACCGCTTAGCCGCAGCGTACCGCCGCCAGCTAAAGGCAAGGTCACAGCAGCCAGGGGAGACGTTGCAGGAGTTCACCCTCGCAGTTGAGCATCTGGCTAGCACGCCCTAGTCGACCTCCCACCAGAGGTCAACTTTATCGACGGGTTACGAGACACGGAGATTCGTCAGCGCCTAATGCTCGGCGATTATAAAACCATCCACGAGGCGCTAACGGCAGCATTAAGGATGCAGGCCGTCAAGGTAACAGCTATCCCGACGTCGAGAACGGGAGTGTCAGCTACACCGGAGGCAGAAGACCAGCCGAGGGACGCCGGCGAAGACCTAGTGGCTTGTGTTGGGGGTGTGGACAGCCCGGACTACTGGAGAGAGGCTGCCCACACCAGGAAGAGCAGTCGGAAAACGAGTAAGGGCCGTCGTGGAGTGGGGGACGTCGGCGCTATCACCACCATCCCCTCGAGTGACACTGCGCGCCGTCAGCTGGCGTATGGATGACAGCCTCATCGCGGAGGGTTGGGTGAGACGCTGCGGACCACTAGCGCTGGTGGTACCTCTGACGTTACTAGAGAAACCTTGGGCCGAACATTCGAGCCCCTCCGCTCTAGGGAGTTGTTCGGATTGGGCTGGTCTCGAGGGGCAGTGGTTCCCGATACCCGTGGGTGATCGGGTACGTCTCCGGACGGGGCTGAGTGAAGCCATATTTTCCCGCGTGCTAGCCTGTATAGCTAGTAGAGTGAGTGAGTGTGTAGTGTTTTAGGGCCCGTCGACAACAAGGTCATTTGGGCCCGAAGTCAACTCTAAAAACTAAAAGCTACACAAAGATAAAAAATAAGATAAAATATAAACACTCAACTATTAAAAGGACACAAAAAACTCATCCCAGTACTAAAAACTAAAAATCTCCTAAATTAATAAATATAAAATACAAGTCAGACTTGTTTATTAAAACCGATTTTAAAAACAAACCGCAGAGCCTTATCCACGGCTACTGGGTCGTCTCCTAAACTACCGTGCAAGTTAGTTCTTAGGCCGAAAGACTGAAGAACGCGGGCGTACTGCGGGCAATCCAGCAATACATGCCGCACAGTGAGGCGTACTGCACACGGAGCACACACAGGGGCCGGTTCCCCTCTTAAGAGGTGGCCATAATTCGCACGTGTGTGCCCAATTCTCAGCCGGGTGGGTTTCACCTCGGCCCGCCGGTTATCCCTGCAGGAAGTTGGCCAGGGTTGTACGCTCTCCTTTATTGCCCGGAGTTGTGTGCCTTCCAAAGCTGTCCAGGATTGCTGCCAAGCAGATAGGAGTTGGGAAAAAACGTTGCACATCCTGGTATGGCACCGTAGTTGTTAAACTCCGGGGCAAACGGCAAAGGGACTTATCAGCTGCGTCCGCCTCCTCGTTCCCGGAAATCCCAACATGGCCTGGGGTCCAAGTAAAAACAAAATTGTATCCGCGACTGAGCATTTGCGAGATCTGGGCCTGTATTTTTAAAACAAGTGCGTGAGCGGCAGTGTGCTGTTGCAAGGCCTGAAGAGCACTTAAGAGAGTCAGTGCAGACAATAAAAGAGCCAGTAGCTAACTTGCAAATAAAAAGGAGCAAATCGAAGATGGCATACAGCTCTGCGGAGAAAACTGAAGTGGAGTCCAGAAGGCGAAATTTATGAGCCTCACCGTTAATGAAGAACGCGCAACCTGTAGTGTTACGTAACTGAGAAAGGTCTGTAAAGGCCGGAACATAGGGTAACGGCTCAGTAGTTCGGCAAAAAGTTGTTGGAACACCGAATGTGGAGTAGCGAGTCTAGAGTTGCTTGACAGAGCGAGATCGAACCGCGCACGATTGAGCTGCCATGCAGGATAAGGGCTGATGGACGACCTCACCACCCGAGGCATGCGGAGGTCATGCGAATGTAGGAGATCCCGAAATCTTATTCCCATGGGGCGCGGCCGAGAACCAGGGTGCATATAACGGTGGACTAAACCTGGACACAGAACTGGTTTTAAAAAAGATGATTGGGATAACTTGCCATCTTCGAGAAATATGAGCAGAGTGACAGCGAGCGACGAATATAGAGTGGAGATTCGCCTGATTCTGCATACAGGCAGTCGACTCGACTGGTGCGGAAAGTTCCTGTGGCAAGGCGGATGCCAGTATGATGCACGGTGTCTAAAAGGCGAAGTTTAGAAGGTGCGCTAGATTACCAGGCCTCCCCACCGAGGCCATATTGGTAGCCTTCCCATTTTGGAGTTGGCGTGCGTAAGTGGCGTATTCATTTCCATCCCTTCTTGAGTCCAAAGGAGGACCAGGTCCTGTCCTATGTAAAGTCCCACGGAGGCGCCGGGTGTCGTTTTGCGACAGCCTGTAACTTATTGGTTAAAGGAGGCCCGGGTCTTTGGCCCTACGGGTCAAGGATTAATGCCAGTAAAACCTATAGCAATAAATCTATTCCCTCTGGGGGAGATGATCCGTCCCCTTCAGCAGCCGTGGTGCGGGCATTGTGGACCACTAGCACACGTAGTACCTCTGACGTTACTAGAGGAACCTCGGGCCGAACATTCGAGCCCGTCCCTCTGGGAGTTGTTCGGATTGGGTTGGTCTCGACGGGGCAGTGGTTCCTGATATCCGTGGGTGATCGGGTACGTCTCCGAACTGGGTTGAGGGAAGCCATCAATATTCCCGGGTAATAGCCAGCATAGCTAGTAGAAGATGTGCTAGATCACCAGGTGGCCCCACCGAGGTCATATCGGTATCCCTCACCTTTCGTGTTGGCGTGCGTAAGTGGCGTATCCACTTCCATCCCATCTTCAGTCCACAAAATCCAATGGGGGGGGGCTTGTTAGTAACCCAGGTCTTGTCCTATGGAAAGCCCCACAGAGGACGCCGTGTGCCCTGATTTTCCCTGATTGTATGAGGCCCGGCTATTGGTCCTACGGGTTAATGACTGATGGGAGTAGAACCTCTGGACTCAACTGTCCTCCAGAGCAATGAGGATCAGACCACGATAGTCTAGAAGTACCTGTACACGCATCTTCGATCAACCACCTTTGCAGAACTAAAGTCTGTTCTGCAGGAAAAGACCAATAAACATAAGTTCGTGGACGACACTGTAGGCAACCATGCGACACAAATTATGTTGCAGCAATAATGTCTGCTAGGAACTAAAGCTTCCAAAGACGAGTTCAGGCTGTATAGACCTGTGAAGCCGGCCCCACCTCCGAGCAGGATGGAAGCACCTGCATGTTTGAAGAAAAAGCACTTGATGCAGTCGCCCTGCGGTGATTCTTTTTTATTTATTTTGATTCTGCATTTCTTATGTCTTGGCCTCTAGATGCTATACTAAGGCATAGTATTGCAATTTTATATTTACTCAAACATAATAATTATATTGATATTTACAAACATTTTGCAGAAAAACTAACATACTGTCACCCGAACGTCGGAACTCCCTATAGAACTGGCCAGCAGGAGGGTCATACGTGAAGTATTCAATGCCACACCCACCCATATATCTCAGTCACTGACTAAGGGGATGATTAGGGAAGTGTCACTTGTCGCTGGCCGCCTCTTCCCCCTTACCCTGCCGTCTGGATCCTTCGCGGCGAATCACTGAAACGAGAGACTTCGAGAAAACAGCGATATTCCTATAAAAAGGGCTGCAGTGAGTGATTTGTGTCAGTTCTTGGCGAGCCGCGTAGGAGCGCCGTGCTAGCGTACGGACGAGAAGACTGTGTACGTGCATCGGAAGAGTGTACATAACTGTGAACGTGCAGTGGAACTGTAAATTACGAACTGGTGAATCCTAATTGTGTGCATTACGTAATTCTGTGTAATTGGCAAGTGTTCAACTGTAAGTCGCTGGTAATAAAGAACATTTTGAGTTTGTGCAATTGGACTTTTAATTTTACGAACCCACAAATTCACAATACCTTAACCTATCTAATCTAACTTAACTAATCTAACTTCTACAATTGTAGCTGACAATTTTCACAATCTAAACTACTTCTACCTTCCTATCCGTAATAAATCATCTTTCCTTTTGTTCTTGTGTTTATATTGTCTTCTTATGTCGCTTCAAGTCCTTCTGTTGAATCCAAGATTGTCCTCTTTTATTAATCCTTCAACTAGGTGAAGTTCCTCCTCTTCCTTTGGTTGTTGAAGCTAGTTATCCATATTCTGTCCTCGAAGTCATTCAGATCTTCTTGGTGTGCAAGGTGGTTCACGATATCTATTGAATATTGTTTCTTACACGTCGTTGCTTCTGTCTTTGTTGATTGCATTCATCTATTACTATTGTTGAGATCTTCTCCGCTGCCAATGCTAGTATTTTAAAATCTTCCCTCTTCCTAATGATGTTCCATATACATTTTCCTGCCAATTCTTTCCTCTCTTCTTCTAGCTTATGTGTATAATTTATTCATTCAAATAAAGCGTGTTCCGGAGTATCTTCTTCCATGCAGGTTGTGCACATGGTTTCATCTGTCTTTCCTATCTTGCCCGCCGGTGATATGCCTTGAGGCAGAATAAGTCCTACAGCGACAAAATGAAAGGGGTGTGTCCTCACAACAGGAGTCTGGCAGAGAAAGGAGTCCACGTACACAGGAGACTCAATGAAACAGGAAAGAAACAAAACACAAATTAGTAAGCGTAACGAAATACACTCCTGGAAATGGAAATAAGAACACATTGACGCCGGTGTGTCAGACCCACCATACTTCCCCCGGACATTGCGAGAGGGCTCTACAAGCAATGATCACACGCAGGGCACAGCGGTGTTGGCCGTCGAATGGCGCTAGCTGCGCAGCGTTTGGGCACCGCCGCCGTCAGTGTCAGCCAGTTTGCCGTGGCATACGGAGCTCCATCGCAGTCTTTAACACTGGTAGCATGCTGCGACAGCGTGGACGTGAACCATATGTGCAGTTGACGGACTTTGAGCGAGGGCGTATTGTGGGCATGCGGGAGGCCGGGTGGACGTACCGCCGAATTGCTCAACACGTGGGGCGTGAGGTCTCCACAGTACATCGATGTTGTCACCAGTGGTCGGTGGAAGGTGCACGTGCCCGTCGACCTGGAACCGGACCGCAGCGACGCACGGATGCATGCCAATACCGTCGGATCCTACGCAGTACCGTAGGGGACCGCACCGCCACTTCCCAGCAAATTAGGGACACTGTTGCTCCTGGGGTATCGGCGACGACCATTCGCAACCTTCTCCATGAAGCTGGGCTACGGTTCCGCGCACCGTTAGGCCGTCTTTCGCTCACGCCCCAGCATCGTGCAGCCCGCTTCCAGTGGTGTCGCGACAGGCGTGAATGGAGGGACGAATGGAGACGTGTCGTCTTCAGCGATGAGAGTCGCTTCTGCCTTGGTGCCAATGATGGTCGTATGCGTGTTCGGTGCCGTGCAGGTGAGCGTCACAATCAGGAGTGCATACGACCGAGGCACACAGGGCCAACACCCGGCATCATGGTGTGGGGAGCGATCTCCTACACTGGCCGTACACCTCTGGTGATCGTCGAGGGGACACTGAATAGTGCACGGTACATCCAACCCGTCATCGAACCCATCGTTCTACCATTCCTAGACCGGCAAGGGAACTTGCTGTTCCAACAGGACAATGCACGTCCGCATGCAATCCGTGTCGCCAAACGTGCTCTAGAAGGTGTAAGTCAACTACCCTGGCCAACAAGATCTCCAGATCTGTCCCCCATTGAGCATGTTTGGGACTGGATGAAACGTCTCACGCGGTCTGCACGTCCAGCACGAACGCTGGTCCAACTGAGGCGCCAGCTGGAAATGGCATGGCAAGCCGTTCCACAGGAATACATCCAGCATCTCTGTGATCGTCTCCATGGGAGAATAGCAGCCTGCATTGCTGCGAAAGGTGGATATACACGGTACTAGTGCCGACATTGTGCATGCTCTGTTGCCTGTGTCTATGTGCCTATGGTTCTGTCAGTGTGACTATGTGATGTATCTGACCCCAGGAATGTGTCAATAAAGTTTCCGCTTCCTGGGACAATGAATTCACGGTGTTCTTATTTCAATTTCCAGGAGTGTATAATGAAATGAATATTTTTTTTGTATGTTTGATTTTTGGATTATTATAAAACAAATTTTAAATTTTATATATTTGGTATAGTTATTATAAAGATGTTTTTTATGTATTTAGTACGTATGAGGGTCCTATCTTTGTATGATATGATTAAATGAGTTGATATGAATCCTGTAAATGATTTT
>CM060954.1:14401698-14439198 GCA_030765055.1 Mantis religiosa | reverse complement strand
GTTAATCAAGATAAACATTGTCCTATTGCTTATTCACTTTTGGTTACTATGACTTTAAATGATAGTCAACTGTTTGACAACTAGTCTATATGAGATGAACTTGTAATTACATAGCCAGAGATAAAAAGTGAATAGCGGCCTCCTATTCGAGTAAAGCAGAGATATCAGAACAAAATATAACAAGAATTATCTCGAAAATTATCTGCAGCACAAAATATATCCTTGACATAAGTTTTTTTAACGTGATGTACATCTTTATATGTCACATCTATATGTCACTTGTTGAAATGTCGGCAAAGACTGCAAAAGCTTCTGACAATACTTCTAGTGCCTTCAGGATTTATACGAGCGTGCTTCAATAAATAACCGAATTAATTTAACTGTATTTAACTAAACCACCGCCCTGGAGCGCCATGGCTGGTAGTGGTGGAAAGGTGAATCCTTCCTCTATCAGTGCTGTGAGTGCCAGTCATGCAGAGTCAATCAGTTTGGCGTTAGAGTCCGATACGTGAGGTCGTGTTTACTGCACTCACCATGCAACTGAAACTGCAGCAACGTCCATCAATAAAGTTTTGTGTTCTGCTAGACAAAACTCCTACAGAAACCTTTGAAATGGTGCAGCAAGCATACAAGGACCAAGCTTTAGGCAAAACACAAGTCTTTGAGTGGTATAAACGCTTCAAAGGGGGACATGAATACCTACATGAATACCTTCAAGATTCTCCGCGCCCTGGAAGCAGCAAAAACGGAAGTCAACATTAACACAACTGACGTAATTGTGCGAGAAGATCGTCACATAACAATTTCGAAAGTTGCATACATAATTGGAACTGTAGAAGACATAATTAGCAATGATCTTGGCTATCGGAAGTTACAGCGAAATGGGTACCGCACTGCTGAAGGACGAACAGATGGCTCGTTGCGTCATGACGTATCAAGAATCAGATTTTCTGAATAGGGTCATCACTTGTGACGAGTGCTGGTTCCACCATTACGACCCGTTAACAAAAGAGGAGAGTTCGCAATGGAAACATTTATCCAGCCCTAGGCCTAAGACAGCAAAAGTTGAGAAAAGTGCAGGAAAGGTCATCCATCTCGTATTCTTTGACAATCAGAGCATTCTGTATGATCATGTTGTAACCAATCAACGCACAGTAACTGCTGCTTACTATTGTGACGTACTGAAGGGGCCACTAAAGAACAAAAAACGCCGAAAAGCGACCAGATCTCGCTAGGAGAGGACGGATCTTGCATCAGGATAATGCCCCTGCCCATCGAGCTCGTGCAAGTCAAGATGTCAGCACAGTAATGGGTATTGAGGTCATGCCTCATCCACCTCATGCCTCATCCTTGAGGCCGCGCCGTGGCTCAGTTGTTAGACCACTTGGCTCTCACCAAGGCGGCCCATGTTCAATCCCAGGTGACTGCAAAGTGAGATTTTTGGTGGAAAACACGGCGCTGGGGCGGGTTTTCTCCGGGATCTGCGGTTTCCCCCGCCATCTCCTACAACAGGTGCTCCATCTTCATCTCATGTATAATCAGTGTCACCACCTGCGGTGCCGTATGTAGTAAAATCGGGCGTTAAACACTACACATTTCATTTCATTTCCACCTTATTCTCCAGATCTCGCACCATGCGATCTTCACCTCTTCCCTAAAGTGAAACAGGAGCTTCCTGGTCGCCAGTTTCAAAGTGATAAGGAGTTGAACAATATTGTCATAATGATACTACTACTACTACTACTACTACTACTACTACTACTACTACTACTACTACTACTACTACTACTACTACTACTACTACTACTACTAATAATAATAATAATAATAATAATAATAATAATAATAATAATAATAATAATAATAATAATAATAATAATAATAATAATAATAATAATAATAATAATAATAATAATAATAATAATAATAATAATAATAATAATAATAATAATAATAATAATAATAATAATAATAATAATAATAATAATAATAATAATAATAATAATAATAATAATAATAATAATAATAATAATAATAATAATAATAATAATAATAATAATAATAATAATAATAATAATAATAATAATAATAATAATAATAATAATAATAATAATAATAATAATAATAATAATAATAATAATAATAATAATAATAATAATAATAATAATAATAATAATAATAATAATAATAATAATAATAATAATAATAATAATAATAATAATAATAATAATAATAATAATAATAATAATAATAATAATAATAATAATAATAATAATAATAATAATAATAATAATAATAATATAGCATAATTTAATATAGTTCATAATTTATTCAAATAATATGGTATAGTTTAGTATAATATAATTTGTTCTTCTTCTTCTTCTTCTTCTTCTTCTTCTTCTTCTTCTTCTTCTTCTTCTTCTTCTTCTTCTTCTTCTTATTATTATTATTATTATTATTATTATTATTATTATTATTATTATTATTATTATTATTATTATTATTATTATTATTATTATTATTATTATTATTATTATTATTATTATTATTATTATTATTATTATTATTATTATTATTATTATTATTATTATTATTATTATTATTATTATTATTATTATTATTATTATTATTATTATTATTATTATTATTATTATTATTATTATTATTATTATTATTATTATTATTATTATTATTATTATTATTATTATTATTATTATTATTATTATTATTATTATTATTATTATTATTATTATTATTATTATTATTATTATTATTATTATTATTATTATTATTATTATTATTATTATTATTATTATTATTATTATTATTATTATTATTATTATTATTATTATTATTATTATTATTATTATTATTATTATTATTATTATTATTATTATTATTATTATTATTATTATTATTATTATTATTATTATTATTATTATTATTATTATTATTATTATTATTATTATTATTATTATTATTATTATTATTATTATTATTATTATTATTATTATTATTATTATTATTATTATTATTATTACTATTATTATTATTACTATTACTATTATTACTATTACTATTATTACTATTACTATTATTACTATTACTATTACTATTATTATTATTATTATTATTACTATTACTATTACTATTATTATTATTATTATTATTATTATTATTATTATTATTATTATTATTATTATTATTATTATTATTATTATTATTATTATTATTATTATTATTATTATTATTATTATTATTATTATTATTATTATTATTATTATTATTATTATTATTATTATTATTATTATTATTATTATTATTATTATTATTATTATTATTATTATTATTATTATTATTATTATTATTATTATTATTATTATTATTATTATTATTATTATTATTATTATTATTATTATTATTATTATTATTATTATTATTATTATTATTATTATTATTATTATTATTATTATTATTATTATTATTATTATTATTATTATTATTATTATTATTATTATTATTATTATTATTTTGATGTTTAAAACAAAATATTGGATATGCGCAAGTGTTATTACGTCCTTCGGAGCGCAAGTAAAGACTTTTCTAAATTGACGATACGTAAAGCCCCTAACTTGATAAATGAGTCTCTCAGCAATATTATATTGTGTATACACACATAATAGCATGGGATATTGAGAACAACACTCAGCAAAGAACTTCCATATGTAACAATACAAGAAAAAGACTTGTTCTATTAGTACCATTCTGGTATCCTAACTCATACCTAGTTATTATTCACATTGTTCGCAGCACGAAATAGTTTCTTTAAAGTATATCGATTTTCTATTGAAGTAAAGAAGATAAAAATAATAAATTATTATCAGCAGTTTAAAAATCATTAGTGTAAATGGTACAGATGAAATTTATGTGAAATTATGTGTGGATTAATTTGTTAGAATTGAATTTATAACTAACTAATTGAATTCTCGCGGATACAATTTGGACATATCAGGTAGTATATAAGGACGGCTGGCATGATTGCGTAGTGGGGAGGTCCAGTGCTACAGGGTCACTCTTAGGAGTACATATATGTGTGTATGAGATGAAGTCATATATACACTGGCGCGAAATGCGACTCTTGGCCACAGAGTATAAAGTGGCACTAACCCATGTAGCGACTATGACTTCCCTTTTAAATAATTTAATAACATTTTTTAGTATTCATCTATTACTATTCAAATCTTTGTGGTTTGTAGTCGTTTGTCTAAACTTAATGGACAAAAGCCGCCAACTTGTATCACATTCTCTGTCAGACAAACTGAACCAATCGCTGGTTACTGTTTCGGACTGCTGAGCACATCTCATGTTGGCCGAGTCGCAGTAGTCTCCTGTCGAAGCTACACGAGGTATTCAGTCCTTACATCACCTCCTCGGCCAACGAACACCCACAGACACACAACGCTGAGCTCATCTCATCTTGGCCGAGTCGCAGTAGTCTCCTGTCGAAGTTACACGACGCATTCAGCCCTTACATCACCTCCTCGGCCGTCGAACACCCACAGACACACAACGCTGAGCTCATCTCATCTTGGCCGAGTCGCAGTAGTCTCCTGTCGAAGCTACACGAGGCATTCAGTCCTTACATCACCTCCTCGGCCGACAAACACCCACAGACACACAACGCTGAGCTCATCTCATCTTGGCCGAGTCGCAGTAGTCTCCTGTCGAAATTACACGAGGTATTCAGTCCTTACATCATCTCCTCGGCCAACGAACACCCACAGACACACAACGCTGAGCTCAACTCATCTTGGCCGAGTCGCAGTAGTCTCCTGTAGAAGTTACACGAGGTATTCAGTCCTTACATCACCTCCTCCTCCGACGAACACCCACAGACACACAACGCTGAGCTCATCTCATCTTGGCCGAGTCGCAGTAGTCTCCTGTCGAAGTTACACGAGGTATTCAGTCCTTACATCATCTCCTCGGCCAACGAACACCCACAGACACACAACGCTCAGCTCATCTCATCTTGGCCAAGTCGCAGTAGTCTCCTGTCGAAGTTACACGAGGCATTCAGTCCTTACATCACCTCCTCGGCGACGAACACCCACAGACACACAACGTTAAGCTCATCTCATCTTGGCCGAGTCGCAGGAGCCTCCTGTCGAAGTTACACGAGGCATTCAGTCCTTACATCACCTCCTCGGCCGACGAACACCCACAGACACACAACGTTAAGCTCATCTCATCTTGGCCGAGTCGCAGGAGCCTCCTGTCGAAGTTACACGAGGCATTCAGTCCTTACATCACCTCCTCGGCCAACGAACACCCACAGACACACAACGCTAAGCTCATCTCATCTTGGCCAAGTCGCAGTAGTCTCCTGTCGAAGTTACACGAGGCATTCAGTCCTTACATCACCTCCTCGGCCAACGAACACCCACAGACACACAACGCTAAGCTCATCTCATCTTGGCCAAGTCGCAGGAGCCTCCTGTCGAAGTTACACGAGGCATTCAGTCCTTACATCGCCTCCTCGGCCGACGAACACCCACAGACACACAACGCTAAGCTCATCTCATCTTGGCCAAGTCGCAGGAGCCTCCTGTCGAAGTTACACGAGGCATTCAGTCCTTACATCACCTCCTCGGCCGACGAACACCCACAGACACACAACGTTAAGCTCATCTCATCTTGGCCGAGTCGCAGGAGCCTCCTGTCGAAGTTACACGAGGCATTCAGTCCTTACATCACCTCCTCGGCCGACGAACACCCACAGACACACAACGCTCAGCTCATCTCATCTTGGCCAAGTCGCAGTAGTCTCCTGTCGAAGTTACACGAGGCATTCAGTCCTTACATCACCTCCTCGGCCGACGAACACCCACAGACACACAACGCTGAGCTCATCTCATCTTGGCCAAGTCGCAGTAGTGTCCTGTCGAAGTTACGCGAGGTATTCAGTCCTTACATAACCTCCTCGGCCGACGAACACCCACAGACACACAACGCTCAGCTCATCTAATCTTGGCCAAGTCGCAGTAGTCTCCTGTCGAAGTTACACGAGGCATTCAGTCCTTACATAACCTCCTCGGCCGACGAACACCCACAGACACACAACGCTCAGCTCATCTCATCTTGGCCAAGTCGCAGTGGTGTCCTGTCGAAGTTACACGAGGCATTCAGTCCTTACATCACCTCCTCGGCCGACGAACACCCACAGACACACAACGCTCAGCTCATCTCATCTTGGCCAAGTCGCAGTAGTGTCCTGTCGAAGTTACACGAGGCATTCAGTCACTACATCACCTCCTCGGCCGACGAACACACACAGACACACAACGCTAAGCTCATCTCATCTTGGGCAAGTCGCAGTAGTGTCCTGTCGAAGTTACACGAGGCATTCAGTCACTACATCACCTCCTCGGCCGACGAACACACACAGACACACAACGCTAAGCTCGTATCATCTTGGCCGAGTCGCAGGAGTCTCCTGTCGTAGTTACACGAGGCATTCAGTCCTTACATCACCTCCTCGACCGACGAACACCCACAGACACACAACGCTCAGCTCATCTCATCTTGACCAAGTCGCAGTAGTGTCCTGTCGAAGTTACACGAGGCATTCAGTCACTACATCACCTCCTCGGCCGACGAACACCCACAGACACACAACGCTAAGCTCATCTCATCTTGGCCAAGTCGCAGTAGTGTCCTGTCGAAGTTACGCGAGGTATTCAGTCCTTACATCACCTCCTCGACCGACGAACACCCCCAGACACACAACGCTCAGCTCATCTCATCTTGGCCAAGTCGCAGTAGTGTCCTGTCGAAGTTACACGAGGCATTCAGTCCTTACATCACCTCCTCGACCGACGAACACCCACAGACACACAACGCTCAGCTCATCTCATCTTGGCCAAGTCGCAGTAGTGTCCTGTCGAAGTTACACGAGGCATTCAGTCCTTACATCACCTCCTCGGCCGACGAACACCCACAGACACACAACGTTAAGCTCATCTCATCTTGGCCGAGTCGCAGGAGCCTCCTGTCGAAGTTACACGAGGCATTCAGTCCTTACATAACCTCCTCGGCCGACGAACACCCACAGACACACAACGCTCAGCTCATCTCATCTTGGCCAAGTCGCAGTAGTGTCCTGTCGAAGTTACACGAGGCATTCAGTCCCTACATCACCTCCTCGACCGACGAACACCCACAGACACACAACGCTCAGCTCATCTCATCTTGGCCGAGTCGCAGTAGTCTCCTGTCGAAGTTACGCGAGGTATTCAGTCCTTATATCACCTCCTCGACCGACGAACACCCACAGACACACAACGCTAAGCTCATCTCATCTTGGCCGAGTCGCAGTAATCTCCTGTCGAAGTTACGCGAGGTATTCAGTCCTTTTATCACCTCCTCAGCCGACGAACTCCCACAGACACACAACGCTAAGCTCATCTCATCTTGGCCGAGTCGCAGTAGTCTCCTGTCGAAGTTACGCGAGGTATTCAGTCCTTACATCACCTCCTCGGCCGACGAACACCCACAGACACACAACGCTCAGCTCATCACATCTTGGCCAAGTCGCAGTAGTCTCCTGTCGAAGTTACACGAGGTATTCAGTCCTTACATCACCTCCTCGGCCGACGAACACCCACAGACACACAACGTTAAGCTCATCTCATCTTGGCCGAGTCGCAGGAGCCTCCTGTCGAAGTTACACGAGGCATTCAGTCCTTACATCACCTCCTCGGCCGACGAACACCCACAGACACACAACGCTCAGCTCATCTCATCTTGGCCAAGTCGCAGTAGTCTCCTGTCGAAGTTACACGAGGCATTCAGTCCTTACATCACCTCCTCGGCCGACGAACACCCACAGACACACAACGTTAAGCTCATCTCATCTTGGCCGAGTCGCAGGAGTCTCCTGTCGAAGTTACACGAGGCATTCAGTCCTTACATCACCTCCTCGGCCGACGAACACACACAGACACACAACGCTAAGCTCATCACATCTTGGCCGAGTCGCAGTAGTCTCCTGTCGAAGTTACACGAGGCATTCAGTCCTTACATCACCTCCTCGGCCGACGAACACCCACAGACACACAACGCTAAGCTCACCTCATCTTGGCCGAGTCGCAGTAGTCTCCTGTCGTAGTTACACGAGGCATTCAGTCCTTACATCACCTCCTCGGCCGACGAACACCCACAGACACACAACGCTAAGCTCATCTCATTTTGGCCGAGTCGCAGGAGTCTCCTGTCGAAGTTACACGAGGCATTCAGTCCTTACATCACCTCCGCGTCCGACGAACACCCACAGACACACAACGCTAAGCTCATCTCATCTTGGCCGAGTCGCAGTTGTCTCCTGTCGAAGTTACATGAGGCATTCAGTCCTTACATCACCTCCTCGGCCGACGAACACACACAGACACACAACGCTAAGCTCATCTCATCTTGGCCGAGTCGCAGTTGTCTCCTGTCGAAGGTACATGAGGCATTCAGTCCTTACATCACCTCCTCGTCCGACGAACACCCACAGACACACAACGCTAAGCTCATCACATCTTGGCCGAGTCGCAGTAGTCTCCTGTCGAAGTTACACGAGGCATTCAGTCCGTACATAACCTCCTCAGCCCACGAACACCACAGGCACGCAACGCTGAGCTCATCTCATCTTGGCCGAGTCGCAGTAGTCTCCTGTTGAAGTTACACGAGGCATTCAGTCCTTACATCACCTCCTCGGCCGACGAACACCCACAGACACACAACTCTAAGCTCATCTCATCTTGGCCGAGTCGCAGTAGTCTCCTGTCGAAGTTACACGAGGCATTCAGTCCTTACATCACCTTCTCGGCCGACGAACGCCCACAGACACACAACGCTGAGCTCAACTCATCTTGGACGAGTCGCAGTTGTCTCCTGTTGAAGTTACATGAGGCATTCAGTCCGTACATAACCTCCTCGGCCCACGAACACCACAGGCACGCAACGCTGAGCTCATCTCATCTTGGACGAGTCGCAGTAGTCTCCTGTCGAAGTTACACGAGGCATTCAGTCCTTACATCTCCTCCTCGGCCCACGAACACCCACAGACACACAACGCTAAGCTCATCTCATTTTGGCCGAGTCTCAGTAGCCTCCTGTCGAAGTTACACGAGGCATTGAGTCCTTACATCACCTCCTCGGCCGACGAACACCCACAGACACACAACGCTAAGCTCATCTCATCTTGGCCGAGTCGCAGTAGTCTCCTGTCGAAGTTACACGAGGCATTCAGTCCTTACATCACCTCCTCGGCCGACTAACTCCCACAGACACACAACGCTAAGCTCATCTCATCTTGGCCGAGTCGCAGTAATCTCCTGTCGAAGTTACACGAGGCATTCAGTCCTAGCATCACCTCCTCGGCCGACGAACACCCACAGACACACAACGCTCAGCTCTACAATGGCGTCTTTTCCTGTAATTTTCTTAAATATTTTTATACACGAGTATATTTACATTACATGTTTGAAGAAAATAGGTGGTGGTGAATGCAAGGAAGGTTTAAAGTAAGATATGTTTAATTGCAGTATTATTATCTTTACGCTTATCTTGTTAATTTTAATTATTTAATTTTATCTGCAGAGAAATTTTGTAAAGCATACATATAAAAGTTTATGTAAAGCTTTAGAATATTTATACTCTGGATTATTGAATAACTGATTTTATGTGATTCATCATTATAACGATATATTGAATAGACAAAGCATTTTAAAGGTAAATTTAAATATCCATTTCTATATTATAGTGGCTGGTACAGTCAGAGGGATTAATAACTATGTTAAAGACAAAACATTAACAGTAACAATAATAACAATAACAATAATTATAATATAAATAGTCAGTAACAGCTGGAATGGGAAAGAAAAATTAAAAATGCACTTAGTTAAATGATTATTTATTTCAACACAGTGGCGCCTAACGGACAGAGTTTGAACGAAAATATTGATCCTCTGTTAGCTTGGCGTCATTTGAGCACTCCGCGTCTGGCCATCATCAAGGACAGACCTGTGTACCGTTCTGTTTCTTCAACTCTTTTTATATCCTTCACTTTATTTCCCCATGGGTTGTGTGCTAGATCACCAGGCGGCCCTACCGAGGTCATATCGGTAGCCTTCCCATTTTAAATTTGGCGCGCGTAAGTGGCGTATGCACTTGCATCCCGTGTTGAGTCCATAGGAGGACCATTTGGTGGGGGGGGGGGCTTGTTAGTTTTGAGGTCTTGCCCTATGGAAAGCCCCACAGAGACGCCGGGCGCTCTTTTGGGACAACTCGGTAACTCTCTGGTTGAAGGAAGCCCGGGTCCTTGGTACTACGCGTCCAGGGTTAACGGCAGTACAACCTCTAGTAAAGTCTGTTTAGTTAACGTGTGTGCAGTTCCCACTCAAAGGGACCGCAAGGGACCTGACCTTCCCGCCCACTAATGTCCATCATAAATCTATCGCCACATTTCAGAAATGGAACATAGTCGTTGAGGACCAATAGCAACCCTGATTTTCTGGAAATGACAGTCGCCTGTGGAGTCTCAGTTGCCAAAGGTCCAACTTCCAGTTGATCTGTTTCATTACGTGCAGAAATACGTTGTGTGTCACAATGTGGAGACCGTGGGAGGGAAATGCAGTGGTAAATGCAAATTAAGTAGTAGATAACTTTCAGTCAAGTGATGACAAAAGTGTGAATAACTGGGCCGAGTTATGTTACTGGAAAAGTATCAAAAAACAAAGTTTCAACGGGAACTGTTTCTAAGCAAATTCAAGCGTTTGTTTTGAACAGATATAAATATGTGCTGTCAAATAATCTTGGTAAGGGGTCGTGCAATGAACCTGATGATAAATTCTGGGTATTCACAGAAATACAGTAAGAAATATTGTGACGAAAGGAATACCAAAGACGCTGATCAAGTGTGAAAACAAAAGGAAACGTTTCTCTGAAGTAGATAATTTCACATGCGATTTAATTCGCCGAGAAATTTATATATTCTATGTAAAAGGGAGAGCGCCCACCTTAGACGAATTGGTTACACATTTGCAAGAAATTTGTGATTTTCCTTACGGGCACTACACTTTGCGCGGTCTCCTAAAGGAGCTGAGTTTCAAATACCGCACTTTGAATAAGATAAGAGTTATTATGGAATCCAGTAGAATTGTAGCTTGGCGATACATATACTTGTCAAAGCTAAGGAAGTTTCGCAGTAATGGAACAAGATAATTTATTTAGACGAAACCTGGTACGATACCCATGACGTATCGAGAAAAGGGTGGGACGACGGTTCGTGTGCTTGCACCTTACCTGCTCCTGTTTCGAGGGGTAAAAGGATTACGGTACTTCAGGCTGGGAGTGCCGAGGGATGGGTAGGAGACTGTCTCTTCTTATCGGCGAAAAACATTGGTGATGCAATGGCCGACAGTCACGATGACATGAATGCAGCAGTGTTTGAAAAGTGGTTTGATGGTAGGCTTATGACAAACCTGCCAAGGAATGAAAAACTCAACGTGAAGTGCATCCGTCACCCTCCCTACAGTCCAGATTTTGCCCCATGTGACCTTTTTCTACTCCTTAACTTGAACAAACGCCTTCGTGGGAGACATTATCAGTCATAAGAAGCAGTGGTGAAGGCTGCGGAGGCGATTTTGAAGGATTTCTCAAAAATGGTTTTGAGCATGTCGTTGAAGACTGGCAGAAACACTGGGACAAGTGCATCGCATTCAGAGGAGACTATTTTGAGAAGAACCATCACAATTATGAGGATGAATAAAGGTACGTTGTCAAAAAAAATTGTGATCATTTTTTATTGAACAGCCCTGTTATGATTGCAATTGTCAGATATCTGTGATAGATAATACAGGAGAATATTCAGAGACGATACTTTCTTTGTAGAATATATTGATACAGGAACTGTGGAATTAGCTAAAGTAAATATTGCAAAGTATTATATAGATAATGAAATAGATAAAGGATATGATATTTATGGTGAGATAAATGAAAACGAAGAGACCAATGTATACAAAGAGAACCCCTAAAGAATTGTGAGTTGCAAAAATATAAGTAGCCACGTAGATCAGAAAAACAATAAAAATTTAGAAGAGTTTTTGAGAGAAAAATTAGACTAATTTAATAATTTAAATTCAAGAGAAAAGGAGCAACCATTTGAAATTCGTATTAAATAAATAAATATATATATATATATATATATATATATATATATATATATATATATATATATATATATATATTCTCAGAAACATCAGGAAATATGTAATCATTTGAGATGTTAGCAATCAAAACGTTCTCACATAAGAGTAGACATAATCCACATGTGATTAGGGAAGAAGTTAAAGAAGGTGTAAAGTTTTAGATTATGCAGTACTTTACAGAACAAATGTGTACAAAAAGGTGCGTGTTAAGTTTGGTTATGTTCGGATGAAGTGAACGTGTAGAAGTGTATGACCTAAGTGAGACACGTTAAAATAGAGTGATTAAGTTAAATCAATGATGGAGGGACTAGATAATCTGATAAAAAGATATATTAACTTAAGTGAGGTGATAGTTGTATGCAAAATACACACACTGTTTCACACCTAAGAACCTCCCATTATACGTCATTAGGGAAGAAGTAGATGAGGTTTTAAACTTTTAAAGTTTTAAGAACGTCCATTTGCAACAAAATAACAAAAAGACGTGTTCTATTAGTAACATTCTGCTATCATAACTCATACCTGGTTATTATTCGCATTGTTCACATTAGTTCGTCTAAAGTATATTGTTTTATACTGAAGTAAAGCTGATCAAAATAATAAACTATTACCAAAAGTTTAAAAATTATTAATGTGAATAGCGCATATGAAATTGATGTGAAAATATGTGTAAATTAATTTGTTAGAATTGAATATAGATATAACTAGTAAACTCTCACGGATACAATTTGGACATTTCAGGTAGTATATAAGGACGGCTGGCATGACAGCGTAGTGGGGAGGTCCGGTGCTACAGGGTCACTCTTAGGAGTACATATATGCATAGCAGAAAAGCTCAGCATTTGATACTTGGCGCGTAATGCGACTCTAGGCCACAGAGTATAAAGTGGCACTAACCCATGTAGCGACTATGACTTCCCTTTTAATAAAATTTTATCACTCTTTTTAATATTCACTAGCTGACCCGGAGAGCTTCGTACTGTCAATAAAAGTCATCTATATAAATACAACAAACTTGGATTAGTTAGTGATTTATCTGCAATTGCAGTGAAGTTTAAATACAACACAATTACAGTTAAGTTAGACAATTGAAAGCTTTATGATATTTTTTTGTGTTGCGTAACAGCGCTCGAACATGCCACGTATAAGACACGAAATTCCAAGTTGATTCCTCACATTTCCAACGACTGCCCTTGCGATTTATTTATGGTCATCGCAAAGGCCAAACGCACGCTAATTTACAGACGCTTAAGATCAGCAGGTAAATCTCTTGGAACCAAGGAATACCTTTCCTTTGTGCTTTCTCTTGATAATTGCTGTTACTCATTTGCTTTTTCACAGTTTCGTTCATAGCACATTCGTGGTGCCTCCAAGGGTCTACTGCAGTAGGTAGGGGAATTGGTGATCCCGAGGTCCCGAGCAAAATCTCTCGATTGGGCCCGCCTCGGTACCGTTGTGGTAAGATGTCTGCCTCACGTTCAAGAGGTCCCGGGTTCGAATCTTGGTCAGGGTGAGTTACCTGGATAAGGTTTTTCCAGGGTTTTCCCTTATCCTGTAAAACGAATGTCGGGCAACTCTGAGCTCCATGGACCCCGGACTCATTTGAGCAACATCCGCTATGACTTAACGTTGGAGGACGTAAATTAATATACGAGGACCGTTCATAAAGTAACCTCCGGTTGATTGAAAAAAATTCACCAAGTTAAATAAAAATATTTTAATATATACATCTTCAAACTACATTGTGCACTATTTTTCTACATAGTCTCCATAACGATTGAGGCACTTATCGTATCTGTTCACAAGCTTTGAAATTCCTTCTGCATAAAAACACCCGCTTGTGCCTGGAGCCATCCTGCGACCGCTTCTTTGAGCTCTTCGTCGTCATCAAATCTGTGGAAAATCAGTAGACAACGCCGACATTGTGAAACGTCGGTTTTCACGAACTTTTGCATCAACTGTCTGAACGAGTTCGTCCGTCACCAATGATGGTCTACCACTCCTCTCTTCATCGTGAACGTTTTCTCGTCCACTTTTAAATAAACGTAACCATTCACGGACCACTCCTTCACTCGGTCCGTACACAAAACATAGCTCACGATGAATAGCTGCTGCAGAATATCCTTTGGCTGTAAAAAAAGCTTATAACAGCACGCACTTCACATTTGGCGGGGTTTTCTATTACAGCACACATTTCAAGCGGCCACAAACACTAAACTAACGCAGATACGACGTTCACTCGACCACGGCCTGATGCCGACTGGCCTGTTGAGAGCATGAATGCACAGATGGCATCGCTACTCCCCCCACTACCCGCACTGTGACCGATCGGAGGTTACTTTCTGAACGATTTACAAAAGGATCTATGCACTCTATCACTCTTTCTGAACGGCCCTCGCGGCGCTGGGCATAAACGTTTCTGCACAGATCGATAATAGACGACGGATAATGTTTCACGAGCTGGCATGTGTAGTTAACGATAACGCGGCGAGAGATCACAAAAGCGGCAAACAATGTTATCTCAGATAAAGGACCCGTCGCCACAGGTAGGGTTTCACTAGCACTTCCATTTTTACTGCAGAGCTTTATGCAATATACCGGGCCATTTTACACGTAGTCGAGGAAAGTTGGGGGACTGCTTAATCCTGAGTGATTCCCGCAGTGCACTTCAAAGCCTACGACAGCTGTACAACTACCATCCTATTGTGCAGCGTATACAGGATGCCCTCCAAGTTTTACACGCTTCTGGCGTTAACGTGGTGTGTGTGCATGGATCCCTGGTCACGTAGGCTTGCGGGGGTATGAAATGGCGGATTCGGCAGCCAAGACGGCTATCATGAAGCCCAGGGTTCAAGTACCATGTGGGACATAGGAAGATTTTAGGGACGTATTGCGGAGAGCTGTGCAAACCTGCTGGTAGGAAGAGTGGTCCGCTCTGCGCAATAATAAACTTAGATCTGTGAAAGAACTTCCGATTCCCTGGGTTACCTCCTGTCGGTCATCTCGTCGCAAGGAGGTGACTTTGGCTCGGTTACGTATTGGGCACTGCTTTTTTACTCATAGTTTTCTATTTAAAAAGGAGCCTGCTCCGCTGTGTCCGGTTTGCAACGAAGCGTTATCTGTACGACACGTGCTGCTAGAGTGTTTTCACCTAGCAGACCTTAGGACGTCTCTGCAGCTGCCGGTCAGCTTTGCAGAAATGCTAGCGGACGATAACGCAGTAGTGGAGAAGGTTTTTAGATTCTTTTGTAGATTAGATTTTAGGATTTAGCGAATAAAATTTATGGCTTTTTAGATTATATTTATATTGTTTTATAGTTTTTTTACGTGTATCTATTTTTTGTAAGTCTATTGACATATTTATAGTGTTTTAGAGGAATCTATATCCGGCTTTTGCCACGAGCAGTTTGTTTTAAAAAGGGCGCTGATGACCTCTGCAGTTGACCGCCCTTATCATCATCATCATCATCATCATCATCATCATCATCATCATCATCATCATCATCATCATCATCATCATCATCATCATCATCATCATCATCATCATCATCATCATCATCATCATCATCATCATCATCATCATCATCATCATCATCATCATCATCATCACAGGTAGGGTTTAATGTTTGGAAATTTCTAGAGATATCTCGATTGACGGAGAATGGTTGTTTTTCTTGTTTGTGCAAGAATGATCTCGACTTATGAATGGACATATAAAAAGGATTGTGACACGCCAGGGGAGTCAGTTGGGAAACAGTTGTAAACAAGAGTGAGTAACCAGTACTTGTTGTTGAGGAACAAGAGTGTCGTTGTTATGAAAACTAACACTGGGGAACAAAAAATAGTATTTTTATATACCCGAAACAAAATAGGCAAATTCTTATGTAAACTGATTCCAAAAATGCCCCTCAAAATGCTGTATCACGTAACCTTTTTTAGGTATTCATAACTTTTTATGAAAACTTACAGAAATGTTATGTGATAAATCATATTTGATTAATTGAAAATAATAGGTCTTTATTGCCAAATAACATTGAAAATAATAATAATTATTATTAATTATTATTAAAATAAATAAACACAAGATAATGATGAAAACCAATACCTGAATTATCTCAGAAGAGTTTCACTATTGATTTTTTTTTGTATTGACATGTACTCTCCCGTTTGAGGAACCAACAATAGTCTCCGAACATGGCTGAATCCCAGCGATACCCTGGGAACGTCTTTCCATCTCAGAAATGTCCTGGCGAAAACGCTCACCTTGCTCATCACTCACTACAGCTCCTAGGTTTGTAGGGAAACTATCAAGGTGAGAGTGCAAAAAGTGGATTTTAAGTGACATACGGCAACCCACTTCTTTGTAGCTCCTTAATAGTTCTGAGACTAAAGTTTCATAATTTTCTTCTTTGTTATTGCCCAGGAAACCTTCCACCACTGATTTAAATGATATCCATGCTGCCAGTTCAACACGTTTAAGCTTTTATTAAAAAACACTGTCTTTAAGAAGTAGTCTTATTTGAGGACCGACAAATATACCTTCCTTCAATTTAGATTCACTTATTTTGGGAAAGATACTTCTTAAATACTCAACTTATGTCCAAACCTTTAACAAAATTCTTCATTAACCCGAGTTTTATGTGAAGTGGGGGGAGAAGAACTTTGTTTGGGTCTCTAGAGGCACATACTTAACACTGCTTGCTCCAGGGGTATAGTCTTCCCTTTTCCCCATTCTTTCACTATAAAATGCTTGTCAGTTGTCCTACTGTCCCATAAGCACAAAAAACAGCAATATTTTGTGAAACCTCCCTGCAGTCCCGTTAGCAATGCAACTACCTTGAGGTCACTACAAATTTCCCAGCCATGGTTTTGATAACTAATAGCATCTAAAATGATGGACATGGAATCGTATGTCTCCTTCATTCCTATGGCACGAAATAAAGGTATTGAAGGTAGTAAATTGCCATTATGAAGCAACACTGCCTTTAAGCTGTATTTACAAGAGTCAATGGCTATTACTTTAAATTAAGTCAATATGAGTTGGTATCATACTTCATTTCTGTAATTTTATATAAACGAATAAGAATATCTCAAAAACGTCACGTGATACAGCATTTTGAGAGGCATTTTTGGAATCAGCGAGTCATCTTGCATAAGAATTAGCCTATTTTATTTTGGGTACAAAAAACGTGTTCCCTAGTGTAATGCTGCTGTAACCTATAAGAGTATTTCTACGAATATAATGGAGATTTTTAATTTCTGCAACTCGGCATTTTAATTCTACGAACCCACAAAGACATAACTTGTGTCAGGAGTGCGACATGGAGGCTACATTGGAAAAGATTTTGGAGATGACGGAAATGAAAGCAGCAAATGACAACCTGGCCGCAGAGCTGAAACAAATGAAGACGGCTAACGACATACCGAGAAGATGGAACAAATGAAGGCCGAATTAACACCCAAGACGGAGGCGGCAAATACCGACCTGGCTGCAAAGTTGGAGACGACAAATCACAATCTGACTGTAATGAAGGCTGAATTAACCACAGAAGTGAGAGCAGCGAACGACAGTCTGGCCATGGAAATGAAGGTGGCGAACGAAGTTCTCGCTGCCAAATTTGAGGAACAGCTGGCAGGCGTGAGGGATGAGGTGATGGTGCTGGGCTAGCGGATGGGCCAAGTGGACTAGCGCGTTGAAGACCTGGCGAACCGCTTCAATGACCTGGAGGAAAAGGCCGAAGGTAACGCAAAGGCCCTGAACGCCATGGTGGAAGATGTCGAAGACCTTGCGAACCACATTAACAACCTGGAGGGAAAGGCCGACAGGAACACAAAGTCCCTGAACGCCATGGTAGAGGTCATCGTCGGAGGAAGTTAAAGGACTTGAAGGCCGACGCTCCGGGACGCGACACGCCATCTGCGCGCGTCAAATCACCTAAATACGACGGCGCGACAACTTACGAAGCCTTCCTCCACCAGTTATATATATTGGCCACTGCGTCGAACTGGCGGAGGAAGGCTTCGTAACAACAAATGTTCACCAGAGGAAGAGACCACGCAGTTAATAGCCAACATCCAGGGACGCACCGCAGAAGTCCTGAACGAGGTACAGACAACGGCGGCGCACAAAGACAGCTGGGAGGCCATGGAGAATCGTTTTGGAAACCACCGCTTAGCCGCAGCGTACCGCCGCCAGCTAAAGGCAAGGTCACAGCAGCTAGGGGAGACGCTGCAGGAGTTCACCCTCGCAGTTGAGCATCTGGCTAGCACGCCCTAGTCGACCTCCCACCAGAGTTCATATCCAGGGAAGCCGCCTTCAACTTTATCGACGGGTTACGAGACACGGAGATTCGTCAGCGCCTAATGCTCGGTGATTACAAAACTGTCCACGAGGCGCTAATTGCAGCACTGAGGATGGAAGCGGCCAAGGTGACAGCTAGCCCGACGTCGAGAACGAGGGGTGTCCGCTACACCGGAGACAGAAGACCAGCCCAGGGACGCCGGCGAAGACCTAGTGGCGTGTGCTGCGGGTGCGGCCAGCCGCGACACACGGAGAGAGACAGCCGAGGCGACAAGCAAACTTAGTAGTAATTAAACCAAATAATTCTGACACAAAGTGTTATTAATACGAATGGGTAGCCAACAACCACCAAAATCCATTTCCTACATGATGATATGTATATAAGTGCGCTCAAATGCAGTGGTCATCAGCGCCCATTGTAATAAACTAATTCATAACAATAGGCAGATATTAATTATTCAAAATGTTAAAAACATATTAAAACAAAATGACATAAAATAAATAAGACCAACTAGTGAAGAATAATAATGAAGAGCTATAATTACCAATAAAATACCAAAAGGCATAATAATTGCTACTTTCAATATCAACTTGCCATGACAAAAGCTACATGCCCAGTGTTTGTCGAACCAATTCGTTCCTTTTCTCTGGGGCTGGGCTAGCACTTTCAGCTGTTTTTCCTGCCTTTTCCTCACTGTCTTTTGGGCAGTGAGGACAGGATCCACCCGCTCCACATCGTCAATGGAAGAGGACGGCTTACGCACTGGTAACTTCGAATCCGGTCTCTCGACAGGATCGAAAACTGCGACCGGCGAAGATGAAACTCGCCGATCGGCGTCCTCTCCAGACTATTCCTCAGATGATGACGGAGGAGATGTTCGCGAACTTTTGTGCTAGATAGTTTTCCTTTCACTGGGCTTATTATTTTCGTTAAAGAAGTCAGGTTGTCATAAGAGCTCTTAAATTTCCTTGGCGATACATTATATATTACCGGTTCACTTGTTCTTGAAGTAGAAGCTTTCGGCGGTGGCTTAGATAAAACCTTCTTCTTAGAACTGGACTTAGTCGGCGAGGTCACTATTGTTCGTGCTGGTATTTGTTGCTTTGGCTGTGATCTTGGTGTAATTGATCTTTCGGATACTACTTCCCCGTTTATGTCACTAGTTTCTGTTGCGACTTCACGTCTAGGTACCGGCTTAGCTTCAACTTTACTATAAGTAACGGTCCTAGGTACAGAAGGATGGCGAATACGCAAGAGTTTCCGGGCTTCCACGAAAGACAGCCTCTTTCAAGCCCGGATCTCTTGGATCGCCTTCTCCTCCATAAAACGGGGACATTCTCTGGAGTTTGCTGGGTGACTATCACTGCAGTTAACACACTTTGCGGGTGAAGTACATGCATTGTCATGCTTAACTTCCCCGCAGTTAACACAAGTATCAACTCCATAACATGAATGACTCGTGTGGCCAAAGCATTGGCATTTATAACACCTCAGTGGATTGGGTATATACTGCCTCACTTCAATAGCTTCATACCCTGCCTTAATCGTTTGCGGGAGATCTACCCGATCAAAGGTAAGAAACAGGGTAGGAATGGGCACTAGTTCACCTCGTTCTTTGCGGTAAACTCGATATACATTAATCACACCTTGTTCCGCCAAGTTTTGCTGAATCTCCTCATTGGACATACCATCCAATGCGCTGGTGTTTACAACACCACGAGAGGAGTTCGGAGTCCTGTGCAATTCAACGCGCACCGGAAAGGTCGCAAGCATATTGGCTTTCAAGATTTTAGAAGCCTGTGTCGAAGAAACTGCTTCGACCAGGAGTTGTGCCATTGCGAGATCTAGTACATGCCTTCACAGAACCAGCAATACTATCTAAGCCCTTCGGAATAACGAACCGGTTCGCGGTACTAAACTTCCAACCTTCCTCAGTTCTATAAATAACTAAATAGCGAGGGACACTACACTCGGCTATTTCTTTTCCACTCTTGCTAAAAATTGGGGTTTACCATAATATATGGACTACGTTTCATCCCCCAGTGCTTCCCACCCACCACGGAGCCCAACAAGGGTCTTCCCACTGGGATAACAGGGCTACTCAGGGTATATAGCGAGCTGGTGGTCCCACTCACCCTGGAGTTCGTACAATACCCAGTCCTGGCCGATTGATTAGGGGTGGGTTATTCCCTAACGTCCCCTTTAGGCGAAGCAGAAACCAAAGTAGTGTATTAGAAATATGCACCCTATCCGAATTCAGAAGAAGACTGGAACGAGCTCAGATGCGCATCCCTCAACCACCATGACAAACCTTTCCACCAATACGGGTCTCCACGCACGGCCTACACGTGAGTGGGTGTTTTGTCTGACCCCTCACCACTAAGAGGAATCCACATCGAGGGTGTCAGTTTGGCTCGGGGATCCCGGGAACGCCAATTCCCGTACCTACAACAGTAGGCCCCTGGGGGGATCCATTTCCTACAACCATTCATCTGAGGATAAGAGAACTCATACCTCCAATTAGAACCCAATCAATTGCCGCAATCTGGCGAATTCTTTACATCGAATTTTGGGGTTTAAGTCTTTAACTCAGCAGGGAAAGTAAAAACGAGAGAGCGATAAACTTTTGTAGTTGAGTGAATTGAGAAAGTCATGTGTAGATAACGTCTTCAGTCTTTTTAATAACCCGGTACATTAAGAATGCAAGTGATATTAATTTAATTTGCTTATAAAACATTATAGCAAATAACCAGTTTAGTAGGTCGATAATAAAATGCAGGTGATAACATTGAACGTTTATTACGTCTTTGTAAGTTATAGCGATATACTGTAACAAAATATCATACTTTAACTGTTGATTTTTGACTTCCAGTAAAGAAAATTGTGTTTTTATTAGGAATAGTAAACATTTGATGTCCCATAACTAATTCATATATACGAGCCATTGTTGTATAAAAGACAAGGAGTTTTTGAACATTGTATTCTCTGAACTTTAGAAGGTAAGAATTTTAAGTTAAGTATGGTTAAAAGTTGGAACAGAGTTATTTAACCTTATAATAAGGATATAAACTTACTATTATGCTTTCAAATGTGAAGAGTTCTGGAGTCCAGCTAAACAGATGCCGTATCACACTCAGCGTTGCCAGCTTGTTACTCCACGCCTTTTATATTTCTCTCTCTCGCACATTCATTCAATATGCAGGTCTGCTTGGCGCAGACGTAAGGATAAGCAAACTCTATTTTACAAACTTTTACAATGATGCAGTTGCCAAAATCAAAATTGGAAGAAGCACTTTCGCAAATTATATATATTCTAAATACTATAACTATAATTATAGTTTATGAATTACCTGTTTTTGTAATTCAATGGAGCATAACACTGGCTCGTCCATATCGCTGTCAGTGTCACTTCCGTTAAGAGACAATTCGTCATTGTCACTGCCTTCCTCGTCTGAGTCTTGCAAATTTATGATTACACTCGGGAACACGTTTTTTGTACCGGAAACAAAATAGGCTAATTCTTATGCAAAATGACTCGCTGATTCCAAAAATTCCTCTCAAAATGCTGTATCACGTAACGTTTTTGAGATATTCTTATTCTTTTATATAACATTACAGAAATGAGGTATGGTACCAACTCATATTGACTTAATTTAAAATAATAGCCATTGACTCTTCTAAATACAGCTTAAAGGCAGTGTTGCTTCACAATGGCAATTTACTACCTTCAATACCTTTATTTCATGCCATAGGAATGAAGGAGACATACGATTCTATGTCCATCATTTTAGATGCTATTAGTTATCAAAACCATGGCTGGGAAATTTGTAGTGACCTCAAGGTAGTTGCATCGCCAACGGGACTGCAGGGAGGTTTCACAAAATATTGCTGTTTTTGTGCTTATGGGACAGTAGGGCAAATGACAAGCATTTTATAGTAAAAGAATGGGGAAAAGGGAAGACTGTGCCCCTGGAGCAAGCAATGTTAAGTATGTGCCTTCAGTAGACCCAAACAAAGTTCTTCTCCCCCCCCCCCTTCACATAAAGCTCGGGTTAATGAAGAATTTTGTTAAAGGTTTGGACAAAAGTGGAAGTGCATTTGAGTATTTAAGAAGTATCTTTCCCAAAATAAGTGAATCTAAATTGAAGGAAGGTATATTTGTCGGTCCTCAAATAAGACTACTTCTTAAAGACAGTGTTTTTGAATCAAAGCTTAAACGTGTTGAACTGGCCTCCTACAAACCTAGGAGCTGTAAGTGATGAGCAAGGTGAGCGTTTTCACCAGGACATTTCTGAGATGGAAAGACGTTACCAGGGTATCGCTGGGATTCAGCCATGTTCGGAGACTATTGTTGGTTCCTCAAACGGGAGAGTCAATACAAAAAAGAATCAAGAGTGAAACACTTCTGAGCTAATTCAGGTATAGGTTTTCATCATTATCTTGTGTTTATTTATTTCAACAATAATTAAAAATAGTTATTATTATTTTCAATGTTATTTGGCAATAAAATACATATTATTTTCAATTAATCAAATATGAGTTTTCACATCACATTTCTGTAAGTTTTCATAAAAAATTAAGAATACCTAAAAAACATTACCTGATACAGCATTTTGAGGGGCATTTTTGGAATTAGCAGATCAGTTTACATAAGAATTTGCCTATTTTGTTTCCGGTATATAAAAATAATTTTTTTTTGTTCCCCAGTGTTATAGGTTCCAAAATCTCGTCACGTGCTATTTCTTTCTTAAAATCGTCTTCTTGAAGGCTTTCTGCATGCCTAATGCAGTTTTCCCAGTCCGTTGTGTTACCTTGTCAATTTCTTCGTGAAGAAGTCGTTTAACGTCCGTAAGTTTAAAAGTATTATTCCTATTTGCAACCCTCTTTTTATTTGAGCCCACACCAACTGAATTGGATTATATTGGCAGTGGTAAGAATGATCTTAATTTTTTACGGTCATAATTTTTCGCACTAAAATTTAATCTTATTATATTCTGTTAGCTTAATGTGAAACAAGCACGCCGTAGTAGTTTCATTGTTGGTAGTCCTGGTTCCCGCCTCTGAGAACCAGGCTAGTTCCGAAATGTTCAGTATCGCCTACCGCTGTAATGGAGGTAACACGCGAGGAACAATATGCATCTTTGAAATTCTGCTTTCGTCTCAACAAATCTTCAGTTGAAGCCTATACAATGTAACAGGAGGCCTATGGAGAGTCTGTTCTTCCCTACAGCACAGCTCGAAGGTGCTTTAAAATGTTTAAAGAGGGGAGACAATGAATTTCAATGGAAGGTGGACCCGGTGCTCCAGTTACTGCTCTTACGGAAGAAAACATCAACACTGCTGCTGCCATTGTGAGAGAGGATCGACGAATTACCTTAAGATCACTTTCTGAAATACTGAACATTTCATTGGGTGTCACCCATACGTTGGTGACAGAAACATTACACATGAGACGTGTTTGTGCGCGATGAGTTCCAAGACTGTTGATTCCTGAACAAAAGGACATTCGCATGCAGGTCTGCATGCAGTTAAAGTTGATGTTAGAGGAAGATCCGGAGATTCTTTCAAACGTAATCACTGCTGATGAAACTTGGCTGCATCATTTTGATTCTGAGAGCAAACAGCAAAGCTCAGTGTGGAAATCTCCTTCATCACCAACCCCCAAAAAGCAAAAGTGGTTGCTTCTGCTGGGAAAGTTATGGTCATCTCATTATTTGATATTCATGGAATGGTTTATCAGCATGTTGTACCTGCACACACATCAGTAACTGGAGAACACTACAGGGACGTTCTGAAAACATTGAAAGTGCAAATCAGACGCAAAAACCACATTTCCGTGAAGCAGGCTGGATGCTGCACCACGATAATGCGCGGCCGCATTTTGCCAAAGTTGTTGCTGAATTTCTTGAAAAAATCAACGAGAAGTGCATCCCTCAGGCTCCATGTGACCTTTTTCTATTCCCTAACTTGAAGAAACGCCTTCCTGGGAGGCATTATCCATCATCAGAATCAGTGGTGAAGGCTGCGGAGGCGAATTTGAAGCATCTCTCAAAAATGGTATTCACCATTGGCAGATGAAAAGCGAAGCGGCAGGCCGGTGACTGCAGTGTCTCAATGCAATATTTAGCGAGTCGATGACATCATTCGTGGTGATCGCCCTGTAACAACAGCTAAATCGTGTCGCATTACCTCCCTCAGTAAAGGCAGTTTGATGACAGTCATTCAACAACTGTTTACTCAAAAGTTTGTTCACGTTGGGTACCAATAATGTTAGCCGTAAAACAAAGTAGCAGGGAAAACAAATGCATTCGAACACTTGCAGCGCTTCGATTTGGAGGGAGAGAAGCTTCTGGAAAAAATTTTACTGAAGACGAAACGTGGTTCATTTTTTGAACCTGAATCAAAGAGGCAGTCAGAGGAATGGCATCACACAACGTCAGCGAAGAAAAAATATGTTCAAAACTCAGCGGTCGGCAGGAAAAGTTATGGCGACTGTGTTTTGGGATGCCAAGGGTGTGCTTATTATTGATTTTTTGGAGCAGGAATGCACAATTAATTCTGTCCAATACGTCAGAAATCTCAAAAAGCTGAAAGCACGTCTTAGCCGAGTTCGTCCAACAAAAACTATGACGGATGTTCTTCTTTTGCATGACAATACAAGACCACACACCAGCTGTTACATCACTGCAGAAATTGAGAAATTTGGATGGCAAGTCTTACAGCCCTGACCTGGCACCATCAGACTTTCATCTGTTCGGGCCACTAAAGGGAGCTCATCGCGGGATTCATTTTGAAGATGAGGAGTCTGTGAAAACGTCCGTGCGTCAATGGCTTAGGAAGCAAGACCGTGTGTTTTACCACACTGGAATATATGCCCTAGTTAAAAGTTGGACCAAAACTGTGGAAAAGGACGGAGATTATATTGAATAGTGACAAAGTAATCGTCAATGTTGTAGTTTTTAGCTATGTAAATGGGATTCAATATTCTTGACAATTAAAAGATAAAAATAATAAGAGGGGCTACTTTTTGACCCAGCCTCGTATACAAGTTTTACCAATTTTGTCCTTTTCAAAAGTGTATAAAGGTATTAACGCCACAACCTCCCGCCGCGATGAGAACCACAGCTGTCCTCAGCTGATCACTTGACTATATCACATTTTTTTACCAAATATACATAAAATATCTACAATAAGATAAATGGGCTAGACAGACAGGGAAATTGAGGACGGGACTATACGCATAGAGGAGAGACAAGGGTAGAAAAATAAAGGGAAGCGTGAGGAAAGAGAAATGGGGAGAAGCAACAAGGTGGAACGCAGAAGCACTCGCCAAGGCACACATAAGCGTGGCCAAACGTTGCTGTCCTCCAGAGGATCTTGTAGGGGAGGGGATCCGTCCCCTTCAGTTGCCGTGGTGCGGACGCTGCGGACTACTAGCGCTGGTGGTACCTATGACGTTACTAGAGGAACCTCGGGCCGAACATTCGAGCCTCTCCCTAATAGGGAGTTGTTCGGATTGGGTTGGTCTCGAGGGGCAGTAGTTCCCGATACCCGTGGGTGATCGGGTACGTCTCCGGACGGGGCTGAGTGAAGCCATATTTTCCCGCGTGCTAGCCTGCATAGCTAGTAGAGTAAGTGAGTGTGTAGTGTTTTACGGCCCGTCGACAACAAGGTCATTTGGGCCTGAAGTCAACTCGAAAAACTAAAAGCTACACAAAGTTAAAAAGTAAGATAAAATATAAACACTCAACTATTAAAAGCACATAAAAAACTCATCCCAGTGCTAAAAACTTAAAATCTCTAAAATTAATAAATATAAAATACAAGTCAGACTTGTTTCTTAAAACCGATTTTAAAAACAAACCGCAGAGCCTTATCCACGGCCACTGGGTCGTCTCCTAAAATACCTTGCAAGTTAGTCCTTCGGCCCAAAGACTGGCGAACGCGGGTGTACTGCGGGCAATCAAGCAATACATGCCGCACAGTGAGGCGTACTGCACACGGAGCACACACAGGGGCCGGTTCCCCTCTCAAGAGGTGGCCATAAGCCGCACGTGTATGCCCAATTCTCAGCCGGGTGAGTACCAACTCGGCCCGCCGGTTATCCCTGCAGGAAGTTAGCCAGGGATGTACGCTCTCCTTTATTGCTCGGAGCTGTGTGCCTTCCAAAGCTGTCCAGGATTGCTGCCAAGCAGATAGGAGTTGGGAAAAAACGTTGCACATCCTGGTATGGCACCGTAGTTGTTAAACTCCGGGGCAAACGGCAAAGGGACTTATCAGCTGCGTCCGCCTCCTCGTTCCCGGAAATCCCAACATGGCCTGGGGTCCAAGTAAAAACAAAATTGTATCCGCGACTGAGCATTTGCGAGATCTGGGCCTGTATTTTTAAAACAAGTGCGTGAGCGGCAGTGTGCTGTTGCAAGGCCTGAAGAGCACTTAAGAGAGTCAGTGCAGACAATAAAAGAGCCAGTAGCTAACTTGCAAATAAAAAGGAGCAAATCGAAGATGGCATACAGCTCTGCGGAGAAAACTGAAGTGGAGTCCAGAAGGCGAAATTTATGAGCCTCACCGTTAATGAAGAACGCGCAACCTGTAGTGTTACGTAACTGAGAAAGGTCTGTAAAGGCCGGAACATAGGGTAACGGCTCAGTAGTTCGGCAAAAAGTTGTTGGAACACCGAATGTGGAGTAGCGAGTCTAGAGTTGCTTGACAGAGCGAGATCGAACCGCGCACGATTGAGCTGCCATGCAGGATAAGGGCTGATGGACGACCTCACCACCCGAGGCATGCGGAGGTCATGCGAATGTAGGAGATCCCGAAATCTTATTCCCATTGGGCGCGGCCGAGAACCAGGGTGCATATAACGGTGGACTAAACCTGGACACAGAACTGGTTTTAAAAAAGATGATTGGGATAACTTGCCATCTTCGAGAAATATGAGCAGAGTGACAGCGAGCGACGAATATAGAGTGGAGATTCGCCTGATTCTGCATACAGGCAGTCGACTCGACTGGTGCGGAAAGTTCCTGTGGCAAGGCGGATGCCAGTATGATGCACGGTGTCTAAAAGGCGAAGTTTAGAAGGTGCGCTAGATTACCAGGCCTCCCCACCGAGGCCATATTGGTAGCCTTCCCATTTTGGAGTTGGCGTGCGTAAGTGGCGTATTCATTTCCATCCCTTCTTGAGTCCAAAGGAGGACCAGGTCCTGTCCTATGTAAAGTCCCACGGAGGCGCCGGGTGTCGTTTTGCGACAGCCTGTAACTTATTGGTTAAAGGAGGCCCGGGTCTTTGGCCCTACGGGTCAAGGATTAATGCCAGTAAAACCTATAGCAATAAATCTATTCCCTCTGGGGGAGATGATCCGTCCCCTTCAGCAGCCGTGGTGCGGGCATTGTGGACCACTAGCACACGTAGTACCTCTGACGTTACTAGAGGAACCTCGGGCCGAACATTCGAGCCCGTCCCTCTGGGAGTTGTTCGGATTGGGTTGGTCTCGACGGGGCAGTGGTTCCTGATATCCGTGGGTGATCGGGTACGTCTCCGAACTGGGTTGAGGGAAGCCATCAATATTCCCGGGTAATAGCCAGCATAGCTAGTAGAAGATGTGCTAGATCACCAGGTGGCCCCACCGAGGTCATATCGGTATCCCTCACCTTTCGTGTTGGCGTGCGTAAATGGCGTATCCACTTCCATCCCATCTTCAGTCCACAAAATCCGATGGGTGGGCTTGTTAGTAACCCAGGTCTTGTCCTATGGAAAGCCCCACAGAGGACGCCGTGTGCCCTTTGGTAGAGTTCTGATTTTCCCTGATTGTATGAGGCCCGGCTATTGGTCCTACGGGTTAATGACTGATGGGAGTAGAACCTCTGGACTCAACTGTCCTCCAGAGCAATGAGGATCAGACCACGATAGTCTAGAAGTACCTGTACACGCATCGTCGATCAACCACCTTTGCAGAACTAAAGTCTGATCTGCAGGAAAAGACCAATAAACATAAGTTCGTGGACGACACTGTAGGCAACCATGCGACACAAATTATCTTGTAGCAATACTGTCTGCTAGGCACTAAAGCTTCCAAAGACGAGTTCAGTCTGTATAGTCCTGTGAAGCCGGCCCCACCTCCGAGCAGGGTGGAAGCATCTGCATGTTTGAAGAAAAAGTGCTTGATGCAGTCGCCCTCCGGTGATTCTTTTTTATTTATTTTGATTCTGCATTTCTTATGTCTTGGCCTCTAGGTGCTATACTAAGGCATAGTATTGCAATTTTATATTTACTCAAACATAATAATTATATTGATATTTACAAACATTTTGCAGAAAACCTAACATACTGTCACCCGAACATCGGAACTCCCTATGGGAGTAGGGCAGTAGGGTCAGACGTGAAGTATTCAAGGCCACACCCACCCATTTATCTCAGTCACTGACTGAGGGGATGATTAGGGAAGTGTCACTTGTCGCTGGCCGCCTCTTTCCCCTTCCCCAGCCGTCTGCTTCCTTCGCGGCGAATCACTGAAACGAGAGACTTCGAGAAAACAGCGATACTCCTATAAAAAGGGCTGCAGTGAGTGAGTTGTGTCAGTTCTTGGCGAGCCACGTAGGAGCGCCGTGCTAGTGTACGGAAGAGAAGACTGTGTACGTGCATCGGAAGAGTGTACGTAACTGTGAACGTGCAGTGGAACTGTAACGGACGAACTGGTGAATCGTAATTGTGTGCATTACGTAATTCTGTGTAATTGGCAAGTGTTCAACTGTAAGTCGGTGGAAATAAAGAACATTTTGAGTTTGTACAATTGGACTTTTAATTTTACGAACCCACAAAGTCACAATACCCTAACCTATCTAATCTAACTTAACTAATCTAACTTCTACAATTGTAGCTGGCAATTTTCACAATCTAAACTACTTCTACCTTCCTATCTCTAATAAAGCATTTATCCTTTTGTTCTTGTGTTGATATTGTCTTCTTCTGTCGCTTCAAGTCCTTCTGTTGAATCCAAGGTTGTCCTCTTTTATTAATCCTTCGACTAGGTGAAGTTCCTCCTCTTCCTTTGGTTGTTGAAGCTAGCTATCCATATTCTGTCCCCGAAGTCATTCAGATCTTCTTGGTGTGGAAGGTGGTTCACGATATGTATGTTGAATATTGTTTCTTACTCGTCGTTGCTGTTGTCTTTGTTGATTACATTCATCCATGACTATTGTTGAGATCTTCTCCAGTGTCAATGCTAGTATTTTAAAATCTTCACTCTTCCTAATGATGTTCCATATATATTTTCCCTCTAATTCTTTCCTCTCTTCTTCTAGCTGTTGTGTATACTATATACATTCAAATAAAGCGTGTTCCGGAGTATCTTCTTGCATGCAGGTTGTGCACATGGTTTCATCTGTCTTTCCTATCTTGCCCGGCGGTGATATGCCTTGAGGCAGAATAAGTCCCTCAGCGCCAAAATGAAAGTCGCTGCCGAAAGGGGTGTGTCCTCACAACAGGAGTCTGCCACGCCGCAGATTGGAAGGTGCGTCTACGAAGGCCAGTGTCCGTGGGGCAGAGAAAGGAGTCCACGTACACAGGAGACTCGATGAAGCAGGAAAGAAACAAAACACAAATTAGTAAGGGTAACGAAATATAACGAAATGAATTTTTTTTTCTATGTTTGATTTTTGGATTATTATAAATAAATTTTAAATTTTATATATTTGGTATAGTTATTATAAAGATGTTTTTTATGCATTTAGTATGTATAAGGGTCTTATCTTTGTATGATATGATTAAATGAGTTGATATGAATCTTGTAAATGATTTTATTGTGTTAATAAAAATTTTAAATTTTTAAATGTTGTATGATAAGATGAGATGAAATGAGTGTCTTGTATGATTGGATTTGTATTGTAATTTTTTAAAATTTTTATCTTATGAGTTAAGATGAATTAAATATGTTGATTAAATTAATTTTGGTTGAAGTATTTATGTAAAGTATATTGGATAATTTTGGTGAGTAGATGATATGAGATAAATAATTGGTAAGAAGAGATAAATGTTATTTTAGTTTAAATTAATAATATAGAATATTTTTATTTTGTTTAAGTATGTTCTGAATACGATAATAAGTTGATGTGAATATATAGAGAATGTGTAGAGAAATTATATGATATGAATTTTGTTAGATAAATTTTTAAAAATGTATGAATGAGATGATTAAATTAAGTTATTTAATTTGATGTTATGAAGTTTTGATTTAAATGAGTTTTGAAGTTATTTTGTAGTTTTAATTGTAAATTATTTTGTGATATTTAATAGTGGGTGCCAGTATTTAGTACCGGATGCCGGTATATCTTTCCTTTTCTGTAGTTGTAGATATTTAGCTGGCTGCCAGTTCAATTATTTACTGGATTCCAGTAATTTTGTGGTTAATTTGAAATTGGTAGTCTTTTTATGATTTTTTATTTAAATTGTTTTATTTTTGCTTATATTATCTGAAAAATGATTATGTTGTTTGTTGTTTTTTGTTTAATAAATGTAAAATTTGGAAATTACGTCCCGGTTTTAGTAATTGGGTACCGGGACGGAGAATTTTCAGATTTTATTTAATTATATGTTTATTTATTTATTTATTTACTTGTTTATTTATTTATTGGTTTATTTATTTATTTATTTATTTATTTATTTATTTATTTATTTATTTATTTATTTATTTATTTATTTATTTATTTATTTATTTATTTATTTATTTATTTATTTATTTATTTATTTATTTATTTATTTATTTATTTATTTATTTATTTATTTATTTATTTATTTATTTATTTATTTATTTATTTATTTATTTATTTATTTATTTATTTATTTATTTATTTATTTATTTATTTATTTATTTATTTATTTATTTATTTATTTATTTATTTATTTATTTATTTATTTATTTATTTATTTATTTATTTATTTGTTTATTTATTTATTTATTTATTTATTTATTTATTTATTTATTTATTTATTTATTTATTTATTTATTTATTTATTTATTTATTTATTTATTTATTTATTTATTTATTTATTTATTTATTTATTTATTTATTTATTTATCTATTTACTTATTTATTGATTTATGCATTTATTTATTTATTGATTTATTATTTATTTATTTATTTATTTATTTATTTATTTATTTATTTATTTATTTATTTATTTATTTATTTATTTATTTATTTATTTATTTATTTATTTATTTATTTATTTATTTATTTATTTATTTATTTATTTATTTATTTATTTATTTATTTATTTATTTATTTATTTATTTATTTATTTATTTATTTATTTATTTATTTATTTATTTATTTATTTATTTATTTATTTATTTATTTATTTATTTATTTATTTATTTATTTATTTATTTATTTATTTATTTATTTATTTATTTATTTATTTATTTATTTATTTATTTATTTATTTATTTATTTATTTATTTATTTATTTATTTATTTATTTATTTATTTATTTATTTATTTATTTATTTATTTATTTATTTATTTATTTATTTATTTATTTATTTATTTATTTATTTATTTATTTATTTATTTATTTATTTATTTATTTATTTATTTATTTATTTATTTATTTATTTATTTATTTATTTATTTATTTATTTATTTATTTATTTATTTATTTATTTATTTATTTATTTATTTATTTATTTATTTATTTATTTATTTATTTATTTATTTATTTATTTATTTATTTATTTATTTATTTATTTATTTATTTATTTATTTATTTATTTATCGAAATATAAGGGGGGAGAGGGAGAAAGAAAGGGGGGAAATATCCGATACAATAATATTATTACAATATCTCGTACGTTACTACAAGTGGTAACATCACCGTCATTATTGTAATCATAGATCATCAAAACCAAAACTTATTAGGCTTTTCGATTACTTATTCCATTCTTTCCCACAAGTGTACTTCACCTAACAAAACTCTCTCTTCTCTACTCTATTCCTTTCACCTAAACCTACCTAACTACTTCCCGTGTAAACGTAAAGTGAAAATATTCGGGCACGTACAGAAATTTCCGACGGCTTTACAGTAAAGGTGTAAATAAAGGAAGAAGTGTTTGTAAGATTACTTTAAAGAAGTGAGAGTAGGAAATGATATGTGAGTTTAGTCTCCTCGGTTTTTTTTTTCGAGTGGAGGAAAAATGCATGTTACGCACTAACCCTGGGATTGGAGTGTGGGACTCTACTGGGGAAATCGAACCACCAGCCCTACCCACTAAAAAACCTCCACCGGTGAGTACTCAGGAGTGGTGCTGTGACAGTACCGCTGTAAGCACCTGCGGATTCAAGGAAGGGATATGTTGACCCGGCCGAGGCCAGGTCCAAGGTGAGGAAGGCGGCAGGACGTAAGGATGACCAAGGCCCTGCTTACGCCCTTGCTTATTAGCAGCGGTCTTGTTTGGAAGTGGATGAGGAATTATAGGGTCTCTGCGACGGTTGGTGTCGACCTCTGGTGTTGGGTCCGTCGAAAATCGTTTGAAGGCCTGACACTTCCTCCTTGACGAGTCTTTGGAGCATGAACGTGTGTGTGTCGCATTGTTTGATGGAGAATTGATTCTTCTCCTCTATGTCCTCTCGCAATTCTGCGAGCTCTGAACTGATATCTGTGAGTGTTGTGCCTTGCTGCGCAGATGAAGTCCAGAGCTCTGTGAGAAGTTCCTCCATGTTGGTAAGCTTTGCCATTACGATCAGGAACTTCGAATGGAGAGCCTGAACAGCCTCCCCTAGGCCCCGGACTTGTTCCCCGAGCAGCTCCTGATTTGTGGTGTAGTTTGGTGTTGCCAACTGTTGGTGAATTTGTTGAGGCTAAGCACTCAACTAGTGCTGAGTGGTTGGCGGCGCAGGAGGAACAGGTGTTGCCTTCCTGCAGGGATGCAGGGGACATAGCGCCTGCCCGGTGAAGTGGCTGTGCCCACCGTAGGAGGCACAGTAGCGGCGACGTCGGCGGAGGTCGTGCTCTCTGCAGACCGAGGTGAGGCTGGAAGCACCGCAGTAGTGGCACTTAGGCTCGGCTGCTTGCCCGTAGGCGCAGCAGCGGCGGCAAGGAGCTTGACGGTCCTTTGGCTGATTTCAGTGCGCAGCACCCGCCCTAATAAGGGTAGGCCGTTAGTTAAAGCAGCTTCCAGTTCCGCGTGGCTGGCTAGCTCCACCCGGACTAGTGGTGTCGGACCTCAGGCTGAGGTGATGCGTGGGCCCTATTTGCTGACGGCCACTGCCGCTGCGCTGCAGCAAGCACGTATCGTGCTCCCGAGGCACTGCGGTTACCACTATGTTCGTGCTGCGCTGCAGTGGTTATGGCGGCATTGGCTGGCTGGCTAGTGCTGGCGACTGGCCTGCTCCCAGCTGGGTAACAGGACCGGGTTTTGGCTGCGATGTCGCAGGACGTTTCTTCTCGGCTGGCTGTGCGGCGGTGATGACTGCTCGTTTCTTCGTACATCTCTTGACACGTGGCGTGTTGCTGCTCTGAATGTTCGACGCCGTTGGCGGCTGCGGTGGTTGTGCATCTGGAGGTGAAGTAACTGCAAACTGCAGTTTAGGTGCTGCTTCTCCCGCCTGTTGCCGGCGCACTTGGCGAGCGTCAGGCGTGATAGAGGATGCGGGCCGAGTTGCCCAAAACTTCCCCGACGGCTCGCGGGAGGCTCCCCCTCTTCTGCCGATACCGGCAGCGAGGCGGGAGGTGGCGCCCGAGAGTGGCTGGCCAAGACTACGATGAAGGTGGCTTCACTGCCTGGATCTTCTTCCGTGCTGCGGCGTTCTTTCGATGTGTGCAGCTCGGCGTCTCGAAGAGAACTGTCTGTGTCCTCAGACAACCTGCTCAGTAATGGTCCCTAAATACATTTTATATGCTACACTCTCATCATGTTCTCTACTAAATTGCCGTTATAAAACCCATTCCGCTATCTACTTCATGTTAATCAAGATAAACATTGTCTTATTGCTTATGTTCTTTTGGTTACTATGACTTTAAATGATAGTCAGTTCTTTGACAACTAGTCTATATGAGATGAACTTGTAATTACATAGCCAGAGATAAAAAGTGAATAGCGGCCTCCTATTCGAGTAAAGCAGAGATATCAGAACAAAATATAACAAGAATTATCTCGAAAATTTTCTGCAGCACAAAATATATCCCTGACATAAGTTTTTTAACGTGATGTTAATCTTTATATGTCACATCTCTATGTTACCTGTTGAAACGTCCGCAAAGACTGCAAAAACTTCTGACAATACTTCTAGTGCCTTCAGTGCCTCGTACTCTTATACGAGGGTCCTTCAATAAATAACCGAATTAATTTAATTGTATTTAAATAAACCACCGCCCTGGAGCGCTACGGCTACTAGTGGTGGAAAGGTGAATACTTCCTCTATCAGTGCTGTGAGTGCAAGTCATACAGAGTCAATCAGTTGGGAGTTAGAGCCCGATGCGTGAGGTCATGTTCACTCCACTCACCAAGGAACTTAAACTGCAGCAACGTCCATCAATAAAGTTTTGTGTTCTGTTAGACAAAACTCCTACAGAAACCTTTGAAATGGTGCAGCAAGCATTCAAGGACCAATCTTTAGACAAAACACAAGTCTTTGAGTGGTATAAACGTTTCAAAGGAGGTCATGAAGACCTTCAAGATTCTGCGCGCCCTGGAAGACCCGTAACAGCAAAAACCGAAGTCAACATTAACACAACTGACGCAATTGTTCGAGAAGATCGGCACATAACAATTTCGAAAGTTGCAGACAATGCATTTGTCTGTTGGAACTGTAGACGGCATAATTACCATTGATCTTCGCTTGCAGCGAAATGGGTACCGCACTGCTGAAGGTCGAACAGAAGGTTCACCGCGATATGACGTGTCAAGAATGGCTCCGAAGCCAGACTTTCTGAATAGGTTCATCACTTGGACGAGAGCTGGTTCCACTATTACGACCCGTTAACAAAACAGGAGAGTTCGTAGTGGAAACATTCATCCAGCCCTAGGCCTAAGAAAGCAAAAGTTCAGAAAAGTGCATGAAAGGTCATCCATCTCGTATTCGTAGACAAACAGAGCATTCTGTATGATCATGTTGTAACCAATCAACGCACAGTAACTGCTGCTTACTATTGTGACGTACTGAAGGGGTCACTGAAGAACAAAAAACGCCGAAAGGCGACCAGATCTCGCTAGGAGAGGATGGATCTTGCATCAGGATAATGCCCCTGCTCATCAAGTTCGTGCAAGTCAAGATGTCATCGCAGTAATGGGCATTGAGATCATGTCCCTTCCACCTCATGTCTCATCCACCATACCTCATTCTTGAGGCTACGCCGTGGCTCAGTGGTTAGACCACTTGGCTCTCGCCAAGGCGGCCAGGGTTCAATCCCAGGCGACCGCAAAGTGAGATTTGTGGTGGAAAACACGGCGCTGGGGCGGGTTTTCTCCGGGATCTCCGGATTCCCCCGCCATCTAACACAACAGGTGCCCCATCTTCATCTCATGTATCATCAGTGTCACCGCCTGCAGTGCCGTATGTAGTAAAAGCGGGAGTTAAACACTACACATTTCATTTGATTTCCAGCTTACTCTCCAGATCTCGCACCATGCGATCTTCACCTCTTCCCTAAATTGAAACAGGAGCTTCCTGGTCGCCATTTTCAAAGTGATAAGGATTAGAACAATATTGTCATAATGACACTACTAATACTACTACTAATACTACTACTACTACTACTACTACTACTACTACTACTACTACTACTACTACTACTACTACTACTACTACTACTACTACTACTACTACTACTACTACTACTACTACTACTAATAATAATAATAATAATAATAATATAGCATAATTTAATATAGTTCATAATTTTTTATAATATAATAATATAGTATAATTTATTACAATAACATGGTATAATTTATTATAATATAATTTATTATTATTATTATTATTATTATTATTATTATTATTATTATTATTATTATTATTATTATTATTATTATTATTATTATTATTATTATTATTATTATTATTATTATTATTATTATTATTATTATTATTATTATTATTATTATTATTATTATTATTATTATTATTATTATTATTATTATTATTATTATTATTATTATTATTATTATTATTATTATTATTATTATTATTATTATTATTATTATTATTATTATTATTATTATTATTATTATTATTATTATTATTATTATTATTATTATTATTATTATTATTATTATTATTATTATTATTATTATTATTATTATTATTATTATTATTATTATTATTATTATTATTATTATTATTATTATTATTATTATTATTATTATTATTATTATTATTATTATTATTATTATTATTATTACTGTTATTGTTATTATTGTTATTGTTATTATTGTTATTGTTATTATTGTTATTATTATTATTATTGTTATTATTGTTATTATTGTTATTATTATCATTATTGTTATTATTATCATTATTATTATTATTATCATTATTATTATCATTATTATCATTATTATTATCATTATTATCATTATTATTATCATTATTATTATTATTATTATTATTATTATTATTATTATTATTATTATTATTATTATTATTATTATTATTATTATTATTATTATTATTATTATTATTATTATTATTATTATTATTATTATTATTATTATTATTATTATTATTATTATTATTATTATTATTATTATTATTATTATGATTATTATTATTATTATTATGATTATTATTATGATTATTATTATGATTATTATTATGATTATTATTATGATTATTATTATTATTATTATTATGATTATTATTATTATTATTATTATGATTATTATTATTATTATTATTATGATTATTATTATTATTATTATTATTATTATTATTATTATTATT
>CM060954.1:14294198-14399198 GCA_030765055.1 Mantis religiosa | reverse complement strand
CTCAGCTCCACAATGTCGTCTTTTCCTGTAGTTTTCTTAACTATTTTTATACACGAGTATACTTACATTACATGTTTGAAGAAAATAGTTGGTGGTGAATGCGAGGAAGGTGTAAAGTAAGATATGTTTAATGGTAGTATTATTATCTTTATGCTTATTTTGTTGATTTTAATTATGTAATATTATCTGCAGAGAAGTTTTGTAAAACATATATATAAAAATTATGTAAAGGTTTAGAATATTTATACTCTGAATTATTGAATAACTGATTTTATATGACTCGTCATTATAACGATATATTGAATAGACAAAACATTTTAAAGGTAAATTTAAATATTCATTTCTATATTATAATAGCTGGAAGAGTAATAGGAATTAATAACAATGATAAAGACAATAACATTAACAGTAACAATAATAACAATAACAATAATTATAATATAAATAGTCAGTAACAGCTGGAATGGGAAAGAAAAATTAAAAATGCACTTAGTTAAATGATTATTGATTTCAACACAGTGGCGCCTAACGGACAGAGTTTGAACGAAAATATTGATCCTCTGGTAGCTTGGCGTCACTTGAGCACTCCGAGTCTGGCCATCATCAAGGACAGACCTGTGTACCGTTCTGTTTCTTAAACTCTTTTTATATCCTACACTGTATTTCCCCGAGGCTGAGCCCCTCCTTTGGGAGTTGTTCGGATTGGGTTGGCTTCGAGGGGGCAGTGTGTTCCCGATACCCGTGGGAGATTGCGTACATCTTCGGACGGGGTTGAGGGAAGCCATTAAGTTTCCGGGTACTAGCCTGCTCAGCTAGTAGAAGGTGTGCTAGATCACCAGGCGGCCCCACCGAGGTCATATCGGTAGTCTTCATCTTGAGTGTTGACGCGCGTAAGTGGCGTATCCACTTCCATCCCGTCTTGTGTCCCTAGGACCAGATGGGGGGGCTTGTTAGGAAACTAGCTCTTGCCCTATGGAAAGCCCCACGGAGGATGCCGGGCACACTTTAAGGGACAGCTCGGATAACTCCCTGGTTGAAACAGTCCCGGGTCTTGTTCCTACGGGTTCAAGGCTAATGGGAGTAGACCCTCTGGACTCAACTCAACTGTATTTCCCCGAGGGGGAGGGGATCCGTCCCCTTCAGCTGTAGTGGTGCGGGCGCTGCGGAACCCTAGAACTCGTGGTACCTTTGACGTTCCTAAAGGAATCTCTGGTCGAATATTCGAGCCGCTCCCTGGTTGGAAGTTGTTCGGATTGGGTTGGACTCGAGGGGGCAGTGGTTCCCAATACCCACGGGTAAATGGGTACTGCTGACCAGGCTACGGCCGCCCGGAGGGGGTAGAGGGTTGCCTAAAAAGTCCCGGGTACTAGCCTGCAGTTAGTAGAAGGTGTGCTAGATCACCAGGCTACGGCCGCCCGGAGGGGGTAGAGGGTTGTCTAATAGGTTCCGGGTACTAGCCTGCAGTTAGTAGAAGGTGTGCTAGATCACTAGGCTACGGCCGCCCGGAGGGGGTAGAGGGTTGCCTAAAAATTCCCCGGTACTAGCTTGCAAAGTTAGTAGAAGGTGTGCTAGATCACCAGGCTACGGCATCCCGGAGGGGGTAGAGGGTTGCCTAATAAGTCCCGGGTACTAGGCTGTAGAGCTAGTAGAATATGTGCTAGATCACCAGTCTACGGCCGCCCGGAGGAGGTAGAGGGTTGCCTAATAAGTCCCGGGTACTAGGCTAGAGAGCTAGTAGAAGGTGTGCTAGATCACCAGGCTACGGCCGCCCGGAGGGGGTTGAGGGTTGCCTAAAAAGTCCCCGGTACTAGCCTGCAGAGCTAGTAGACGGTGTGCTAGATCACCAGGCTACGGCCGCCCGGAGGGGGTAGAGGGTCGCCTAGTAAGTCCCGGGTACTAGCGTACAGAGCTAAGAGAAGGTGTGCTAGATCACCAGGCTACGGCCGCCCGGAGGGGGTAGAGGGTGGCCTAAAAAGTCCCCGGTACTAGCCTGCAGAGCTAGTAGAAGGTGTGCTAGATCACCAGGCTACGGCCGCCCGGAGGGGGTATAGGGTCGCCTAATAAGTGCCGGGTACTAGCCTACAGAGCTAATAGAAGGTGTGCTAGATCACCAGGTGGTCCCACCGAGGTTATCGGTAGTCTTCCTCTGGCAATAACTGTATTTCCCCGTGGAGCAGGTGGTCCGTCCCCTTCAGCTGTCGCGGTGCGGGCGCTGCGGACCCTTAGCACTCGTGTTACCTCTGACGTTACTAGAGGAACCTCGGGCCGAACATTCGAGCCCCTTCCTGATTGAGAGTTTTTCGCATTGTGTTGGACTCGAAGGAGCAGCGGCTTCGGATACCCATGGGTGATCGGGTACGTCTCCGGACGGGGTTGACGGAAGCCATTAATATTCCCACGTACAGATGTATTATTTTATCTTGACAGGAATCCTGCGCGGTAGGTATGAGTAGCAACTGTGGTGGGGATAGTGCACCTATCGCCACAATGCGTCACACGCGTAAGATTACGAGAGGGGAGGGCGGTGCATAAGGTGTCTAAAAATAAATTTCATTCTAGAAGCCAGTTTTGCAGCTCTTATAAACTAAGTTGTAATTCTTACTATGGTAGTAACCTCCACGCTTTTGTTGGATCTTAAATGGTACATAGACATTTGGAACAAAACCCTGTTCTCCTCCAGCAGGCATGATAAACAACTGTCGCCCTTTTAATATCGCTGCAGAGTCCCTGTAAGGTATTTCACTCCTGGCATATGGTCCAGTATGTGCTGTATTTATATAAGTTTCATCCATATAAACTATATAAGCTTCACTTCGATATCTCCGAATATTTCATAAATACTTAAGCCATTTTGCACGTATGGTGCGATGTTCGATTAAAATTTGTCTGTCACGCTTAGTGTTTTGTTTGAAATAACCCCAACTTCAAAAGAGCTCTTCTTTATGTTCAGACACTGCCTTGGAAGTCATTAGAATTTTTAACTTCATAAGCACTTTCTTCAAAAATGGTCTTCTGTGCTTTAAAAATTATTCACAGTTCGCCTAACTACAACTGAATTAAAACATCCAAATTAATTTTGTGCATGTTCTTAATCTTTGTTTACTGGGCATAGAGAAGGACGTTGTTGCACTAGCACCAATGGCTTTTCTTTCCTTTATAACTCTCCTAAACTGCTTTCAGACACAACTGCTGCCTCAGATACCCTTCCCCAGATTTTTATAGCTGACCCAGATCATTGTTCCTTTTTTATAAATCTATGGATATTGGTTATTACTTCTCGTGTTTTTAAATGTAGCACCTTATTTTCTAATGTGCCGCTAGGAGGCGTCATTTATAAATGCTCTCTTGGAACCAGGAGACAAGCACATTTTGAAACAAGCTGTAGTGTTACCGAGTAGCTCTGCACGTGTTTACTTGCTCGTTGCTGGTACGCAACTGAACTGCCCTCCCCTCCAGTTGCAAACGTTCTGAAGTGGACTCGTCCAGATACCACTGCGCATCGCTCTGCACTTTTCAAGATAAAAAAGTACATCTGTACTAGCCTGCATAGCTAGTAGTAGGTGTGCTAGATCACCAGGCGGCCCTACCGAGGTCATATCGGTAGCCTTCCCATTTTGGTGTTGTTGGCGGTAAGTGGCTTATCCAGTTCCATCCCGTCTTGAGTCCACAGGACTAGATGGGGGGGGGGAGCTTGTTAGTCTCTAGGTCTTGCCCTATGGAAAGCCCCACGGAGGCGGTGGGTGCCCTTTTGGGACAGCTCGGTAACTCCCTGGTCGAAAGAGGCCCGGGTCCTTTGTCCTACGGGTCCAGGGCTAATGGGAGTAGAACCTCTGGCATAACGTGTGTGTATTTCCCCTTGGGGGGAGGGGGGATCCGTCCACTTCAACTGCCGTGGTGCGAGCGCTGCGGTCCCCTATCACTCGTGGGCGACATAGAAGAATACAACAGGTCTTGATGAACAGATTTAAAAAGACCAGAAAAAACGGTAAACAATAACAATCAGGAACAGGAAGAGATAAATAAACAGAAACTTTGAAGTAAGGAATGAAGGAGAAATAAATCAGGCTAGGAAAGAAGTGAAAGAAAATGAAGAACAGGTTGGGAAAGAAATCGAATGTTCTGAAAAGGAAATGTGTCAACAAATGTCTTAAAAGGAACAGAATACTGAGAGAGGAACAGGTTCAAATGTTACAGAAAGAAAAGTAGGAAAAATCTCGGAAACTACAAAAGGAAAGCAAAGAAATAGCTCAGAGATTAGAGAAAGAAAAGGAGGAATTAGCATGTATGTTACATTACATTACATGGTTCAGTGTATCTTAGGGAAACAGCAACGATTTTAGGACGTTTATTAATATTTTGTTAAGTAGATACCGGGGAGCAGGTAGCGAGGTATGAGACTAGAACTCAACAAAGGGAAATACAATCCTAGGACAGACCAATCATTGGTAAATTGTTTCATGGGAATAACAAGAAAATAACAAATGCTAGACGGACTTGTGTATGAACAAGATGTAATTAATCTCGTAATGACTCAATTTACAGAAGATATAGAACATTATCTAATTATAGGTAAACCATAATACAAAGCAGCCATTATAGACTTATCGTTAACCCTGGAAACTAATACGCAGATACAACAGTTTAATCAGAACCAGACAAACCACGAAAGATTAGAAAGAAAATTTGAAACTTCTTTCGGGTAATGGACAAAGACGTATCGAAATAAAATCATTGAGTTTAGGGATAGATATCATAATCCAATAGCAAAGGGGAGAAAAGAATCACTGGGAACGTTGTGGGAGAAGTAATTTCAATAAAACTGATAGAAATTGCCACGAATCTGGTATACGGACTGGTAAACTGTATAGATTTCAAGTAGATTTTATCAATACCATAGATAATAAAGAAATTTTAGATTTAGATGGAATTCTGAAAGTGGAAATTTGACTAATATCGATTACGACGAAGTCATTGCACTCTCCAAGGCCAAGGTCATCTACCTCTACAAGTTCAAGGACATGCCGATAAGAACTACCAAACCAAAGTGTTTATATCAGTGGGCACTTCTGATCAATTTTGAATACAGGTTTTCGAAAATAACAATTGAAAAAGATGTTATAGTAGAACTTTTATATACGAGGGCTCTTCAATAAAAAAAGGATCATACAATTTTTACGGTCATTATTTTTCGCAGTAAAATTCAATCTTATTATACTCTGTTACCTTAATGTGAAACACACCGTAGTAGTTTCATTGTTCTTGGATGCCGCCTGTGAGAACCAGGCAACTTCAGGGATATTGAGTATCGCTTACCGCTGTAATGGAGGTAACGTGCAGTTAAAGTTTATGTTAGAGGAAGATTTGGAGTTTCTTTTAAACGTAGGCCGCGCCGTGGGTCATGGTTAGACCGTTTGGCTCTTACCAAGGCGGCCCGGGTTTGATCCCAGGCAACCACAAAGTGAGATTGTGATGGACAACACTGCGCTGGGGCGTGTTTTCTCCGGGATCTCCGGTTTCTCCCGCCATCTCATTCCACCGGTGCTCCATCTTCATCTCATGCACCATCAGTGTCATCGCCTGCGGTGGCACATTTCATTTCATTTCTTTCACTCGTAATCACTGCTGATAAAACTTGGCTACGTCATTTTGATCCTGAGAGCAAACAGCAAAGCTCAGTGTGGAAATCTCCTTCATCACCATCCTCGAAAAAAGCAAAAGTGGTTGCTTCTGCTGGGAAAGTTATGGTCATCTTATTCTTTGATATTCATGTAATGGTTTATCAGCATGTTGTACCTGCACACACATCAGTAACTGGACAATACTACAGGATGTCCTGAAAACATTGCAAGTCCATATCAGGCGCAAAAGACAACATTACCATGAAGCAGGCTGGATGCTGCACCACGATAATGCGCGGCCATATATAGCTAATGTTATTGCTGAATATCTTGCAAAAATCAACGTGAAGTGCATCCCCTACCATCCCTATAGTCCAGACTTAGCCCCAAGTGACTTTTTTTCTATTCCCTAACTTGAAGAAACGCCTTCGTGGGAGGCATTATCCATCATCATCAGCAGTGGTGAAGGCTGCGGAGGCAGTTTTGAAGGATCTCTCAAAAAATGGTTTCCAGCATGTCTTTGAAGACTGGCAGAAACGCTGGGACAAGTGTATCACATTCAGGGGAGACTATTTTGAGAAGGACCATCAAAATTATGAGGATGAGTAAAGGTACGTTGTCAAAAAAATTGTGATCATTTTTTATTGAACAGCCCTTGTGTGATTGCAATTGTCAGATATCTGTGATAGATAATACAGGAGAAAATTCAGAGGCGATGCTTTCTTTGTAGAACATATTAATACAGGAACTGTGGAATTAGCTAAAGTAAATATTACAAAGTATTATATAGATAATGAAATAGATAAAGGATATGATTGTGATACTGAGATAAATGAAGACGAAGTGACTAATGTATACAAAGAGAACCCCTAAAGAATTGTGAGTTGCAAAAATGTGTTACGCAGATCAGAAAAACAATAAAAATTTAGAAGTGTTTTCGAGATAAAAATTAGGCTTAACTAATAATTTAAATTCAAGAGAAAAGGAGCAACCATTTGAAATTGTTATTAATAATATAGATATATTCTCAGAAACATCAGGAATAGGTAACCATTTGAGATGTTAGCAATCAAAAGTTTCTCACATAAGAGTAGACATAATCCACATGTCATTAGGGAAGAATTTAAAGAACGTATAAAGTTTCAGGTTATGCAGTACTTTACAGAACAAATGTGCACGAAAGGTGGCTAAGTTTGGTTATGTTCGGATGAAGTGAACGTGTAGAAGTGTATGACCTAAGTGAGAAATGTTATAATAGAGAGATTAAGTTAAATAAATGAGGGAGGGACAGGTAAGATGATAACAAGATATATTAACTTAAGTGAGGTGATAGTTGTATGCAAAATACATGCACTGCTTCACACCTCAGAATTTGTTCTCAGAACCTCCCATTATATGTCATTAGGAAAGAAGTAGATGAGGTTTTAAACTTTTAAAGTTTAAAGAACGTCCATTTGCAACAAAATAACAAAAAGACGTGTTCTATTAGTAACATTCTGGTATCCTAACTCATACCCGGTTATTATTCACATTGTGCGCACCACGAATTATTTCGTTTAAAGTATATTGTTTTATACTGAAGTAAACTGATCAAAATAATAAACTATTACCAAAAGTTTAAAAATTATTAGTGTGAATAGCGAATATGAAATTGATGTGAAAATATGTGTAAATTAATTTGTTAGAATTGAATATAAATATAATTCGTAAACTCTCACGGATACAATTTGGACATTTCAGGTAGTATATAAGGACGGCTGGCATGACAGCGTAGTGGGGAGGTCCGGTGCTACAGGGTCACTCTTAGGAGTACATAAATCCATAACAGGAAAAACGAGCACTTAATACTTGGCGCGTAATGCGACCCTTGGCCACAGAGTATAAAGTGGCACTAACCCATGTAGCGACTATGACTTCCCTTTTAATAAAACTTTATAACTCTTTTTAATATTCACTAGCTGACCCGGAGAGCTTCGTACTGTCAATAAAAGTCATCTATATAAATACAACAAACTTGGATTAGTGATTCATCTGCAATTGCAGTTAAGTTAGACAATTGAAAGCTTTATGATATTTTTTTGTGGTGCGTAACAGCGCTCGAACATGCGACGTAAAGGACACGAAACTCCAAGTTGATTCCTCACATTTCCAACGACTGCCCTTGCGATTTATTTATGGTCATCGCAAAGGCCAAACGCACGGTAATTTACAGACGCTTAAGATCAGCAGGTAAATTTCTTGGAACCAAGGAATACCTTTCATTTGTACTTTCCATTGATAATTGCTGTTACTCATTTGCTTTTTCACAGTTTCGTTCATAGCACATTCGTGGTGCCCCCAACGGCCTACAGCAGTAGGTAGGGGAATTGGTGATCCCGAGGTCCCGAGCAAAATCTCTCGATTGGGCCCGCCTCGGTACCGATGTGGTAAGATGTCTGCCTCACGTTCAAGAGGTCCCGAATTCAAATCTCGGTCAGGGTGAGTTACCTGGATAAGGTTTTTCCAGGGTTTTCCCTTATCCTGTAAAACGAATGTCGGGCAACTCTGAGCTCCATGGACCCCGGAATCATTTGAGCAACATCCGCTATGACTTAACGTTGGTGGACGTAAAATAATATATATATATATATATATTGTCGCGGCGTTGTGCATAAACGTGTCGGCACATATCGATAATAGACGGAGGATAATGTTTCACGAGCTTGCATGAGCAGTTAAGGATAACGCGGCGAGTGATCACAAAAGCGGCAAACAATGTTACCTCAGATAAAGGACCCGTCGCCACAGGTAGGGTTTCACTAGCACTTCCATTTTTACTGCAGAGCTTTATGCAATATACCGGGCCATTTTACACGTAGTCGAGGAAAGTTGGGGGACTGCTTAATCCTAAGAGATTCCCTCAGTGCACCTGAAAGCCTACGGCAGCTGTACAACTACCACCCTATTGTGCAGCGTATCCAGGATGCCCTCCACGTTTTACACGCTTCTGGCGTGAGCGTGGTCTGTGCATGGATCCCTGGTCACGTAGGCTTGCGGGGGAATGAAATGGCGGATTCGGCAGCCAAGACAGCTACGATGAAGCCCAGGGTTCGACTACCATGTGTGACATCGGAAGATTTTAGGGCCGTATTGCGGAGAGCTGTGTAAACCTGCTGGCAGGAAGAGTGGTCGGCTCTCCGCAATAATAAACTTAGATCTGTGAAAGAACTTCCGATTCCCTGGGTTACCTCCTGTCGGTCATCTCGTCGTGAGGAGGTGAGTTTTGCTCGGTTACGTATTGGGCACTGCTTTTTTACTCATAGTTTTCTTTTTAAAAAGGAGCCTGCTCCGCTGTGTCCGTTTTGCAATGAAGCGTTATCTGTACGACACGTGCTGCTAGAGTGTTTTCACCTAGCAGACCTTAGGACGTCTCTGCAGCTGCCGGTCAGCTTTGCGGAAATACTAGCGGACGATACCGCAGTAGTGGAGAAGGTATTTAGATTCTTTTCTAGTTTAGAGTTTAGGATTTAGCGAATAAAATTTATGGCTTTTTAGATTATATTTCTATTGTTTTATAGTTTTTTTACGTGTATCTATTTTTTGTAAGTCTATTGACATATTTATAGTGTTTTAGAGGAGTTTATATCTGGCTTTTGCCACGAGCAGTTTGTTTTAAAAAGGGCGCTGATGACCTCTGCAGTTGACCGCCGTTATAATCATCATCATCGTCGTCATCATCATCACAGCTAGGGTTTCATGTTTGGAAATTTCTAGAGATATCTCGATTGACGGAGAGTGGTTACTTTTTTGTTTGTGCAAGAATCTTCTCGACTTATGAATGGACATATAAAAAGGATTGTGACACGCCAGGGGAGTCAGTTGGGAAACAGTTGTAAACAAGAGTGAGTAAGCAGTACTTGTTGTTGAGTAACAAGAGTGTCGTTGTTATGAAAGCTAACACTGGGGAACAAAAAAAAAAAAGTATTTTTATATACCCGAAATAAAATAGGTAAATTCTTATGTAAACTGATTCCAAAAATGCCCCTCAAAATGCTGTATCACGTAACGTTTTTTAGGTATTCATAATTTTTTATGAAAACTTACAGAAATGTGATGTGGTAACTCATATTTGATTAATTGAAAATAATAGGTATTTTATTGCCAAATAACATTGAAAATAATTATTATTATTAATTATTATTAAAATAAATAAACACAAGATAATGATGAAAACCAATACCTGAATTATCTCAGAAGTGTTTCACTATTGATTTTTTTTGTATTGACATGTACTCTCCCGTTTGAGGAACCAACAATAGTCTGCGAACATGGCTGAATCCCAGCGATACCCTGGTAACGTCTTTCCATCTCAGAAATGTCCTGGTGAAAACGCTCACCTTGCTCATCACTTACTACAGCTCCTAGGTTTGTAGGGAAACTATCAAGGTGAGAGTGCAAAAAGTGGATTTTAAGTGACATACGGCAACCCATTTCTTTGTAGCTCCTTACTAGTTCTGAGACTAAAGTTTCATAATTTTCTTCTTTGTTATTGCCCAGGAAGCCTTCCACCACTGATTTAAATGATTTCCATGCTGCCAGTTCAACACGTTTAAGCTTTGATTCAAATACACTGTCTTTAAGAAGTAGTCTTACTTGAGGACCAACAAATATACCTTCCTTCAATTTAGATTCACTTATTTTGGGAAAGATACTTCTTAAATACTCAAATGCACTTCCACTTTTGTCCAAACCTTTAACAAAATTCTTCATTAACCCGAGCTTTATGTGAAGTTGGGGGAGAAGAACTTTGTTTGGGTCTACTGGAGGCACATACTTAACACTGCTTGCTCCAGGTGTATAGTCTTCCTTTCCCCATTCTTTCACTATAAAATGCTTGTCAGTTGCCCTACTGTCCCATAAGCACAAAAAACAGCAATATTTTGTGAAACCTTCCTGCAGTCCCGTTAGCAATGCAACTACCTTGAGGTCACTACAAAATTCCCAGCCATGGTTTTGATAACTAATAGCATCTAAAATGATGGACATGGAAACGTATGTCTCCTTCATTCCTATGGCATGAAATAAAGGTATTGAAGGTAGTAAACTGCTATTATGATGCAACACTGCCTTTAAGCTGTATTTAGAAGAGTCAATGGCTATAATTTTAAATTAAGCCAATATGAGTTGGTATCATACCTCATTTCTGTAATTTTATATAAAAGAATAAGAATATCTCAAAAACGTTACGTGATACAGCATTTTCAGAGGCATTTTAGGAATCAGCAAGTCATCTTGCATAAGAATTAGCCTATTTTGTTTTGGGTACAAAAAAACGTGTTCCCTAGTGTAATCAGCTGCCACGGTTTGTTATTGTGATCGACCTTAGTAGTCTGATGGTGTATGTAACGTAATGCTGCTGTAATCTATAAGAGTAGTTCTACGAAAATAAAGGAGATTTTTAATTTCTGCAACTTGGCCTTTTAATTCTACAAACCCACAAAGTCACAACTTGTGTCAGGAATGCGACATGGAGGCTACATTGGAAAAGATTTTAGAGAAGATGACGGAAATGAAAGCAGCAAATTACAACCTGGCCGCAGAGCTGAAACAAATTAAGACGGCTAACCACATCACCGAGAAGATGGAACAAATGAAGGTCAAATTAACAGCCAAGACGGAGGTGGCAAATACCGACCTGGCTGCAAAGTTGGAGACGCCAAAACACAATCTGACTGTAGTGAAGGCTGAATTAACCACATAAGTGAGAGCAGCGAATGAGAGTCTGGCCATGGAAATGAAGGTGGCGAACGAAGTTCTCGCTGCCAAATTTGAGGAACAGTTGACCGGCGTGAGGGATGACGTGATGGTGCTGGGCAAGCGGATGGGCCAAGTGGACGAGCGCGTTGAAGACCTGGCGAACCGCTTCAGTGACCTGGAGGAAAAGGCCGACAGTAACGCCAAGTCCCTGAACGCCATGGTGGAAGATGTCGAAGACCTTGCGAATTGATTTAACAACCTGGAGGGAAAGGCCGACAGCAACACAAAGCCCCTGAACGCCATGGTAGAGGTCGTCGTCGGTAGGAAGTTAAAGGACTTGAAGGCCGACGCGCCGGGACGCGACACAACTTCTGCGCGCGTCAAATCGCCTAAATGCGACGGCGCGACAACTTACGAAACCTTTCTCCGCCAGTTCGAAGCAGTGGCCAAGCTCAACAAATGATCACCAGAGGAAGAGACCACGGAGTTAATAGCCAGTCTCCAGATACGGGCCGCGGAAGTCCTGAAGGCAGTACAGATAACGGTGGCGCCCAAGGACATCTGGGAGTCCCTGGAGAATCTTTTGGAAACCACCGCTTAGACGCATCGTATCGCCTCCAGCTAAAGGCAAGGTCACAGCAGCCAGGGGAGACGCTGCAGGAGTTCGCCCTGGCAGTTGAGCAACTGGCTAGCAAGGCCCTTGTCGACCTCCCACCAGAGTTCGTATCCAGGGAAGCCTAGTACGACTTTGTCGTACGAGACACGGAGATTCGTCAGCGCCTAATGCTCAGTGATTACAAAACTGTCCACGAGGCGCTAATGGCAGCACTGTGTATGGAGGTGGCCAAGGTGACAGCTAGCCCGACGTCGAGAACGAAGGGTGTCCGCTACACCGGAGACAGAAGACCAGCCCAGGGACGCCGGCGAAGACCTAGTGGCGTGTGCTGCGGGTGCGGCCAGCCGCGACACACAAAGAGAGACAGCCGAGGCGACAAGCAAACTTAGTAGTAATTAAACCAAATAATTCTGACACAAAGTGTTATTAATACGAATGGGTAGCCAAAAACCACCAAAATCCATTTCCTACATGATGATATGTATATAAGTGCGGTCAAATGCTGTGGTCATCAGCGCCCATCGCAATAAACTAATTCATAACAATAGGCAGATATTAATTATTCAAAATGTTAAAAACATATTAAAACAAAATGACATAAAATAAATAAGACCAACTAGTGAAGAATAATAATGAAGAGCTATAATTACCAATAAAATACCAAAAGGCATAATAATTGCTACTTTCAATATCAACTTGCCATGACAAAAGCTACATGCCCAGTGTTTGTCGAACCAATTCGTTCCTTATCTCTGGGGCTGGGCTAGCACTTTCAGCTGTTTTTCCTGCCTTTTCCTCACTGTCTTTTGGGCAGTGAGGACAGGATCCACCCGCTCCACATCGTCAATGGAAGAGGACGGCTTACGCACTGGTAACTTCGAATTTGGTCTCTCGACAGGATCGAAAACTGCGACCGGCGAAGATGAAACTCGCCGATCGGCGTCCTCTCCAGGCTATTCCTCAGATGATGATGGAGGAGATGTTCGCGAACTTTTGTGCTAGATAGTTTTCCTTTCACTGGGCTTATTATTTTCGTTAAAGAAGTCAGGTTGTCATAAGAGCTCTTAAATTTCCTTGGCGATACATTATATATTACCGGTTCACGTGTTCTTGAAGTAGATGCTTTCGGCGGTGACTTGGCTGAATGGTTCTTCTTGGGACTGGACTTGATGGGCGCGCTCACTGTTGTTCGTGCTGGTATTTGTTGCTTTGGCTGTGATCTTGGTGTAATTGATCTTTCGGATATTACTTCCCCGTTTATGTCACTGGTTTGTGTTGCAACTTCACGTCTAGGTACCGGCTTAGCTGCAGCTGCACTATACGCAACGGTCCTAGGTACAGAAGGCTGGCGAATACGCAAGTTTCCGGGCTTCCACGAAGGACACCCTCTCTCTTACCAGGATCTCTTGGATCGCCTTCTCCTACATAAAACGGGGACATTCTCTGGAGTTTGATGAATGATTATCACTGCAGTTAACACACTTTGCGGGTAAAGTACATGCATTGTCATGCTTGACTTCCCCGCAGTCATCGCAAGTAGCAACACCATTACATGAATCACTTGTGTGGCCAAAGCGCTGGCATTTATAGCACCTCAGTGGATCGGGTACATGCTGCCTCACTTCAATAGCTTCATACCCTGTCTTAATCCTTTGCGGAAGATCTACCCGATCAAAGGTAAGAAACAGGCTACAAGTGGGCACTAGTTCACCTCGTTCTTTGCGGTAAACTCGATATACATTAATCACACCTTGTTCCGCCAAGTTTTGCTGAATCTCCTCATTGGACATACCATCCAATGCGCTGGTGTTTACAACACCACGCGAGGAGTTCAGAGTCCTATGCAATTCAACGCGCACCGGAAAGGTCGCAAGCATATTAGATTTCAAGATTTTTGCAGCCTGCGTCGAAGAAACTGCTTCGACCAGGAGTTGTGCCATTGCGAGATCTAGCACATCCCTTCACAGAACCAGCAATACTATCTAAGCCCTTCTGAATAACGAACGGGTTCACGGTACTAAACTTCATCCCTTACTCAGTTCTACAGATAACTAAATAGCGAGGACCATTACACTCGGCTATTTCCATTCCACTCTTGCTAATAATTGAGGTTTAGCATAATAGATAGACTACGTTTCATCCCCCAGTGCTTCCCACCCACCACGGAGCCCAACAAGGGGCATCCCACTGGGATGACAGGGCTACACAGGGGATATAGCGAGCTCGCCGTCTCACCCTGGAGTTCGGAACAATACCTAATCCTGGCCGATTGATTAGGGGTTGGTTAGTCCCTAACCTTCCGTTTAGGCGAAGCAGAAACCAAAGTAGTGTATTAGAAACGTGCACCCTCCCCGAATTCAGAAGAAGACTGGAACGAGCTCAGATGTGCATCCCTCAACCACCACGACAAACATTTCCACCAATACGGGTCTCCACGCACGGTCTACACGTGAGTGGGTGTTTTGTCTGACCCCTCACCACTAAGAGGAACCCACATCGAGGTTGTCAGTTTGGCTCGGGGACCCCGGGAACGCCAATTCCCGTACCTACAACAGTAGGCGCCTGGGGGGATCCATTTCCTACAACCATTCACCTGAGGATAAAAGAACTCATACCTCCAATTAGAACCCAATCAATTGCCGCAATCTGGTGAATTCTTTACATCGAATTTTGGGGTTTAAGTCTTTAACTCAGCAGGGAAAGTAAAAACGAGAGAGCGATAAACTTTTGTAGTCGAGTGAATTGAGAAAGTCATGCGTAGGTAACGTCTTCAGCCTTTCTAATAACCCGGTACATTAAGAATGCAAGTGATATTATTTTAATTTGCTTATAAAATATTATAGCAAATAACCAGTTTAGTAGGTCGATAATAAAATTCAGGTGATAACATTGAACGTTTATTACGTCTTTGTAAGTTATAGCGATATACTGTAACAAAATATCATACTTTAGCTGTTGATTTATGACTTCCAATAACGAAAATTGTGTTTTTATTACGAATAGTAAACATTTGATGTCCTATAACTAATTCATATATACGAGCCATTGTTGTATAAAACACCAAGAGTTTGTGAACAATGTATTCTCTGAACTTTAGAAGGTAAGAAATTTAAGTTAAGTATGGTTAAAATTTGGAAGAGAGTTATTTAACCTTATAATAAGGTTATAAACTTACTATTATGCTTTCAAATGTGAAGAGTTCTGGAGTCCAGCTAAACAGATGCCGTACCACACTCAGCGTTGCCAGCTTGTTACTCCACTCCTTTTATATTTCCCTCTCTCTCTCTCTCGCACACTCATTCAATATGCAGGTCTGCTTGGCGCAGACGTAAGGATAAGCAAACTCTATTTTACAAACTTTTACAATGATGCAGTTACCAAAATCAAAATTGGAAAAAGCATTTTCGCAAATTATGTATATTTTTAAATACTATAACTATAATTATAGTTTATGAATTACCTGTTTTTATATTCCAATGGAACTGCCAGTGGCTCATCTATACCACTGTCAATGTCACTTCCGTTAAGAGACAATTCGTCATTGTCACTGTCTGAGTCTTGCAAATTTATGATTACACTTGGGAACACGTTTTTTGTACCCGAAACAAAATAGGCTAATTCTTATGCAAAAAGACACGCTGATTCCAAAAATGCCTCTGAAAATGCTGTATCACGAAATGTTTTTGAGATATTCTTCTTCTTTAAATAAAATTACAGAAATGAAGTATGATACCAACTCATATTGACTTAATTTAAAATAATAGCCATTGACTTTTCTAAATACAGCTTAAAGGCAGTGTTGCCTTTAATGGCAATATACTAATATACTAATGGCAATATACTACCTTCAATACCTTCATTTCATGCCATAGGAATGAAGGAGACATGCGATTCCATGTCCATCATTTTAGATGGTATTAGTTATCAAAACCATGGCTGGGAAATTTGTAGTGACCTCAAGGTAGTTGCTTGCTAACGGGACTGCAGGGAGGTTTCACAAAATATTGCTGTTTTTTGTGCTTATGGGAAAGTATGGCAACTGACAAGCATTTTATAGTGAAAGAATGGGGAAAAGGGAAGACTATACCCCTGGAGCAAGCAATGTTAAGTATGTGCCTCCAGTAGATCCAAACAAAGTTCTTCTCCCCCCACTTCACATAAAACTCGGGTTATTGAAGAATTTTGTTAAAGGTTTGGACAAAAGTGGAAGTGCATTTGAGTATTTAAGATGTATCTTTCCCAAAATAAGTGAATCTAAATTGAAGGAAGGTATATTTGTCGGTCCTCAAATAAGACTACTTCTTAAAGACAGTGTTTTTGAATCAAAGCTTAAACGTGTTGAACTGGCAGCATGGATATCATTTAAATCAGTGGTGAAAGGCTTCCTGGGCAATAACAAAGAAGAAAATTATGAAACTTTAGTCTCAGAACTATTAAGGAGCTACAAAGAAATGGGTTGCCGTATGTCACTTAAAATCCAATTTTTCCACTCTCACCTTGATAGTTTCCCTACAAACCTAGGAGCTGTAGTAAGTGATGAGCAAGGTGAGCGTTTTCACCAGGACATTTCTGAGATGGAAAGACGTTACCAGGGTCGCTGGGATTCAGCCATGTTGGGAGACTATTGTTGGTGCCTCAAACGGGAGAGTCAATACAAAAAAAATCAACAGTGAAGCACTTCTGAGATAATTCAGGTATTGTTTTTCATCATTATCTTTTGTTTATTTATTTTAATAATAATTAATAATAATTACTATTATTTTCAATGTTATTTGGCAATAAAATACATATTATTTTCAATTAATCAAATATGAGTTTTCACAACACATTTCTGTAAGTTTTCATAAAAATTAAGAATATCTAAAAAACGTTACGTGATACAGCATTTTGAGGGACATTTTTGGAATCAGCAGATCAGTTTACATAAGAATTTGCCTATTTTGTTTCGAGTATATAAAAATAGATGTTTTTTTGTTCCCAAGTGTTATAGGTTCCAAAATCTCGTCACGTGCTATTTATTTCCTAAGATCGTCTTCTTGAAAGCTTTCTGCATGCCTAACGCAGTTTTCCCAGTCCTGTTGTGTTACCCTGTCAATTTCTTCGTGAACAAGTCGTTTAACGTCCGTAAGTTTAAAGTTATTATTTCTGTTTGCAACCCCCAATTATATTTGAGCCCACACCAACTGAATTGGATTATATTGCAGTGGCAAGAATGGTCATACTCTTTTTACGGTCATAATTTTTCGCTCTAAAATTTAATCTTATTATATTCTGTTAGCTTAATGTGAAACAAACACGTCGTAGTAGTTTCATTGTTGGTACTCCTGGTTCCCGCCTGTGAGAACCAGGCAAGTTCAGACATGTTCAGTATCGCTTACCGCTGTAATGGAGATAACACGCGAGAAACAATATGCGGCTTTGAAATTCTGCTTTCGTCGCAAAAAATCTTCAGTTGAAGCCTATACAATGTAACAGGAGGCATATGGAGAGTCTGTTTTTCCCTACAGCACAGCTTGGAGGTGGCTTAAAATGTTTAAAGAGGGGAGACAATCAATTTCAAAGGAAGGTGGTCCCGCTGCTACAGTTACTGCTCTTAAGTAAGAAAACATCAACACTGCTGCTGCCATTGTGAGAGAGGATCGACTTAAAATCACTTTCTGAAATACTGAACATTTCATGGTGTGCAACCAACACGTTGGTGAGAGAATCACTACACATGAGACGTGTTTGTGCGCGATGGGTTCCAAGACTATTGATTCCCGAACAAAATGACATTCGCATGCTGGTCTGCATACAGTTAAAGTTGATGTTAGAGGAAGATCCGGAGTTTGTTTCAAACGTAAGCACTGCTGATGAACCTTGGCTACATCTATTTGATCCTGAGAGCAAACAGCAAAGCTCAGTGTGGAAATCTCCTTCATCACCAACCCCCAAAAAAGCAAATGTGGTTGCTTCTGCAGGGAAAGTTATGGTCTTCTCATTCTTTGATATTCATGGAATGGTTTATCAGCATCTTGTACCTGCACACACATCAGTAACTGGACAATACTACAGGGATGTCCTGAAAACATTGCAAGTCCATATCAGGCGCAAAAGACAACATTTCCATGAAGCAGGCTGGATGCTGCACCAGGATAATGTGCGGCCGCATATTACCAATGTTGTTACTGAATATCTTGCAAAAATCAACGTGAAGTGCATCCCCTACCATCCCTATAGTCCAGATTTAGCCCCAAGTGACTTTTTTCTATTCCCTAACTTGAAGAAACGCCATCGTGGGAGGCATTATCCATCATCAGAAGCAGTGGTGAAGGCTGCGGAAACGATTTTGAAGGATCTCTAAAAATGGTTTCCAGTATGTGTTTGAAGACTGGCAGAAACGCTGGGACAAGTGCATCGCATTCAGGGAAGACTATTTTGAGAAGAACCATCAAAAGTATGAGGATGAGTAAAGGTACGTTGTCAAAAAATAATTGTGATCATTCTTTATTGGACAGCCCTGGTATGATAGCAATTGTCAGATATCTGTTATAGATAATACAGCAGAAAATTCAGAGGTGATACTCTCTCTGTAGAACATACTAATACAGGAACTATGGAAGCAGCTAAAGTAAATATTGTAAAGTATTATATAAATAATGAAATAGATAAAGAATATGATAGCGATAATGAGATAAATGAAAAGAAGGGGCTAATGTATACAAAGAGAACCCCTAAAGAATAGTGAGTCAAAAAAGTGTTACGCAGATCAGAAAAACAATAAAAATTTAGAAGAGTTTTTGTGAGAAAAATTAGACTAAACTAATAATTTAAATTCAAGAGAAAAGGAGCAACCATTTGAAATTCTTATTAATAATATAGATATATTCTCAGAAACATCAGGAATAGGTAACCATTTGAGATGTTATTATTCAAAAGTTTCTCACATAAGAGTAGATATAATCCACATGTGATTAGGGAAGAAGTTAAAGAAGGTATAAAGTTTCAGGTTATGTAGTACAGAACAAATGAGTACCGAAAGGTACGTGTTAAGTTTGGTTATGTTCGGATGAAGTGAACGTGTAGAAGTGTATGACCTAAGTGAGAAATGTTAGAATAGAGTGATTAAGTTAAACAAATGATGGAGGGACTAGATAAGGTGATAACAAAATATAGTGACTTAGGTGAGGTGATAGTTGTATGCAAAATACATACAGGCTTAACACCTCAGAACCTCCCATTATATGTCATTAGGGAAGAAGTAGACGAGGTTTTAAACTTTTAAAGTTTTAAGAACGTCCATATGCAAAAAAAATAACAAAAAGACGTGTTCTATTAGTAACATTCTGGTATCCTAACTCATACCTGGTTATTATTCACATTGTTCGCATTAGTTCGTCTAAAGTATATTGTTTTATACTGAAGTAAAGCTGATCAAAATAATAAACTATTACCAAAAGTTTAAAAATTATTAGTGTGAATAGCGAATATGAAATTGCTGTGAAAATATCTGTAAATTAATTTGTTAGAATTGAATATAGATATAACTAGTAAACTCTCACGGATACAATTTGGACATTTCATGTAGTATATAAGGACGGTTGGCATGATAGCAGGTCAGGGGAGCGAGCTGCTTCAGTTTGCCCGAGACAATGCCCTAGACGTCATTCTAGTCAGCGAAACGCATCTCTGACCAGACTTCCGTTTCCGTCTTCCGGGCTACATCTGCCATCGTACGGATCGTCAGGGACGCCCAGGGGGCGGAACTGCGATCTTGGTGAGGCAAAATGTGGTCCATCAGCCCATCCAGCTCCCACCTCTACAAACCCTAGAGGCCACGGCCATTAGTATGCACCTCGGTGGATTAGAGGTCTTGGTAGTCTCTGTGTATCATCCTCCAAACCGACAGTTTGTACCCAACGACTATCTATCCATCCTAGCCCTATATCCCTGTCTATCATGGCCGGCGATTTCAATGCTAAACATCAACGTTGGCATTGCGGTCGTCGGGCGGATGCAAGAGGCAATGAAATAATTCGCCTTATAGATGCGGACCCTCAACTTCAAGTACAGGGCCCCTGGCAACCCACTCATTACCCGCGAGGAGGAGGACTGCCCTCAGTCATAGACTTCGCAATCACAAAACATCTACCATACCATCTCACACTCACATCATTAAATGCATTACATTCAGATCACAATCCAGTGTTGACAGAGATCAACACATGGGTTGCCAGCCACGACATATCGCTTCAAATGCGAGAGGTCGACTGGGAAGGCGTCAGGAACTGCCTCCGCACTTCCATCCCGCCAAATCCCAAAATCACAAACATCCCTACCCTGGATAACGCCGTCTCATCCTTCACTTCCATCGTGAAGCGCACCACCTTTAATTTGACAGTCCAAGCTCCGGCTCCTCTTCATCCTGATGTCCTCCCTTTGGACATCCTTCTTCTAATCCGGCGATCCTGGGCAGCACGGAGATTATACCAACGTCACCGCAGGCCACATAATCGAGCGCTCCTAAGACGTTTACGTCGAGAGATCAGTGTCCGTCTGCGCGAGCACAAGGTGCAAGCGTGTGAGGACAAAATGGCCAGGTTGCGCGTCGAGGATGGCGACGTGTGGAGGATAGCCAAAGCCCTCAGAAAACACAGAGGTCAGTACACCTCTCCCATTCATGGCATTCAGGGCCTGGCCTATGAACCCCAAGCCAAAGCCAATGCTTTCGCTGACTATCTTGAGCGTACTATGTGTCCGAGAGATGACCCCCAGGACGATAACTTTTCTGAACGCGTCCGTCGGGAGGTGCGTCGTTTCTTACGTCACCCTCCTGAGGATGCGGAGAGACTCCCTATCATCCGACCTAGTGAAGTCCAAGGCGTACTCCAACGTCTCAAACCAAAGAAGGCGGCGGGGCCGGACGGGCTGACTCCCCTAATGCTCCGCCATCTTCCCTTCAATGCGATTCTCTTCCTGACTAGGATTTTCAATATGTGCCTCGCCCTTGGGTACTTTCCCCGAGAGTGGAGAGAGGCCCGGGTGATTTGCATATTGAAACCTGGGAAGAATCCGGTACACCCATCCAGCTACAGGTCCATTAGCCTCCTCTCCACCCTTTCGAAAGTTCTCGAGAGGCTAATTCTTGCTCGCTTGTCTCCAATATTGGTAGACATTCAAGCCATTCCTGACCACCAATTTGGTTTTCGTCCTGGGCACTCGACAGTTCAGCAGTTGCTGCGTGTGGTGGAGACCGCCGCCCTGGGCTTCCAGGAAGGCGCCTTCACGGCCGCAGTTTCGTTGGATGTCGAGAAGGCCTTCTCTACGACATGGCATGCCGGACTCCTACACAAAATAATCCATCTGGGGCTCCCAACACAAGTGATCAACATTCTACACAGCTTCTTGCGACATCGCACATTTAAAGTCTCAGTCGCGGGGAAAACATCAACACTAAGGCCAGTGAGAGGTGGAGTCCCCGAAGGCTCTGTGCTATCCCCCACCCTCTTCAACGTCTTTATGGCAGATTTCCCCACAGAACCACGAGTCGAAATGGCACAATACGCTGACGACGTGTTTCTGTTCTGCAAGGACAAACACATTCTCAGAGCCTTCAACCCCATTCAAAGACATCTCCGCCTAACACAACAGTGGTGCCGGCGTTGGCGGATGTGCGTAAATCCGGACAAAAGCCACGCCATACTTTTTACAAAGCGCCACACCCCCGCAGACTGCCCCAACTTCAGCTACCGAGGTCGAAGGATAGAGTGGTCTAACTCTGTCCAGTACCTTGGAGTCAACTTGGACAGAGGTTTAACTTTTCGCCGGCACATCAGGGACCTTTCGGCGAAGGTACAGGGAGCAATTGCCTCCCTGTACCCAATGCTGGGGCCTACCTCGATGCCAGTCCGCATGAAGTTGTACCTCTTCCGAGCACTGGTAATCCCGGTGATGCTATATGCCTGCGAGATCTGGGGCATGGCAGCAGACAGCTGTTTAGCATGGCTTCAACGTGCACAGAATAAAGGACTGCGGTCTATTTATTCTGTGGGACGTTATTTCCCTACCAGGTTGCTCCACGAAGCATCGGGTCTTCCATACGTGGAGGATGAAATTAGGCGCCGGGCTTCAAAATTATACGCAAGTTTACCATCTCACAGAAGCGCCCTTGTCAGATCACTGGGAAATTATGACCCCACTAGACGTCGATCTAGACTGCATCGGGTCCCCCGTATGGCATGCGGGCACCCTAGATAACACAGGAGCTGAACCTATCAGCAGCTAAAGCTGAGCTCCTCATAATTTTTCCAAGCTGTTTGGCATCTAAAATTCTCCCCAACTAAATTACAAAATATTTAAAACAAAACAAAATGGGTGCTAAGTACTGCATCCTCTCTTTCGACCCGAAGGTACCTTGGTAACCTCAAAATTAACTTCCAATCAAAAACCTACATCACCTTCATCCTACATCTTTCATTTATAATCCTACCTGCGGTAAAACCCTTAATGGGTGGGCACGCAGCAAAAACCTTCTGGCTGCATACAGCCAGCCAGCACGAGCGAGCGAGCGAGCGTAGTGGGGAGGTCCGGTGCTACAGGGTCACTCTTAGGAGACCAAATATGCATTCATAGACTGTCTGGTGGGCTACTTGCGAGAAATTCGACACTGGGTCACGGTGTACAAAGTGACATTAACCCATGTAGCGACTATGACTTCCCTTTTAATAAAATTTTATAATTCTTTTTAATATTCTAGCTGACCCGGAGAGCTTCGTACTGTCAATAAAAGTCATCTATATAAATACAACAAACTTGGATTAGTGATTTAGCCGCAATTGCAATGAAGTTTAAATACAACACAATTACAGATAAGTTAGACAACTGAAAGCTTTATGATACTTTTTATCTTTCTTGTGGTGCGTAAATATAAAAAGATGATGGTTTTCCGGCGATCGAACATGCGACGTATAAGACACGAAACTCCAAGTTGATTCCTTACATTTCCAACGACTGCCCTTGCGATTTATTTATGGTCACCGCAAAGGCCAAACGCACGGTAATTTACAGACGCTTAAGATCAGCAGGTAAATCTCTTGGATCCAAGGAATACCTTTCCTTTGTACTTTCCATTGATAATTGCTGTTACTCATTTGCTTTTTCACAGTTTCGTTCATAGCACATTCGTGGTGCCCCCAAGGGTCTACTGCAGTAGGTAGGGGAATTGGTGATCCCGAGGTCCCGAGCAAAATCTCTCGATTGGGCCCGCCTCGGTACCGTTGTGGTAAGATGTCTGCCTCACGTTCAAGAGGTCCCGAATTCAAATCTCGGTCAGGGTGAGTTACCTGGATAAGGTTTTTCCAGGGTTTTCCCTTATCCTGTGAAACGAATGTCGGGTAACTCTAAGCTTGATGAACCCCGGACTCATTTGAGCAACATCCGCTATGACTTAACGTTGGAGGACGTAAATTAATATACGATGGCCGTTCAGAAAGTAACCTCCGGTTGATTGCAAAAACTTCACCAAGTTAAATAAAAATATTTTAATATCTACATCTTAAAACTACAAGTCTCCATAAAGATTGAGGCACTTATTGTATCTGTTCACAAGCTTTGAAATTCCTTCTGCTTGGAAATCACCCGCTTGTGCCTGGAGCCAGCCTGTGTCCGCATCTTTGAGCTCTTCGTAATCATCAAACCACTGGGACCCGAGCCATGTCTTCATATGCTTGGCGCCAGATCTGGGCTGTAAGGTGGATGGTTGACAACGTCCCACTTGAAGGACTCAAGAAGGGCTGTTGTTCTGCGAGCAGAGTGAGGACGGTCGTTATCGTGCAAAAAAGCAATACCGGAAGTCAGCATACCACGGCGTTTGTTCTGTATAGCCCGTCGCAATTTTTTTAGTGTTTCACAGTATACGTCTTGATTAATGGTCGTCCCACGTTCCATGAATTCAACCAACAACAACCCTTTTGCATCCCGAAACACCGTTGCCATCAATTTTCGGGCAGAAGAATCTTGCCGGGCTTTTATTGGTTTGGTAGGCGAATTTGAATGTGCCCACATCTTTGATTGTTATTTTGTCTCTGGGTTCTTGTACTTAATCCAGGTTTCGTCCCCGGTCACAATTCTGTTTAACAATGGTTCACCTTCGTCCGCATAACGTGACAGAAAGTCTAATGCAGAGCCCATTCTTTAAGTTTTGTGGTGGTCGGTAAGAATTTTGGGCACCCATCGTGCACAGAACTTACGGTAACCCAATCTTGCTGTCACTATCTCGTACAAGAGAGTCTTAGAAATCTGTGGAAAATCAGTAGACAACTCCGACATTGTCAAACGTCGGTTTTCATGAACTTTTGCATCAACTGTCTGAACGAGTTCGTCCGTCACCAATGATGGTCTACCACTCCTCTCTTCATCGTGAACGTTTTCTCGTCCACTTTTAAATAAACGTAACCATTCACGGACCACTCCTTCACTTGATCCGTACACAGCAGAAAGCTCACGATGAATAGCTGCTGCAGAATATCCTTTGGCTGTAAAAAAGCTTATAACAGCACGCACTTCACATTTGTCGGTGTTTTCTATTGCAGCACACATTTCAAACGGCCATAAACAATAAACTAGGGCAGATACGACGTTCACTCGACCACGGCTTGATGCCGACTGATCTGCTGAGTGCGTGAATGCACAGATGGCGTCGCTACTTCCCCACTACCCGCACTGTGACCGATCGGAGGTTACTTTCTGAACGATTTACAAAAGGATCTATGCACTCCATCACTCTTTCTGAACGGCCCTCGCGGCGCTGGGCATAAACGTTTCTGCACAAATCGATAATAGACGGAGGATAATGTTTCACGAGCTTGCATGAGCAGTTAAGGATAACGCATCGGGTGATCACAAAAGCAGCAAACAATGTTATCTCAGATAAAGGACCCGTCGCCACAGGTAGGGTTTCACTAGCACTTCCATTTTTACTGCAGAACTCTATGCAATATACCGGGCCATTTTACACGTAGTCGAGGAAAGTTGGGGGACTGCTTAATCCTGAGTGATTCCCTCAGTGCACTTCAAAGCCTACGGCAGCTGTACAACTGCCACCCTATTGTGCAGCATATACAGGATGCCCTCCACGTTTTACACGCTTCTGGCGTTAGCGTGGTGTGTATATGGATCCCTGGTCGCGTAGGCTTGCGGGGTAATGAAATGGCGGATTTGGCAGCCAAGACGGCTACCAAGAAACCCAGGGTTCGAGTACCATGTGTGACATCGGAAGACTTTAGGGCCGTATTGCGGAGAGCTGTACAAACCTGCTGGTAGGAAGAGTGGTCCGCTCTGCGCAATAATAAACTTAGATCTGTGAAAGAACTTCCGATTCCCTGGGTTACCTCCTGTCGGTCATCTCGTCGTGAGGAGGTGAGTTTGACTCGGTTACGTATTGGCCAAACCCACCACCAAACCTGCTGGCAGGAAGAGTGGTCCACTCTCCGCAATAATATACTTTGATCTGTGAAAGAACTTCCGATTCCCTGGGTTACCTCCTGTCGGTCATCTCGTCGTGAAGAGGTGAGTTTGGTTCGGTTACGTATTGGGCAAACCCAACACCAAACCTGCTGGCAGGAAGAGTGGTCCACTCTCCACAATAATAAGCTTAGATCTGTGAAAGAACTTCCGATTCCCTGGGTTACCTCCTGTCGGTCATCTCGTCGCGAGGAGGTGAGTTTGGCTCGGTTACGTATTGGGCACTGCTTTCATCTCATAGTTTTCTTTTTAAAAAGGAGCCTGCTCCACTGTGTCCGTTTTGCAATGAAGCGTTATCTGTACGACACGTGCTACTAGAGTGTTTTCACCTAGCAGACATTAGGACGTCTCTGCAGCTGCGGGTCAGCTTTGCAGAAATGCTAGCGGACGATAACGCAGTAGTGGAGAAGGTTTTTAGATTCTTTTCTAGATTAGATTTTAGGATTTAGCGAATAAAATTTATGGCTGTTTAGATTGTATTTCTATTGTTTTATAGTTTTTTTAAGTGTATGTATTTTTTGTAAATCTATTGACATATTTATAGTGTTTTAGAGGAGTTTATATCATCATCATCATCATCATCATCATCATCATCATCATCATCATCATCATCATCATCATCATCACAGGTAGGGTTTCATGTTTGAAAATTTCTAGATATATCTCGATTGACGGAGAATGGTTATTTTTCTTGTTTTGTGCAACAATGTTCTCGACTTATGAATGGACATATAAAAAGGATTGTGACACGCCAGGGGAGTCAGTTGTGAAACAGTTCTTGTAAACAAGAGTGAGTAAGCAGTACTTGTTGTTGAGTAACAAGAGTGTCGTTCTTATGAAAGCTAACACTGGGGAACAAAAAAAAAAACTATTTTTATACAGCCGAAACAAAATAGGCAAATTCTTATGTAAACTGATTCCAAAAATGCCCCTCAAAATGCTGCATCACGTAACGTTTTTTTAGGTATTCATAATTCTTTATGAAAACTTACAGAAATGTGATGTGGTAACTCATATTTGGTTAATTGAAAATAATAGGTATTTTATTGCCAAATAACATTGAAAATAATAATTATTATTAATTACTATTAAAATAAATAAACACAAGAAAATGATGAAAACCAATACCTGAATTATCTCAGAAGTGTTTCACTGTTGATATTTTTGTATTGACTCTCCCGTTTGAGGAACCAACAATAGTCTCCGAACATGGCTGAATCCCAGCGATACCCTGGTAACGTCTTTCCATCTCAGAAATGTCCTGGTGAAAACGCTCACCTTGCTCATCACTTACTACAGCTCCTAGGTTTGTAGGGAAACTATCAAGGTGAGAGTGCAAAAAGTGGATTTTAAGTGACATACGGCAATTCATTTCTTTGTAGCTCCTTAATAGTTCTGAGACTAAAGTTTCATAATTTTCTTCTTTGTTATTGCCCAGGAAGCCTTCCACCACTGATTTAAATGATTTCCATGCTGCCAGTTCAACACGTTTAAGCTTTGATTAAAAAACACTGTCTTTAAGAAGTAGTCTTACTTGAGGACTGACAAATATACCTTCTTTCAATTTAGATTCACTTATTTTGGGAAAGATACTTCTTAAATACTCAAATGCACTTCCACTTTTGTCCAAACCTTTAACAAAATTCTTCATTAACCCGAGCTTTATGTGAAGTGGGAGAGAAGAACTTTGTTCGGGTCTACTAGAGGCACATACTTTACACTCTTTCACTATAAAATGCTTGTCAGTTGTCCTACTGTCCCATAAGCACAAAAAACAGCAATATTTTGTGAAACCTCCCTGCAGTCCTGTTGGCAATGCAACTACCTTGAGGTCACTACAAATTTCCCAGCCATGGTTTTGATAACTAATAGCATCTAAAATTATGGACATGGAATCGTATGTCTCCATTCCTATGGCATGAAACAAAGGTATTGAAGGTAGTAAATTGCCATTATGAAGCAACACTGCCTTTAAGCTGTATTTAGAAGAGTCACTGGCTATCACTTTAAATTAGGTCAATATGAGTTGGTATCATACCTCATTTCTGTAATTTTATATAAAAGAATAAGAATATCTCAAAAACGTCACGTGATACAGCATTTTCAGAGGCATTTTTGGAATCAGCGAGTCATCTTGCATAAGAATTAGCCTATTTTGTTTTGGGTACAAAAAACGTGTTCCCTAGTGTAATCAGCTGCCACGGTTTGTTATTGTGATCGACCTTGGTAGTCTAATGGTGTATGTAACGTAATGCTGCTGTAATCTATAAGAGTGTTTCTACGAAAATAAAGGGGATTTTTAATTTCTGCAACTTGGCCTTTTAATTCTACGAACACACAAAGTAACAACTTGTGTCAGGAGTGCGACATGGAGGCTACATTGGAAAAGATTTTGGAGAAGATGACGGAAATGAAAACAGCAAATTACAACCTGGCCGCAGAGCTGAAACAAATGAAGACGACTAACGACATCACCGAGAAGATGGAAGAAATGAAGGCCGAATTAACAGCCAAGACGGAGGTGGCAAATACCGACCTGGCTGCAAAGTTGGAGACGCCAAATCACAATCTGACTGTAGTGAAGGCTGAATTGACCACAGAAATGAGAGTAGCGAATGACAGTCTGGCCATGGAAATGAAGGTGGCGAACGAAGTACTTGCTGCCAAATTTGAGGAACAGTTGGCCTGCGTGAGGAATGACGTGATGGTGCTGGGCAAGCGGATGGGCCAAGTGGACGAGCGCGTTGAAGACCTGGCGAACCGCTTCAATGACCTGGAGGAAAAGGCCGACAGTAACGACAAGTCCCTGAACGCCACGGTGGAAGATGTCGAAGACCTTGCGACCCGTGTTAACAAACTGGAGGGAAAGGCCGACAGCAACACAAAGTCCCTGAACGCCATGGTAGAGGTCATCGTCGAAGGAAGTTAAAGGACTTGAAAGCCGACGCGCCAGGACGCGACACAACATCTGCGCGCGTCACATCGCCTAAATACGACGGCGCGACAACTTACGAAGCCTTCCTCCGCCAGCTCGACGCAGTGGCCAAGCACAACAATTGGTCACCAGAGGAAGAGACCACGCAGTTAACAGCCAGCTTCCAGGGACGGGCCGCGCAAGTCCTGAACGCGGTACAGACAACGGCGGCGCACAAAGACAGCTGGGAGGCCCTGGAGAATCGTTTCGGAAACCATCGCTTAGCCGCAGCTAAAGGCAAGGTCACAGCAGCCAGGGGAGACGCTGCTTGAGTTCACCCTAGCAGTTGAGCAACTGGCTAGCAAGGCCCTATTTGACCTCCCACCAGAGTTTGTATCCCGGGAGGCTGCCTACACATTCGTTGACGCGGTACGAGACACGGATATTCGTCAGCGCCTAATGCTCGGCGATTATAAAGCCATCCACGAGGCCCTAACGGCAACATTAAGGATGGAGGCCGTCAAGGTAACAGCTATCCCGACGTCGAAAACGAGGAGTGTCAGCTACACCGGAGACAGAAGACCAGCCGAGGGACGCCGGCGAACACCTAGTGGCTTGTGTTGGGGGTGTGGACAGCCCGGACAACTGGAGAGAGGCTGCCCACACCAGGAAGAACAGTCGGAAAAAGAGTAAGGGCCGTCGTGGAGTGGGGCACGTCGGCGCTATCACCACCATCCCCTCGAGTGACACTGCGCCCCGTCAGCCGGCGTATGGATGACAGCCTCATTTTAAATGACAGCCTCACCACTAAGAGGGTGTCAGTTTGGCTTGCGACCTCGGGATCGCCAATTACCGTACCTATATCAGTAGGTGCCTGGGGGGATACATTTCCTACAACCATTCATCTGAGGATAAGAGAACTTATACCTCGAATTAGGACCCAATCAATTTAACACTGGTATGCGGGTTTGCCGCAATCTGGTGAATTCTTTACATCGAATTTTGGGGTTTAAGTCTTTAACTCAGCAGGGAAAGTAAAAACGAGAGAGCGATAAACTTTTGTAGTCGAATGAATTGAGAAAGTCATGTGTAGGTAACGTCTTCAGCCTTTTTAATAACCCGGTACATTAAGAATGCAAGTGATATTAATTTAATTTGCTTATAAAACATTATTGCAAATAACCAGTTTAGTAGGTCGATAATAAAATGCAGGTGATAACATTGAACGTTTATTACGTCTTTGTACGTTATAGCTACACACTGTAACAAAATATCATATTTTAGCTGTTGATTTATGATTTCCAATAAAGAAAATTGTGTTTTTATTACGCATAGTAAGCATTTGATGCCCCATAACTAATTCATATATACGAGCAGTAGTCGTATAAAAGACCAGGAGTTTGTGAACTTTGTATTCTCTAAACTTTAGAAGGTAAGAATTTTAAGTTAAGTATGGTTAAAAGTTGGAAGAGAGTTATTTAACCTTATAATTAGAATATAAACTTACTATTATGCTTTCAAATGTGAAGAGTTCTGGAGTCCAGCTAAACAGATGCCGTATCACACTCAGCGTTGCCAGCTTGTTATCCCACTTCTTTTATATTTCCCTCTCTCTCACACACCCATTCAATATGCAGGTGTGCTTGGTGCAGACGTAAGGATAAGCAAACTCCATTTTACAAACTTTTACAATGATGCAGTTACCAAAATCAAAATTGGAAAAAGCATTTTCGCAAATTATGTATATTTTTAAACACTATAACTATAATTATACTTTATGAATTACCTGCTTTTGTAATCCAATGGAACTACCAGTGACTCATCCATATCGCTGTCAATGTCACTTCCGTTGACGAGCCAATTCGTCATTGTCACTGTCTTCATCGTCTGAGTCTTGCAAATTTATGATTACACTAGGGAACACGTTTTTTGTACCCAAAACAAAGTAGGCTAATTCTTATTTAAGATGACTCGCTGATTCCAAAAATGCCTCTGAAAATGCTGTATCACGTGACGTTTTTGATATATTCTTATTCTATTATATAAAATTACAGAAATGAGGTATGATACCAACTCATATTGACTTAATTTAAAATAATAGCCATTGACTCTTCTAAATACAGCTTAAAGGCAGTGTTGCTTCATAATGGCAATTTACTACCTTCAATACCTTTATTTCATGCCATAGGAATGAAGGAGACATACGATTCCATGTCCATCATTTTAGATGCTATTAGTTATCAAAACCATGGCTGGGAAATTTGTAGTGACCTCAAGGTAGTTGCATTGCTAACGGGACTGCAGGGAGGTTTCACAAAATATTGCTGTTTTTTGTGCTTATGGGACAATAGGGCAACTGACAAGCATTTTATATTGAAAGAATGGGGGAAAAGGAAAGACTATACCCCTGGAGCAAGCAATGTTAACTATGTGCCTCTAGTAGACCCAAACAAAGTTCTTCTGCCCCCACTTCACATAAAGCTCGGGTTAATGAAGAATTTTGTTAAAGGTTTGGACAAAAGTGGAAGTGCATTTGAGTATTTAACAAGCATCTTTCCCAAAATAAGTGAATCTAAATTGAAGGAAGGTATATTTGTCGGTCCTCAAATAAGACTACTTCTTAAAAACAGTGTTTTTGAATCAAAGCTTAAACGTGTTGAACTGGCAGCATGGAAATCATTTAAATCAGTGATGAAAGGCTTCCTGGGCAATAACAAAGAAGAAAATTATGAAACTTTAGTCTCAGAACTATTAAGGAGCTACAAAGAAATGGGTTGCCGTATGTCACTTAAAATCCACTTTTTGCACTCTCACCTTGATAGTTTCCCTACAAACCTAGGAGCTGTAGTAAGTGATGAGCAAGGTGAGCGTTTTCACCAGGACATTTCTGAGATGGAAAGACGTTACCAGGGTATCGCTGGGATTCAGCCATGTTCGGAGACTACTGTTGGTTCCTCAAACGGGAGAGTCAATACAAAAAAAAAATCAACAGTGAAACACTTCTGAGATAATTCAGGTATTGGTTTTCATCATTATCTTGTGTTTATATATTTTAATATTAATAATTAATAATAATTATTATTATTTTCAATGTTATTTGGCAATAAAATACCTATTATTTTCAATTAATCAAATATGAGTTTTCACATCACATTTCTATGAATACCTAAAAACATTACATGATACAGCATTTTGAGAGGCATTTTTGGAATCAGCAGATCAGTTCACATAAAAATTTGCCTATTTTGTTTCGAGTATATAAAAATAGGTTTTTTTTTGTTCCCCAGTGTTATAGGTTCCAGAATCTCGTCACGTGCTATTTATTTCCTAAGATCGTCTTGTTGAAGGCTTTCTGCATGCCTAACGCAGTTTTCCCAGCCCTGTTGTGTTACCTTGTCAATTTCGTAGTGAACAAGTCGTTTAACGTCCGTAAGTTTAAAAGTCTTATTTCTGTTTGCAACCCATTTTTTATTTGAGCCCACACTAACTCTACTGGATTATATTGGCAGTGGTAAGAATGATCATTATTTTTCGCACTAAAATTTAATCTTATTATATTCTGTTAGCTTAATGTGAAACAAACACGCCGTAGTAGTTTCATTGTTGGTACTCCTGGTTCCCGCCTGTGAGAACCAGGCTAGTTCAGATATGTTCAGTATCGTCTACCGCTGCATTTGAAGTAACAGGCGAGGAACAATATGCGACTTTGAAATTCTGCTTTCGTCTCAACAAATCTTCAGTTGAGACCTATACAATGTTAGAGGAGGCCTATGGAGAGTCTGTTCTTCCCTACAGCACAGCTCGAAGGTGGTTTAAAATGTTTAAAGAGGGGAGAAAATCAATTTCAAAGGAAGGTGGACCCGGTGCTACAATTACTGCTCTTATGTAAGAAAACATAAACACTGCTGCTACCATTGTGAGAGAGGATTGACTCAAGATCACTTTCTGAAATACTGAACATTTCATGGTGTGCCACCAACAAGTTGATGACAGAAACACTACACATGAGACGTGTTTGTGCGTGATGTGTTCTAAGACTGTTGATTCCCGAACAAAAGAACATTCGCATGCAGGTCTGCATACAGTTAAAGTTGATGTTAGAGGAAGATCCGCAGTTTCTTTCAAATGTAATCACTGCTGATGAAACTTGGCTACATCATTTTGATCCTGAGAGCAAGCAGCAAAGCTCAGTGTGGAAATCTCCTTCATCACCAACCCCCAAAAAAGCAAAAGTGGTTGCTTCTGCTGGAAAGTTATGGTCATCTCATTCTTTGATATTCATGGAATGATTTATTAGCAAGTTGTACCTGCACACACATCAGTAACTGGAGAACACTACAGGGATGTTCTGAAAACTTTGCAAGTGCAAATCAGACGCAAAAGGCCACATTTCCGTGAAGCAAGCTGGATGCTGCCCCACGATAATGCGCGGCCGCATTTTGCCAATGTTGTTGCTGAATATCTTGCAAAACTCAACGAGAAGTGCATCCCTCAGGCCCCATGTGACCTTTTTATATTCCCTAACTTGAAGAAACTCCTTCATGGGAGGCATTATCCATCATCAGAAGCAGTGGTGAAGGCTGCGGAGGTGATTTTGAAGGATATCTCAAAAATGGTTTCCAGCATGTCTTTGAAGACTGGCAGAAACGCTGGGACAAGTACATCGCATTCAGGGAAGACTATTTTGAGAAGAACCATCAAAATTATGAGGATGATTAATGGTACGTTGTCAAAAAATTGTGATCATTCTTTATTGAACAGCCCTCGTATATTGAAAAACTGAAAAAATGTTTGTACAAGTGTTAGGCAGGAGGAAGGAACCGGACGACCAGCAATGGCCACTACTGATGACAACAATGAGCTTGCACGTGACATGGCGAGTGTGTAGTGATGAAGTTTGATGGATTTTGACATCTGATACGCCTTCCGACCACAACAATCGGATCACTGATCATTGTTTCTCTTTGATATAAACTTCTAATAGAGCGAAGACAAATGACGATCAAACTTTCATAGCAGTACTGGATCATCATAGCAATCAAGTACCATAAGGCAGATCTCAATAGGTTAAGTGTAAGAAACGTTATAGTTACGCCTCACATAATTTTTTACGTACCTTCATGTTTCTAAATTTTGATCTTCTGAAGAACGGCTATTAATATGTAGTTTAATATACTATATATTTAATATATTTTTGTGACAAATAAAATGTATATCCTGAATTTGATGGTGATGTTGTCTTTATCCGGGATAAACTTTATATATTAAAAACTGTATAGTTAACTCTATATTCTAAAACCTTACAATTCACTAAAACCTTCCTCGTGAAGTGAATCTATTTGATATATTACTTGTTATTTATTATCTTTTAGTTTTCCAATCTATACTTTTTTTTTTTCAAATGGTAAGCTCAGTTTAGGAGGGTTGGTCAAAAAGCAATGTCACCTATTTATTTTTCCTTAAATAAGTAAGTTATGTGAAAACTGAAATTGGCGTAATTCCTCAAACCTTCTTCTCCAATACCCTGCAGTAGTAAGTTCCTAAGTCAACAGGTGGCAGCACTGCATCCTCTTGCAAAATGACCGACATCGACATTCGTATTAGACAGCGTTCTGTGATTGAATTTTTGACTGCGGACGGTGAAACGCCAATTCGCATTCACGAAAGGCTAAAAAATGTGAATCGTGATGCAGCGGTGGATGTCAGCACTGTTAGACGATGGGTTCGTCGCTGTAGCGATGCTGAAGGGCAAACACCATTGGCAGATGAAAAGCGAAGCGGCAGACCGGTGTCTGCAGTGGCTCCATGCAACATTCAGCGAGTCGATGACATCACTCGTGGTGATCGCCGGGTAACAACAGGTGAATTATGTCGCATTACCTCCCTCAGTAAAGGCAGTGTGATGACGATTATTCAACAACTGGGTTACTCAAAAGTTTGTTTACGTTGGGTACCAAGAATGTTAACCGCCCAAAACAAAGAAACAAGGAAAGCAATAGCCTCCGAACACTTGCAGTGCTTCAATTTGGAGGGAGAGGAGTTTCTGGAAAATTTGTTACTGGAGACGAAACATGGGTTCATTGTTTTGAACGTGAATCAAAGAATCAGTCAGTGGAATGGTATCAGACAAGGTCACCGAAGGAAAAAAGTTTAAAAGTCAGAGGTCTTCATGGAAAGTTATGGAGACATTGTTTTGGGATGCAGAGGGTGTGCTTATGATTGATGTTTTGAAGTAGGGATGCACAATAAATTGTGTCCAATAGGTCAGAACTCTCAAAAAGCTAAAAGCACGTCTTCGCCGAGTTCGCCCAACAAAAACTATGGCGGATGTTCTTCTTTTGCATGACAATGCAAGACCACACACCAGCCGTTACAGCACTGAAGAAATTGAGAAATTGGGATGGCAAGTCTTACAGCCCTGACCTGGCACCATCAGACTTTCATCTGTTCGGACCACTAAAGGAAGCTCATCGTTGGATTCATTTTGAAGATGAGGAGGCTGTCAAAACGTCCGTGCGTCAATGTCTTAGGAAGCAAGACCGTGTGTTTTACCACACTGGAATACATCCCTAGTTAAAAGGTGGACCAAAACTGTGGAAAAGGACGGAGATTATATTGAATAGTGACAAATTAATCGTCAATGTTGTAGTTTTCAAGCTATGTAAATTGGATTCAATTTTCTTGGCAATTAAAAGAGAAAAAAATAGGAGGCATTACCTTTTGACCCACTCTCGTATACAGTAGATAATGGGGATATGACGAAATGTTTGTGCCAGGAACGTTTTGTTATACAATTAAGTAAACTATTTTAAAATACAAAATCTAACGTGTAATCAACATGTGTACAATCTAATTTCTTCATACAGACATTTCTTGATGCTGTGAAATACGTCATATACTTTCAGATCCAAAAGATGAAGTCAGTATTTGTGCACAGCCTTTCGCCGTAACGGGGCAAGAATGGAAGATTTGATGAAGATGAATCCGTTTGATAATTCTGAGGAATATCTCGAATATGGTCTGCCTCATGAGGTAAGTCAAAAATACATTAAATTCATTTATCTGTCACTCTCTAACAAAAGCTAAAGGTATCTCTGTTCAAAGAATTTGGTCTTAAGTTAAGTAATCAAATTCAAGGAAAATTCTTGTATAGACATTTCTTAATTATAATTACTTTAAGTGATTATTTGTTTATAATTATAGAATTTGTAATTTTTGTAATATGAGTTTCGTAAAATAGTTACATGAGTTGGAAATAGAAATAATCGAGTACCGAGTACATAACCCTTAGTATCCTATAGCCACTCATTGCCACCGTAACACCTCAAAGTTCAGTTGTCAAATGGAATTGAGGGCGGGTAGAGCAATAGTGGGAGGGGGCGATGCACTGGCAACATACCCGTCGAAGAAGCTTCAGTAGTCTTAGTTTGTTTATAGTAAGACATAACAAATGACGGTAGTCAGTTGTTTAGAACTTCAAATTCTTTACTGTAAGAGGTTATTTTGCAGGAGGTGACAGTGACACCTGATGGGAGCATACGTTGGTTTGGCTGGATTAAGGAGCTTCTTCCTCCACGCTCTAAACCAAGACATTTGAATCGCAGAATGCCACATTACTAGTTCTACTACGTCTAGATGAGTAATAACAGGTTTGCCATTCAAATTATCAAATGTATATAACAAGAGATGTAAACGAGAAATAAATGACAATCTGACCGAGCTGTATGTGTATTAATACCTTTAATGCCACTATGGTAGTACAACACTAACTCCAATACTCAGACCATAATGGAGATTCCAAGATGGCGCCCGTCGAAGCCCAGCGGCTCTGGTTACGTACAATAGGAAACTATACACAATGGACATAATACAGGTTGTTACAAAAAGGTACGGCCACACTTTCAGGAAACACTCCTCACACACAAAGAAAGAAAATATGTTATGTGGACATGTGTCCGGAAACGCTTAATTTCCGTGTTAGAGCTCATTTTATTACTTTTCTTCAAATCACATTAATCATGGAATGGAAACACCGAACAACAGAAGGTACCAGCGTGACTTCAAACACTTTATTACAGGAAATGTTCAAAATGTCCTCCGTTAGCGAGGTTACATGCATCCATCCTCCGTCACATGGAATCCCTGATGCGCTGATGCAGCCCTGGAGAATGGCGTATTGTATCACAGCCGTCGAAAATACGAGCACGAAGAGTCTCTACATTTGGTACCGGGGTTGCATAGACAGGAGCTTTCAAATGCCCCCATAAATGAAAGTCAAGAGGGTTGAGGTCAGGAGAGCGTGGAGGCCATGGAATTGGTCCGCCTCTACCAATCCATTGGTCACCGAATCTGTTGTTGAGAAGCGTACGAACACTTCGACTGAAATGTACAGGAGCTCCATCGTGCATGAACCACATGTTGTGTCGTACTTGTAAAGGCACATCTTCTAGCAGCACATGTAGAGTATCCCGTATGAAATCATGATAACGTGCTCCATTGAGCGTAGGTGGAAGAACATGAGGCCCATTGAAGACATCACCAACAATTCCTGCCCAAACGTTCACAGAAAATCTGTGTTGATGACGTGATTGCACAATTGCTTGCGGATTCTCGTCAGCCCACACATATTGATTGTGAAAATTTACAATTTGATCACGCTGGAATGAAGCCTCATCCGTAAAGAGAACATTTGCACTGAAATGAGGATTGACACATTGTTGGAGGAACCATTCGCAGAAGTGTACCCATGGAGGCCAATCAGCTGCTGATAGTGCCTGCACACGCTGTACATGGTACGGAAACAACTGGTTCTCCCGTAGCACTCTTCATACAGTGACGTGGTCAACGTTACCTTGTACAGCAGCAACTTCTCTGACGCTGACATTAGGGTTATCGTCAACTGCACGAAGAATTGCCTCATCCATTGCAGATGTCCTCGTCGTTCTGGGTCTTCCCCAGTCGCGAGTCATAGGCTGGAATGTTCCGTGCTCCCTAAGACGCCGATCAATTGCTTCGAACGTCTTCCTGTCGGGACACCTTCGATCTGGAAATCTGTCTCGATACAAACGTACCGCGTCACGGCTATTGCCCCGTGCTAATCCATACATCAAATGGGCATCTGCCAACTCCGCATTTGTAAACATTGCACTGACTGCAAAGACACGTTCGTGATGAGCACTAACCAGTTGATGCTACGTACTCATGTGCGTGATGTTAGTACTGTAGAGCAATGAGTCGCATGTCAACACAAGCACTGCAGTCAACATTACCTTCCTTCAATTGGGCCAACTGGCAGTGAATCGAGGAAGTACAGTACATACAAACGAAACAATGGGGTATTTTGACAATTGTCTGCACGAATGATTTCAATTTACATTTAAAGAGAAATACTAAAATTAGCTCTAACATGGAAATTAAGCGTTTCCGGTCACATATCCACATAACATATTTACTTTCTTTGTGTGTGAGGAGTGTTTCCTGAAAGTTTGGCCGTACCTTTTTGTAACATCCGTAATCCGTATCCGTATCCGTAATCCACATTACGGAGCAGCGAGGTAACTCCTAAGCATTTGTCACTTTATACTTTCAACTAAAACGTGTAATAACATAAATAAAGAGCATCATGACAAATCCTAAGAGCTTATCACATTATAGTTAGTACGACCAGTACTATGCATTTTCCACCTTATACTTCCAATCAAAATTTAATTTATAAGGTATGACAACTCATAAGCATTAAACAGAGCAAACATTATCTTATTGGACTGTATCATCCTATCGTCTGTAGCAAGTACTAAAGTTTGTTTTATATTGTTTACATAGTAACCTTTTCTGCTTATACTATAATATTTAAGAGAACTCACCAGATTGTCCAGTTTACTCCAATTGTCACGTTTGAAGGTGTCAGTTCCCTCACACTGCAAGATTCATTTAAAATTTCCCACTGGTAGGCTCATAATATTGCTTCTAGGTTATGAAATACTTTGAAACTTATTAAGTGAAGGAACATCAGTGAAGCTGGGATCTTGAATGTTATTGAAAAGAACGTAACTAATCGTCATTAATAATGACTATCAATGGGTTAAAATCTCCTCACCACTTAGGTTCAAAACTGTCAATAACATCTTGTGCACAGCAAATATTAAAATTATCTTTACTCTCTGTAAAATGTGTTGGATGCATTCTTCAAGATTTCGTCTTTTCTGGTTGAGCTTTAATGTGTGATAGGATGGCTGATTCTTAAAAATCGTGGGGTAGGCATCATCTATTAATTTTGGTACTTTTCGAAGGGCACGAATTGGTTCACCATCATTTACGGGAAATATGTCTTCCTTAACCTCAAAGCACTGTTCAAAATGATGAATACAAACTACAGTTTTGTCATTTACTTTAAAATCTTTACGATGTATGTTCCTGGTCCACTTATCCCATTACGATTTTTCCTTCGGAAATTTAAATGTCGTGTGAGGTATACACTACCATAGTTAGATTGCAGCTGGGAACACAATAACGATGCCTTTCGACAATGCTTCACTGTATATATTTAGGTAAACGTTATCACTTTATGTTAAATACTCAACTATAAACTAACTCGTTAGTCACTAATTGCCACTGAATTGTACAGAAATATCTGAGCAATAAAAGGGGAAGGGTATATATGATATTTATTGATCTAGAAAAGGCATTTGATTCAATTAATAGAGATGCATTGTGGATAAAATTAAGCAATAAGGGGATAAGTCAGGCATTTATAGAAGTAATTAAAATGATATACCAAGAGAATGAGTTGTGTATAAAACTACCAGGCAACAAACTAACTAAATCTATATCGAGTAAGGCAGGAGTACGGCAGGGATGTAAACTTAGTCCAGTATTATTTAATCTTTATATCGATGGAATTTTAGAGGAGATATCAAGTTGTAGGGTACATTCACCAGTTATTAATAATAAAGAAATAACGGGGCTACTGTTTGCAGATGACCTAGTAGTTGGGTCCATATCAAGTGGAGGGCTGAGAAGAGCAATCGAGGCAGCCAATTCTTATTGCAATAAATGGGGTTTGAAAATGAATGAAAACAAAACAAAGATTGTGGTCTTCAAAAAAGGATACAGGTTGCGTAAGGATGCGAAATGGGAGGTTAATAGAAAAGAAATAGAGGTAGTAAGGAGATTTGATTATTTGGGTACAAGGTTGAGTTCAGATGGCAGCTGGAAAGAACAAAAAAAGATGTCTGTGGCAAAAGGTGAAATGGCCATGAGAGTGATAAGATCATGCTACAGTAAAATACCAGATATAAATGTCAAATGGTTGGAGAGGATCTATACGGCAGTAGTAGAAAATAGAATGTTACATGGATCAGAGGTTTGGGGAATAGATGAGGCTTGGAGAGAGACAGATAGAGTGCATAGATCCTTTTGTAAATACATATTGGGATTACCAATAGCATCACCTAATGGGGCAGCACAATTGGAACTGGGCAGGCATTCTACTAAAATTAAAATCTTGTCAAGGGCAATGAAATATTTATAGAGAATCACTAACTTGGAAGATGGCAATATAATTAAAGAATGTTTTCATATTCAAAAGAGAAGTAACTGGGGTGGGTCTTGGGCACATAAAATGTATGACTTGTTGAAGCAGAAAGGTATGGGTCATTCTTGGATAAATGCAGAATATGGGTATAGAGGCTTCTGGAAAGAGGTTAAGCTAAGATTAGAAGATATTGACAGACAAGACATTTTTGCCAATACAAGTGACAAAAGCTCACCGAGATTATATAGAGAAATAAAAACAACCTGGGGGAGGGAAGGATATATAGATATATGTAGTAAGTTAGGGCGAGAAGGTTTTGCTTGGGCGAGAACAGGAGTGAGAAACTTGGAAGTTATAGGTCAAGAGAGGGAGCTAGATAAATGTCCATTGTGTGGAGAAGAGAATGCAGATTTTCATTGTATATTAAATTGTAGTCAAACAAAGATATGGAGAGAGCAGGCTTGGCTACGTAAATGGGACAATTTGGGGGATGAAGTAGTAATTAGAAAAATGTTGTCTGTAAAAGGGGAAAAGAACAGGAGAAATATAGGGAATTATTTAGGGAAAGTTAAAGAGTGATGGCTAAGAACAGTTAAGAGAAAAATGTAGAGTGGGATAGGTGAAATGGCAGAAAGTGTAAAAAGGAGCAGAGGGCCTCCAATACACAAAAACCTAGGGTTAGGTGTATGGGGACTGAATTACTACTCAATGGTGGGCAACATGATAACATGATAGGATTTTCAGGATTTAGGAAAATATGGCATATTTCAGTATGGATTTTATAATTGTAGTCTTGATTTTGTATTTCCATTTGTTGATGTAAAAGGAAACAAATTACTATTACTATTAATTGCCACTGCAATATGAATTACATTAATTCTTCAAACACACAATCAAAGTAAACAAACACACACTTCCCTCTGTAGATATAACCACAACATAACAAGCTGGGCCACGAGCGCCGCCATTTTTCCTACAATCGATTCTCGTATTATGGTCTGAGTATTGGAGTTGGTGTTGGGTAGTACGACTGACTCGAGTGGCCATTCTGTGACTGAGCCGAGAAGTTCCAAGTTGCAAGACTCTGTGACATCAGACCGCATAGAGAGAAGTGCAAGTGAAAGAGAGAGAGAGTGTGTGTGAAAGACAGAGAGAAAGGAATTCACATCACTCCAGCATTCGTCGTAACGACAGAGGGAATAACGCAGATAAATACATCACCAGAGTGAATGTAGTTGGTGGTAGTGCATCTGTCTCTCATTGCATAGGTCAAGAATTCATATCTCGGTCAGAGTTATAAGTTTTTGTATGAATTTTCCTTATAAAAGATGAATATCTTGTATTCTAAGCTCTAGGTACCGCGCGTTCATTTAAGCATTATTTCACCCATTTCGTGTACTATCGGGTATACGAACTGGGGGGGATCCAAAATAAAACGTATTGTTGTCATAAAAATTTATTGATAAACCTTTTTACAAAATTACATCAGACACCTTCAAAATACTCTCCATTACATGCGATGCACTTGTCAAGTCTCTTTTCTCACTGTTATATAACAAAATGGCCGAAGCCATTATATGTGGCGCAGTACCTGCGGCGGCGGCGGAGATCGTGGACTCTGCAGGATGCTGTTGTTGTTGAGGATCCGCAGTTATGGCACCGTGGAGGCAGATGCACGCGTCTGCACTGTCCGTAGGCTGTGTCCGTAGGCTGCCTCTACCTTCAGGCAGTGTCACAGAATGGGCAGGCCTGAATTCAAGGCAGCGTCGCGATCTTGAAGATTCACAAAGAGCAGGCGCAGACATGTAGTACGTCCCCTTCGTGAAGAGATGCGTGTGGCACTCAGAATTGAGGGCCACTTCTGTGATGCGGCGGTGAGCAGAAATCTCGCACGGAGGTCATGAGGTGCTCCGACTATTACTGCTGAGAAGCTGTTGGAGACTCCGGTGATTGTAGGAGTGGTGGCTGTAGTCGGAAGTTGCGGTGCTGGCGGCGATGGCTCTGAGTGTGAGTGAGTGTGTGGTGTTTTAGGGCCCGTCGACAACAAGGTCATTTAGGCCCGCGATGGCTATATATCCGCAAGGTAGAGCTGTGGTGGTTTCTGCGGTGCTGCGTCTGGCCGACTGGTGCTGGGAATTCCAGCTGCCAGGTGATGCGGCGGTTGACTGGGCGCCGGGCGGGCGTCCAGCGCGAGGAAGCGGCCTGGCCGCCCAGAACTTCCCCTGCGGTGCGGCGGGAGGCTCCCTCTCGACTGCCGACACCGTAAGCGAGGCGGGAGACGGCGCTCGAGAGCTGCGGTGAAGGCAGCTTCGCTGCCTGGCTCTGCTTTCTTGATGCTGCGTTCCTCTTCTTTCCCATCTTGCGTTGTGTGGTGTGACCTCCTCGAAGACTTCAGCGAGAGTCCAGTGTGTCCGGAAAACCTGCTAAGCACCAATGAACGCATCACTTCAGCCAATGGAATTGGCAGGAATCACAAATGAGAGAGATATGTTCACTCCACGTTGAGTTATGACTGCGTCATCTAGGTATCTATTAACAAAGACAAATCCATGGTAAACGTTCCAGCAGCGGGGCTGTACAAACACTTAGTGCCTTATCTGCTTCAAGATAAACATTATTTTGTTGTTAATTTTGTTGTAGGTACAATGGAAATAGAAACACAGTGGACATTAGGTTATAATCGAATGAATAACGGTTTTGTCTTTAAAATTGAAATATAGCGTAAAATTTAAGGAAAAAAACTAAGGAAAAATGCTCCGAAATGGCTTACTACAAAAAAGATTTTAACAGATCTACACTTTGTGTTAGTAAGATTGGTTTCATTATTCAAGGTTTACCAGTTATATCAAAGCCAACTATAAAGTAAAGTTTGAAAAAGTTCATAAACATTTCAAGATATGTAATTAAAATTTCCTGAAGGACTCTTAACGATGAAATATTTTAATCAAAATTTTTAGGATGCCTTTTATATAATACTAAAAATTCAATTCCTGAAACGCCAAAATTTCTAATATGAAAAACAAAATTTGTACCTTAAGCTTACATAAATTTTAAAAACGTTGTTAGTATATAAAACGAAAAAATATTCCAATTTTCTGAGCTATAAGTGGTTTTACATTCATGAAAAGGAAACAACCATTTAGGAAAGTAAATTATTAAATTTAAATGATACAATCTCTTAACTGAGAAGTTAAAAGTTGAGTTTCAACTAACAGAGAGCGTATTTTGTTTACTCTAGACGACGTGACATACCCAAGTGACCTAAACCAGATATGACACAGCGAGTTTCTAACACATACCTTACACGTGGTCCTCGTATGATAAATCAGACAAACGAGTGGGAGCGGAGATAACCACAAGAGAAATACACAAAATAAGTGAAGGATAGCCTTAAACACTGTAAGTGATCCCAACATAAGCAAAGTTGGCGACACTGTGGATAATTTAAAAGAAGAAAAATATTTGACGGTAGTATAGACATCCTTCGGTTTGTAATTAGGTAACTATTTATGGAAAACAATTGAGAATGATGTTGATAATTGTAAACTACTTTGAAAAAAAAAAATGTTTCGTATTAAGAGAGTCGGCGACATTTCGTGAAAATTTAGATTTCGTCTTCTTTGATGACGCTGAACCTAAATAGCAAACCTCGCAATACGTATAATCGACTTCTCTTATACGCTGAAAGTAGCATAAGTTACCTCCTTCTGAAGTTGAGTGGAGGTGGTTGTCTAGTGACGTTCATTTACCCCACAAAATGATTGTGTCGAGATGCATAATGTGGTTTCTGAGCAGTCTATAGTGGCAGGATTAAACAAACGTTTGTTACTTTTAAAAAAATTAAATTGCATGGATAAATTTGTGAACCACCGATTTTCAGAGTCACCAGCCGCCCCTGGTGATGACTAAGGAGTTTTATGTATTAAAGGAATGTTTCTGTTAAAGAAGTAAGAATTTATCTATAAGCTGGGGGTAACCTGCAATGACTGACTTGGAAAGTAAGTCAAGTAAAATGTAATCCAGATAATACAATTAAATTATTTGTTACAAAATTGGACTTCTCCAAAATTGTATTTATTTCACTCTGAACCACATCTGAAAACCAGAGATCTCATGACTCTTATTTAAAATAAGATGATACAATTGGTGACCAGAGGAAACTGAAAGCCGCAAAAACTCACACGAGAAGAGAAAGAATTGTACTTTCATCATAGAAATCCTGCTTCAATGCTAAGCCTTGTCTGTCAGTAGACACAGATGGCGGACTTCTCTGAGCCGTGTTAGTCTTCGACTCTGCTATAGGAAAGTCTTCCAGGGTAATCTTTTACTGACCTCTGCGCGCGGCTCTCTGACGGTTCTTCCAGTTTCTCCTTGCGCTAAGGTAAACACATCTACGACGTCTGTTCAATAAAGAATGATCATAATTTTTTACGGTCATAATTTTCCGCACTAAAATGCAATCTTATTATATTTTGTTAGCTTAAAGTGAAACAAACACGCCGTAGTAGATTCATTGTTGGTACACTTGGTTCCCACCTGTGAGAACCAGGCAAGTTCACACATGTTCAGTATCGCCTACAACTGCAATGGAGGTAAACATGCAGTTAAAGTTGATGTTAGAGGAAGATCCGGAGCTTCTTTCAAACGTAATCACTGCTGATGGAACTTGGCTACATCATTTTAATCCTGAGAGCAAACAGCAAAGCTCAGTGTGCAAATCTCCTTCATCACCAACCCCCCAAAAAGCAAAAGTGGTTGTTTCTGCTGGGAAAGTTATGGTCATCTCATTCTTTGATGTTCGTGGAATGATTTATCAGAATGTTGTACCTGCACACACATCATTAACTGGAAAATACTACAGGGATGTCCTGAATACATTGCAAGTCCATATCAGGCGCAAATGACCTCATTTCCGTGAAGCAGGCTGGACGCTGCACCACGATAATGCGCGGCCGCATATTGCCAATGTTGTTGCTGAATATCTTGCAAAACTCAACGTGTAGTGCATTTGTCACCTCCCTATAGTCCGGATTTAGCCCCATGGGACTCATTTCTATTCCCTAAGTTGAAGAAACGCCTTCGTGGGAGGCATTATCCATCATCAGAAGCAGTGGTGAAGGCTGCGGAGGTGATTTTTAAGGATCTCTCAAAAATGGTTTCCAGCATGCCTTTGAAGACTGGCAGAAACGCTGGGACAAGTGCATCGCATTCAGGGGAAACTATTTTGAGAAGGACCATCAAAACTATGAGGATGAGTAAAGGTACGTTGTCAAAAGAAATTGTGATCATTCTTTACAACCAGCCCTCGTGCTTTGTGTAGAGATGTGCTAGGTATTCCTCTGCAGTAGTTTACCAAAGACTTGGTCAAAGTATAGTTTATTTTAATACTTTTTTCTGACATCCACTATTTCCCTGGTACTATTAACTTTAGCTTTGAAATATTTCTAAGTGGTAAATCACTATCAAATTTTTCTTGTCGTCTTGTAGTCAACACATAGATACTCGGTTGTTAAACATCTGACTGTAACTTTTTTCAAATGTAGTCAGATAACTTTGTGATAACGTATAATGTTTGGGAGATATTGTCGACCAGTCACTTGACCTTGAACTTGTCTGGTCCTTAGCGGTAGTTTCTGGTCTACCCCAAGTTATTATGTTTCACATGTTCTTTTAGATTTCGTGGCGTGAGGCAGTGAGATGCTTGCTCAAAGGAGAGACAACAGGAGGTCGCTTAGATATTCATCGACCTCTCTAAGTACCTCTAACAGTACGATCGATTTTTGAAGCAGGAATTGTAGGAGACTTTTCAGATCCAGGGACCTTACAACCTTAAAAACTTCTTAATTAAACATTATTTTTTTATTTATTTAGTGTTGAGCTGTTGAGCTGCTCGACAGTATTTGGCTCAAGCCATTAATTGGTTGGCAGCCCATTGAATTACAAAATGTGTAATACTCTACTTACATTTCTATTACTACTAACATTACTACTATTGCTTACACACTATTGTTCATTTCCTTTTTTCACAGTCCACTTCCATTTATCTTTCACTTTATCTAAGAACTGTCCTACATTCTTGAGATTTTTATCTATAATTTTACATATATCAGGACTTAGCTTAATTTTTCTCCAGATGTATTCTTTTCGTCAAATCTCTGTTTCATCCTCCTTACCCCCACACAATGGGCACTTGTCTTGCACAAACCTATTCCGCTGCCCTTTTAGCCTCCACACTTCTGCTCTCAGCCATGCTATCCCCTTCCTTTCTTCATTAATGATTTTATCTTTACACTGCTCCCTTCCCCAGCCACTTTTTAACTCAACATAATATACCAATGACCTCTTTTCACCTAACTGGCTGAAGAGTTTTTGAATCTCTATATCTTCAAATCTTTTTCTAACACCCCTCCAGAAACCTTTATAATTTCTCTCTCTTTTTCTCCATATATCCCCTAAGTCATTATTTTCTAAATTGTTTCGTAGAGTGCTTGCCCAGCCCGAGCTTTGCGGACTTGCTTCTTGATATTTTAAACAAGCTGCCTTAATCTAAATTCAAGATCCTATGCCAGTGTTTCAAGGTTCTTTGCATTATCAACCATTTCCTTGTTGCTCTCCCCATTTCAATTTGAGCAACTTTGTTTACTGTTAACATTGGCAGCCCCAAAACGTCCTTACAGAACATCCTGTGTATCTGATCCACAACTTCCCACCCATTCTCAAGCCCCCATATTTCAATGCCATATAGCATTCTGGCCTCGACTACAGAACTATATACTCTTCCAACCATTTCATCTCCATCTCCGGCATTTTATACAGACACCCTCTCACAGCCATTATTGCTGCTTTCCCTTAGATCTTCCTATTTCCTTTTTCTTGGTTTTCCTTTGCCTAAACAGTCCTATCCTTGCTCTGTACACTGTAAGCTCTTCACCCATTGTTGCTTCTTGTGCCACTCTTCTGGAGCTCACTGTAACACCACCTTCCTCTTCAACAGCTTGCTTAGCACTCCAATTCAACATTAAGAATATTGCGTCTTCGTGGGTTGGTAGAAACAAAGGTCTTGTTTGCAGAAATTTGAAACCCTGTTTATTTCAGTAAACAGAAGCTTTGTACAACCCTGGCAGCAGCAAAACGATGTGACGGTGATAAACAGTAGTCTTCAAGGTCACCTCGTTTGCCCACAAAACGTAAAAAAAAAAAAAAAAAAAAAAAAAAAAAAAAAAGAACCACAATTAAACTAACCATCACAACTCACACATCTACACAACTGCAGCTGACTGCTTCTCACACTTTGCCATTATTTATACCTCTGAGTCATTGTTTTGGAATGTAGCAGAACTTGCGAGGAAGATCACGGCGGCAAGGGAAAGACGGAACATTTCAGAGCATCTCTCTGTCCCTTTCTACCTCTCGGCAAGCGTACAGCTCGGCGCGCTACTCTCTTTTCTGCCCACGCGCGCAGCTCTGGCTTTTTGGCGGCTCCAACACAACAAAGCGATTGGTGACAATATATTAAATGTTAGTACGGCGTGTCTTTTAGTTTCAGGGTAATTAAATATTAAATCCTAATTTTACTTGCATATGGCAAATGAGCAATTCTGAAAGTAATTCTTCTTCTTATTCTTCTTCTTCTTCTTCTTCTTCTTCTTCTTCTTCTTCTTCTTCTTCTGCTTTCACTTTCCCTGCTGCCGTTAGGCGTCGGGTTCCTTCAGTCACTTTCTGTATTCGACCCTATCCTGCGCCAACCTGTATATTCCTCTCAATGTCGTTCCATGTCCGACTGCCACTCTTTCCATATATTGTCTCCATTCCATCCTAGCTCTTCCTATTCTTCTTTTCCCCTCCGTTCTTGCTTCAAATATTCTTTTAGGTAATCGTTCTTCATTCATCCTCACTAAGTGTCCCAGCCATCTTAGTTGGTTTCTTTCCATTGTCTTCAGTATGCATTCCTGTTTTAGCTTTTCTCTTATTTTTACGTTTCTAACTTGATCCCTCTTTGTATATCCAGCTACTCTCCTTAAGTATTTCATCTGTGTTTGCTGTTAATCTAATTGCATGTCTGTCCAACACTGTCCAACTTTCACTCCCATATAATAAAACTGACTGGTATATCATATTCTCATTTTAGTTGTTTCACTTACTTCTCTTTTACCAATTATTGTATTATTAATTTGGTAATATATATTAATTGCTTTCATAATTCTATTGTTAATTTCTTGATCTATTCTTCCATTTTTAGTTAGAATCACCCCTAAATATTCAATGCTAATCACTTTTTCTAATTTTTCACCTTTCGAGAAAATTTGCATTTCTGTCTCTGTTTCCTCTTTACCAATTATCATTACTTTACTATTTTTTGGATTTAGATTCATACCTTTCTCTTCCAAGGTACTAGCCCATTCTGTTATTGATTGTTGTAGGTTCTCTTCGTTTTCCGCCATTAAAATTATATCATCCGCATAAATCAGAGCTTGCGCATATACCGGTCTCATTTTCCAGTACCCTACTCTCATTTTGTTTGTTCTTCTCTTACAATGTCTGATTATTTGATTCATAAAGATATTGAACAGCAGAAGGCTCAAACTATCTCCCTGTTTAACTCCACTTCTCATTTCGAATTCCTCCGATAGTCTTTCTGATATTCTAACTGTCACTATTACTTTTCTATATAGGATCTTTATTACTTTAATCGTTTCCTCTTTAACTTTTAATTCCCTTAGGGCTTTCTATATCTGCTTATGTGGTACCATATCAAAAGGTGCTTTTATGTTTAAAAAAGCAGCATATATCTCCTTTCCCCTATTCAAGCATAAAGCCACCGCTTGTCTTATTGTAAAAATGTGATCTTGCGTTTGTCTTTCTCCTCTAAAGGCAGTTAGTTCTTCTTCCATCTTTCCTTCTACTTCCTATCTCAATCTTCTTTCAATTATTCTTGTGTACAGTTTAAGAGGTACTGATGATAAGCATATCGCTCTATAGTTCTCACATTTCAACGTTCTGAAAGTAATTCTAATATTCTATACCATTTATAGTGCACAACTGTCATGTTATTTTGTTTTGAAAGCCTTATTTAAAAGAAATGAAACTTTAGATTTTGTTGTATAACATTTCTTGCTTTTTATAAGTTCAATTCAGTTTTAAAAAGGAATAGCTCAAAAACCATACAAAATTATAGGAATGAATGGGAATTTTATTTATTTGTGTTTTGTGAATCTACGTCAAAAATGTGTTAAGTGCAATTTAAAAAATGTTTGTGCTGTAAAAATGAGTTTGGAGATTTTAAAAGCCCTTAATCTTTGGCATACACTCAATAGTTTTGTGCGCTTTTATTAAATTTTAATAGCTGTTAGGAACCCCGCCCTCTACTGTGGTATCCTCTAACCACAGCTCCCACTTGGAGGTGCCCCAATTATCCATATGTAGGGGTAAGCAACAGGTGGATAGATGTCTCAGGAACAGAGGTAAGTCCAACTCGACTATAGAGGCTCTAACGGTCTTACTCTGACGAAGCCGAAAAGAACATCCGAATTGCAAGCTTTACGGAACCATCTCTATCACTTAATACGTCGCATATTGTCACCGATTGCATCTTTTTGTGTTGGCACAGCGTCAAGTCAGTGCCTGGCGCATGCGCAGGAAGGAGAGACAGATGTCTGGATATTTCCGCCTTTCTCTAGCTGCGTCGTGATTGTTATCGAACGATCGTCTGCAACTAGTAAAATTACTGGAGATACACAATCCCGCAAAGTGTTAGACCGTAGTCAGTTGTTAAGTTGAACAGCCTGTATGCTGAATCTACAGAACCTCCTCTGCAGTACAGGCGCAACATGTTATTAGCAAATTATGGCTTCGGACTTAATTGCATGCCCACACATCCATCCTTTACGCCGTTCTTTAACACCTTCTTGGACGTGCGTTATAGGAACACTTCTATTAAACCAAAGCCACCTGGTTTTCGTTTCCGGGAGCTCCTTAGACATCTTGATACTGAAATGCCCAAGATGTATCCTAGGGGGGAGAGGACATACCCTCCTTGGTTGTGCAGAGCGTCCCACGTTAATCTGGGCATGATTAATATGATAAATCTACCATGTGTATATCTAATATCCGCACATTGATTTTTAGAATTTTTTTCGCGCTATGAGGACCATTTTGTAATTTAAACTGATGGCTCCAAGAACTCAAATGGTATTGGTTGTGATTACGTGTGTGGAACCAAACCGTATACATTCGGAATCCACACTAGCACTTCCATTTTTACTGCAGAGCTTTATGCAATATACCGGGCCATTTTACACGTACGTCGACGAAAGTTGGGGGACTGCTTAATCCTGAGTGATTCCCTCAGTGCACTTCAAAGCCTACGGCAGCTGTACAACACATTATAGGATATTTACATGTCTGAGAGTCTCTTAAACGCTTTACATTTAAAAGATGAACTTTTAGATAAAGGAATGTGCATTCTTATGCATTTCTTTACCCAGTATCGCCTACTCGAGCTGGTCTTATAAAAGGTTATTACACACTCTATACAGGACCGTCAAGCTCCTTGCCGCCGCTGCTGCGCCTACGGACATGTAGCCGAGCCTAAGTGCCACTACTGCGGTGCTTCCAGCCTCACCTCGGTCTGCAGAGACCAGGAGCTCCGCCGACGTCGCCGCTACTGTGCCGCCTGCGGCGGGCACAGCCACTTCACCGGGCAGGCGCTATGTCCCCTGCATCCCTGCAGGAAGGCAACGCCTATCCCTCCTGCGCCGCCAACCACTCAGCACTAGTTGAGTGCTTAGCCTCAACAAATTCACCAACAGCCGGCAACACTAAACTACACCACAAATCAGGAGCTGCTCAGGGAGCAAGTTCGGGGCCTAGGGGAGACTGTTCAGGCTCTCCAATCAAAGTTCCTGATCGTAATGGCCAAGCTTACCAACATGGAGGAATTTCACACAGAGCTCAGGACTTCATCTGCGCAGCAAGCCACATCACACACAGATATCAGCTCCGAGCTCGCAGAATTGCGAGAGGACATAGAGGAGAAGCATCAATTCTCCATCAAACAACGCGACACACACACATTCATGCTCCGAAGACTCGTCAAGGAGGAAGTGGCAGGCCTCCAAACGATGTTCGACGGACCCAACACCAGAGGTCGACACAAACAGCCGCAGAGACCCTACAGTTCCTCATTCACTTCCACACAAGACCGCTCCTAATAAGCAAGGGCGTAAGTAGGACCTTGGTCATCCTTATGTCCTGCCGCCGTCCTCACCTTGGACCTCGCCTCGGCCGGGTCAACATATCTCTTCCTTGAATCCGCAGGTGCTTACAGCGGTACTGTCACAGCACCACTCCTGAGTACTCACCGGTGGAGGTTTTTTAGTGGGTAGGGCTGGTGGTTCGATTACCCCAGTAGAGTCCCACACTCCAATCCCAGTGTAAGTGCGTTTCATGCATTCTTCCTCCACTCAAAAAAACTACGTAATTAGCTCCATTTGTAAACAACGTAACACAAAAATAAAGAGTCAAACTTGCAAATCTCTCGACACTTTTTGTTACTGAGATTTATTTCATTTCGCACCGTTTACTAGTAATATCACGACAAACTGGAATTACAAGTGTGAAACAATTTACAGAAATTTCAAGATATGTAATTCAATTTTTTTTAAAGGACCTTAAAGATGAAATATTTTAATCAAAATCTTTCGAAGGCCTTTTATATAATACTTAATATAATACTTAAAAGTCAATTCCTGAAACCCTAACATTTCTAATATGAAAAACATAGTTTGTATCTTAAACTTACACAATTTTTAGATAGCACTACGGGTTGTGCGTTCTTCATTAACGGTGAGGCTCATAAATTTCGCCTTCTGGACTCCACTTCAGTTTTCTCCGCAGAGCTGTATGCCATCCTCTATTTGCTCCCCTTTATTTGCAAGTTAGCTCCTGGCTCTTTTATTGTTTGCACTGACTCTCTAAGTGCTCTTCAGGCCTTGCAACAGCACACTGCCGCTCACGCACTTGTTTTAAAAATACAGGCCCAGATCTCGCAAATTCTCAGTCGCGGATACCATTTTGTTTTTACTTGGACCCCAGGCCATGTGGGGATTTCCGGGAACGAGGAGGCGGACGCGGCTGCTAAGTCCGCTTGCCATTTGCCCCGGAGTTTAACAACTACGGTGCCATACGAGGATGTGCAACGTTTTTTCCGTCGCCAACTCCTATCTGCTTGGCAGCAATCCTGGACAGCTTTGGAAGGCACACAACTCCGGGCGATAAAGGAGAGCGTACAACCCTGGTTTGATTGCCCGCAGTACACCCCGTTCGCCAGTCTTTGGGCTTAAGGACTAACTTGCACGGTGTTTTAGGGGACGACCCAGTGGCCGTGGACAAGGCACTGCGGTTTGTTTTTAAAATCGGTTTTAATAAACAAGTCTGACTTGTATTTTACATTTATTAATTTTAGAGTTTTTAAATTTTTAGTGCTGGGACGAGTTTTTATGTGCTTTTAATAGTTGAATGTTTATATTTTATCTTAATTTTTAACCTTGTGTAGCTTTTAGTTTTTAGAGTTGACTTCGGGCCCAAATGACCTTGTTGTCGACGGGCCCTAAAACACTACACACTCACTTGAACATTTTCTTAGTATATATAACGAAAAATATTCCAATTTCCTTTGGATAGTTGGTTTTACATTCATGAAAAGGAAACAACCATTTAGTAAAGTAAATTATTAAATTTAAATAATACAATATCCTAAGTGAGAAGTTAAAAGTTGAGTTTAAACTAACAGAGAGCGTATTTTGTTGACCCTAGACGACCTGACATACCCAAGTGACCTGAACCAGATATGACACAGCGAGTTTCTAACACAGACCTTACACGTGGTCCTCGTATACTAAATCAGACAAACGAGTAGGAGCGGAGATAACCACAAGGGAAGAACTCAAAACAAGTGAAGGATAGCCTTAAACACTGTAAGTGATCCGAACACAAGCAAAGTTGGCGACACTGTGGATAATTTAAAGGAAGAAAAATACTTGACGATAGTAAAGACGTCCGTCGGTTTCTAATTACGTAACTATTTATGGAAAACAATTGCCAGTGATGATGATGATGATTGTAAACTACTTTGATAGAAAAAATGTTTCGTATTAAGAGAGTCAGCGACATTTCGTGAAAATTTGGCTTTCGTCTTCTTAGATGACGCTGAACCTAAATAGCAAACCTCGCAATACGTATAATCGACTTCTGTTATACGCTGAAAGTAGCATAAGTTACCTCCATCGGAAGTTGAGTGAAGGAGGTTGTCTAGTGACGTTCATTTACCACACAAAATGATTGTGTCGAGATGCATAATGTGGTTTCTGAGCAAAAGAATACGGAACATCAAGTCCAAAGTTAAATGAAACTGTAAACTACAGCAAAGTTTACACATATATAAAACAATAAAATAAATATTAGAGCACTGAATTATTATTAAATGCTTTAGAATTGCCTGGGAGAATGATAGGTCAAAACTGACGTAAAAATATATTCACAGTAATTAATAGGAAGCGAATATTGGTGAACTCTCACGGACACATTTCTCACGCTACACGTAATATATAAGAACGGCGAGCGCGACAGCGTGACGGGGAGGTCCGAAGCTACAGGGTCACTCTTCGGAGTTTAAACATGCTTTCCAGTGCTATAATCAAGATCAATCTTGGCGCGAAATGCGACACTGGGCCGCGGTGTACAAAGTGGCACTAACCCATGTAGCGACTATGACCTCCCTTTTGAAGAATTTTATAAAAATTTACTACTTATTCATGTATTATGTCTATTGTTTTCGTATTTCACCGAAATGGATACCAAATTAATGTAGCTTTGAACAAAGAACTTGCAAGTAATCTATTATTTATTGGTACAGTTATGTCCTTTATAGCAAAAATCTATACTAATAAGAGTTTGAAGATTGTTAGTGTGACATATTGCGACTGGTCAAAAGGCATTATATAAAGGCAGGAACAGAAGTTCACACGAATAGTTTTATTTAGAGCAATTTTACACAGAAAATTAAAAGTCCGATTTGCAGAAAAATAAAATATTCTGTATTTGCTTAGAAAGACAACTTTTGTACAGCCCTCAGCAGCCGAAGTACATAACATACACAAATACAACCTTCAATGTCGTCTGTCACTTAACCAAAAACAAAAGAGTTCACTTTCAAATCACAGCTGCAGGCACACAATTATCACTTTCGATTACGACATTCCCCTGACAATTAACCTCGGCTTCTTTTTATACCTCTACTCATTCCAGAAATTAATGGAGTGTTCTGTAACCTTACAGTCAGTTATCTGTCTTTTTCTTTATGTGTTTTGATAAGCTTTTTATCTCCGCGCTTCCCTATCTGTCTTTTTGTGCGCTCTGACCGCGCCAGTTGCAGCAATGCGATAGGCGACAATATGTAGTGCCATTTCCGGGGACAAGGAGCTTTCAAAAGATTTATTTCAGAATAATAGAAAGTCTTCTTAAACAAAATGCTTACCTTATGAAGAAGTGAGTTTACAAAACTACGAACAAACTCTGGTATTGCACTCACAGGACCTCTTCTTCCTCAGGCCACGCCGTGGCTCAGTAGTTAGACCGCTTGGCTCTCACCAAGGCGGCCCGGGTTTGGTCCCAGGCGACCGCAAAGTGAGATTTGTGGTGGACAACACGGCACTGGGGCGGGTTTTTACCCGGGACCTACGGTTTCCCCCGCCATCTCATTCCACCGGTGTTCCATCTTCATCTCATGTATCATCAGTGCCATCGCCTGCGGTGCCGTATGTAGTAAAAGCGGACGATAAACACTACACATAGCATTTCATTTAACATATACAGTAGGTGATAAATGTATAATATAAACAGAAAACAATTAAAACACATTTAAATGAAAGATAATAAAAGACAAAGTATATAACAGGACAACTAACACATACAATAACTGTAAATAAGATGGATAACAATTGAAAAGCGAGGCTAGATTATGAACAGTAGTGTTATGAGAAAAATAGAGGATATACTTTGAATTTGTGAGAAAAGTCGCTATCTTCTGAATCAGTGAGTAGGATGTCTTGAGGCAGTTCTGGTCCTTTCTAAGTTTCGTCGTCCAATGTCGTAGGTTACAGCGCCTGGTACTTCGGATAATCTAACGAAGAATGTCTTTGATATCAATTTGAAGTACAGATGTATGGGAAGATACCAAGTTCCTGATAGAGTTGATCAATTCTAAGGAACCATGGAGCCTTTGTAATACTGCGGAGAAATTTGTTTTGTATAACCTGAAGTCGATGACTGTACACCCCATACAGGAGCAGCGTAAGAAATTATGGGACGTACAAGAGACTTGTAGATCAATATTGAACACTCCAGACCAAGCTGTGATTTCTTCTGTAGCTATGGATACAGATTTTTAATTCTAGAAATGGCTATTGTGGAAATGTAAGATATATGACAATTGAAGGTTAATTTAGTGTCAAGCATTATGCCTAAATATTTGACTGGTGTTTCTGGAGGCTTCCATGCTTCAAATACCTAAGGGTAACGCTAAACGAGAAGCTGTCTACCAACGCTCACTACAAATCAAACTGCAAGAAGCAAAAGTAGCAGCGTCATGCATCAGGTTCCTCTCCAAAACTGGAAAGGAGGGTCTATCCCCAGGCACCCTAACCCAGCTATATAAAACTATCATCAGACCAACATTCACATACCATCAGTCGCTTTATGGCCCATAGATAGATAGTTTTATTCACCTTAGGAGTATACAATATTCATGGCTTCGTCAAATTTGTACCCATAAGAATAATACATTTCTTATGAGTAATACAATTATGAATAATACAATAGTAATTAAATAATACAATAGTAGTTAAATAATACAATAGTGATTAAAGTAATGCAGTAGTAATTAACAGAATAATAATATATATAGTAATTAAGAATAAGGCAACTTAGGTCACATAATAGTTTAATGTATTACATTTTTAAGAACTAGGCTGTAAGAGACAATTTTTACCAACAAAGAAAATCAATATTTACTTTATTATTTAATTTTACTTCTTAGAAACTCATCTGTTGTCTGCGACATTACTTTTAGTAGGATATTTTTTACAGCTTTTCTGAATATTACAAGTATCACCTCCGAAGTTGCACAGATATTTATTCACAAACATCATTTTAGGAAGCATTGATATGTTGATCATGTTTTAAGTATTCTTCCACTGAATAATAGCAACCTTCTCTTAAAAATGATTTTACAGTCAGTTTAAACCTTTTCTCCGATGTTATACTTTTAATGCCATCGGGTAGTTTTTTATATAATAATACTGCTTTATGTTCGAAGCTATGTGTGAATAAAGTTGTATTGTGGCTTATAATGCGTAGATCTGATTTACTTCTTGTATTATGTGTATGTATCTGCGAATTTGTTTCAAATTGAGCAAGTACAATTCTTGTCCTAACTAGAGCTTCATATATATACACACACAGGGTAATGGAAGTATTTTTAGTAGTTTAAAATATGGTTTACAGCTGGTGGTGAAAGGAATATTTACTATATAACGAATAGCCCTTTTCTGCAGTCTAAATATTTTTGATACATGTTTAGCATTTCCCCAGCTAAGTATACCATAAGACATTACAGAATGAAAATAAGCAAAATAAATAATTCTCAACACATTTGTGTTTACAGACTCCCTCATTGATTTAATAGCGAATGTAGTTCTGCTTAGTTTCAATTCTAGTTGCTGAATTTGTTTTTCCCATTTTAAATGTTCATCTAACCATATTCCTGGAATACAAAGGACAAAATACAAAGGACAGTATCTCCGGGTTCGAACGGAAGTGTTTGAGAATAGCTAGTAAGTTACCACCATGGTCCAGAAGCAAAGGAATCCACGACATAGCAAAAACCGCAACAATAGAAGACACAATAAAGAAGAACATCACTAAATACAAAGACAATGCAAGAAACCGACCACACAGGCAGGAGATCATCAACGCTGCAAAATAATACAAGAGAACACAAATACACCAGGAAAAAAATCCAAGCGACCCTCCCCTGTTAACCATCATCAGACAGCATGAAGAAGCAAAAGAAGAAGAAGATCGACGAATACAGCAACACCTACGACAGTTCCTGCAATGAAAAAAGTACATCCAAATGACGACCTCATGGATATTATATATATATATATATATATAATATTATATATATATACAGAATGGTACAAAAAGGCACGGCCAAACTTTCAGGAAACATTCCTCACACACAAAGAAAGAAAATATGTTATGCGGACATGTGTCCGGAAACGCTTAATTTCCATGTTAGAGCTCATTTTATTACTTCTCTTCAAATCACATTAATCATGGAATGGAAACACACGACAACAGAACGTACCAGCGTGACTTCAAACACTTTGTTACAGGAAAGGTTCAAAATGTCCTCCGTTAGCGAGGATACATGCATCCATGCTCCGTCGCATGGAATCCCTGATGCGCTGATGCAGCCCTGGAGAATAGCATCACAGCCGTCCACAATACGAGCACGAAGAGTCTCTACATTTGGTACCTGGGTTGTGTAGACAGCTTTCAAATGCCCCCATAAATGAAAGTCAAGAGGGTTGAGGTCAGGAGAGCGTGGAGGCCATGGAATTGGTCCGCCTCTACCAATCTATTGGTCACCGAATCTGTTGTTGAGAAGCGTACGAACACTTTGACTGAAATGTGCAGGAGCTCCATCGTGCATGAACCACAATGGGTATTTTGATATGTCTGCACGAATGATTTCAATTTACATTTTAAGAGAAATACTAAAATGAGCTCTAACATGGAAATTTAGCGTTTCCGGTCACATGTCCACAAAACATATTTTCTTTCTTTGTGTGTGAGGAATGTTTCCTGAAAGTTTGGCCGTACCTTTTTGTAACAAAAAGAAAAATATATATTAAAAATAATAATTAAAAATAAAATAAAAAATTAATAAATATAAAAGATATATATTTGTAACTACTATATAAAAATAAAATAGCATCAATAAAAAAGTGCAATCGCTACCTCCCTCCAAACCAATAAGCATGCTGGCTGAAGAGGTCGAAATAAGCCCTGAAACAGCCTTGGGTGAGATTAACCCAGAATCCCCCTAGTAGTAGTAGTAGTAGTAGTAGTAGTAGTAGTAGTAGTAGTAGTAGTAGTAGTAGTAGTAGTAGTAGTAGTAGTAGTAGTAGTAGTACTAGCAGAGGCTTCCATGTTAATTGTTTTCCCTGCAGATCCAGTGGGGGGTGGATTTTGATAAGATCTTAAGGACAATATTTTCGTTTCCGTTTTATTAGTATTATTTTTAGAATTATTTATTGTTTTATTATTATGTAATTAGTATTTGGTCTATATTTTTCGCCTTTCAGCAAAATTGGTACCAAATGAATGTAGCTTTGAACAAAGAAGTTGCAGATAATTTATTATTTATAGGTATAGTAATGTCTTTTATAGTCATATTGTATGTTAATAAGAGTTTGAATATAATTACTCAATTATTAGGATCACATATTGTTGTGGACCAGGATTGTAAGGGGGCGGGTGAAAGACTTACAAACCTAATCTACAACTGGGGTGTAGCTACTGAAAGGGTAGCGTGAAAGAAACATCTAAGTCAAACTGAACTGAATAACTATTTTGTCACCCGAGAGGATGGTGCTGATGGCGCCGACGTGCCCCTCTCCACGACGGCCCTTACTCGTTTTCCGGCTGCTCTTCCTGGTGTGGGCAGTCTCTCTGCAGTTGTCCGGGCTGTCCACACCCCCAACACAGGCCACTAGGTGTTCGCCGGCGTCCCTCGGCTGGTCTTCTGTCTCCGGTGTAGCGGACACTTCTCGTTCTCGACGTCGGGATAGCTGTTACTTTGGCCGCCTCCATCCTTAATGCTGCTGTCAACGCCTCGTGGATGGTTTTATAATCGCCGAGCATTAGGCGCTGACGAATCTCCGTGTCTCGTACCCCGTCCACGAATGTGTAGGCAGCTTCCCGGGATACGAACTCTGGTGGGAGGTCGACTAGGGCCTTGCTAGCCAGTTGTTCAACTGCCAGGGCGAACTCTTGCAGCGTCTCCCCTGGCTGCTGTGACCTTGCCTTCAGCTGGCTGCGGTACGCTGCGGCTAAGCGATGGTTCCCAAAACGATTCTCTAGGGTCTCCCAGATGTCCTTGGGTGCCGCCGTTGACTGAACCGCGTTCAGGACTTCCGCGGCCCGACCCTGGAGGCTGGCTATTAACTGTGTGGTCTCCTCCTCTGGTAACCATCTGTTGTGCTTGGCCACTGTGTCGAACTGGCGGCAGAAGACTTCAAACTGATGCGCCGTCATATTTCGGAGTTTTGACGCGCGCCGATGTTCCGTCGCGTCCCGGCGCGTCGGCCTTCAAATCCTTCAGCCTCCTTCCGACGACGTCCTCCACCATGGCGCTCAGGGACTTAACGCTGCTGTCGGCTTTTCCTTCCAGCTCATTAACGCGACTCGCCAAGTCTTCGACGCGCTCGCCTAACTTTGTGACGTCCTCTTTTACGCCGGCCAACTGTTCTTCAAATTTGGCGGCGAGAGCCTCGTTAGTCGCCTTCATTTCCTTGGTCAGTTCAGCCATCTTTGCGGTCATTGTCGTGGCCAAGTTGTTGTTTGCCGCTTCTGTTTTTGTTGTTAACTCGTTCATCTTCGCGGCCAAGTTGTTATTTGCCGTCTTCATTTGTTTCAGTTCCGCGGCCAGGTTCTTATTTGTAGTCTCCAGCTTCGCAGCCAGCTGTTATTTGCGGCTTCCGTCTTCTCTGTTAATTCGGCCTTCATTTCCATCATCTTCTCAAATTTTTTTTCCAATGCCGCGTCCATCGTTGTAACGTTCGGTGATGTTATCGTCCCGCTTCCTGACACCAGTGTGACTTTGTGGGTTCGTGAAATGAAAAGTCCAATTATACCACTCAAAAATGTTTTTTATTTCCACCGACTTACAGTTAAACACTTGCCAATTACACAGAATTACGTAATGCACACAATTACGTAATTCTGTGTAATTGGCAAGTGTTTAACTGTAAGTCGGTGGAAATAAAGAACATTTTTGAGAGGTATAATTGGACTTTTCATTTTACGAACCCACAAAGTCACAATATTTCAAAGATGCCTAGTATTTCTACAGGGCACTCCCTGGATTTGGATGAGAACAGGGTCGCTTTGGTAACATTTAAATACATAATAATATAATGCAACTTTACCTTTAGCGATGTATTGTTTGTATGGCGTGGACTTTGTGAGACTTTCAAAAGGTGTACGATTTGGTACGCCCAGCTGGCTATCTTACTCGTGGTAGCAGTTTGAAATAAACTCTTGTTGATTCTTACAGAGACCAGCAGCAAGTCCCCTCTCAAATCTCTGTGAAGTCTCTCCCCCGGGGGCTAAGTCGACCATTATAGGGGTCCTACCAAAAAGTCAACTCAGCGATTCCCACGCTAACTGTTAATTTGCACCATATTGTGCGATCATTATTTACATCATTTAGAACATGTTTAAACCTGTTACTGACCAACTAAGTATTATTTCCCTTGATCAGCAGGATGTGTGATTCATTGTTTAAAACATGGAGAACAAGTTGAGAGGCCACCTGTGGATTATTTCCCTAAGCCAGTAGGATGTATGATTCACAAATCCAAAGTACATGTTTTGCAGGCAGCAGAATTTACGCTTAATCATACGATTTTTACATACAGCTGTGCCCAGACTCAAGGCATCGAAAATACTGTGACTTTGGGGGTTCTTAAAATTAAAAGTGCAATTGAACAAACTAAAAATGTTCTTTATTTCCACCGACTTACAGTTAAATACTTGCCAATTACACAGAATTACGTAATGCACACAATTACGTTTCACCAGTTCGTCCGTTAGAGTTCCACTGCACGCTCACAGTTCCGCACACTCTTCCGATTCACGTACACAGTCTTCTCGTCCGTACACTAGCACGGCGCTGCTTCGCTGTTCGTCAAGAACTCACTCAATTCACTCAGTGCAGCCCTTTTTATAGGGATATCGCCGTTTTCTCGAAGCCTCTAGTTTCAGTGAATCACCGCGAAGGTTCCAGACGGCAGGGGAGGGGGAAGAGGCGGCCAGCGACATGTGACACTTCCCTAATCATCCCCTCAGTTAGTGACTCAGATTAATGGGTGTGGCTTGGATGCCTCTGGTCCCTTCTCAGCTGTCGTTGGTCGGGTTTTCCGATAATTGGGTGACAATACATGTTACAGAATAATGATTACAGAAATGTCCAAATCTTGCTCAGCCGATACACGCAACAATATTGCGACAGGTCAAAAAGCACTTTATAAAGGCAGAAACACAAGTTCATATGAATAGTTATATTTAAAACAATTTTCCACAGTATAAGTTGTATATAACGTGACGCGCATAGAAATATGTAATGCCATTTCCGGGAGACAAGAAGCTTACAAAGAATTTATTGCACTTTTAGAAAGTGTTCCTAAAAAGGCCCTATTCTGATAATTAATCCTGGCCGAGATTCATTCATTCATTCATTCATTCATTCATTCATTCATTCATTCATTCATTCATTCATTCATTCATTCATTCATTCATTCATTCAAGCAGCTGGCGGCTGACTGAGGGTCAGCACGATGTGTGTCATTCGTGTACCTGTCCTACACGGACTTAACCACTTAATGACAGGAAATGTGGGGTTTTGCAGGTTGGTGGTTTAAGTTTAGGTAGATGAAAAGAAGGGAGGTAGCCGTAGCTCCTCATGGTAGCCAACTCGGGTGCAACGCTATGTGAGCACCGCTGGTGTGATAATTTTAGGAAGAGTTTAATTTAGAAAGTCTATTAATTTCAAACAGTAATCATTTTAGGTTGTAATAAGAACTTTGTTGTCACCGGATGTGCCCGCATGCCATGTGGGGAAGCCGGTAGAGCTTGTAGCGTCTTTCGGAGGTTCTATAGTTCCCTAGAGACCTAACCAGGGCACTCTGATGTTGAGGCAAACTCGCGTAGAATTTTGTGGCCCGGCGCCTAATGACATCTTCCACATAGTGGAGAGATGAGGCTTCATGAAGGTATCTCACGGGAAACCTCCAGCAAACAGAATAGATGGCCCTAAGATATCTATTTTGTACACGCTGAATTTGTCGCAGATTGGATCCTGCGGCCATGCCCCAGATCTCACAAGCATAAAGCATGATTGGAAGAATTAAAGCCTGAAAAAGGCGCAACTTAAGGGGTGTCGGCATCCCTAGAGCGCATCATGGGCTATAACGAAGCCGAAGCTCCGTATGCCCGATGAGCTACCTCCGGATGTGACCCCGAAAAGTTAGGCCCTTGTCCAGCCTTACACCTAGGTACTTTAGAGAGTTTGACCACTCTATCCTTCTGCCAGAATAGTTAAAGGCGTGGAGGTTGGCGGGAAAGTGACGCTTAGTGAAGAGTATGGCTTGGATTTTCTCTGGGTTGATAAACAATCGCCAAAGCCTACACCAGTCATGAATGAGGCTTAGGTGTCGCTGTATTGGGTTGAAGGCTCTGCGTGCGTTTCTATCTGTGTTGTATAGTAGCACGTCGTCTGCATATTGGGCTATGTTGACGTGTAGCTCCGAGGTTCTCTCGAAGCAGATCCCAAGATGCAAGCTGCAATTGCCGGAAACTGCCCGAAGGTCGTTTCCGCTGTGGCAATGCTCTGGCTGGAGAGGCTCTAGTCGGCACTTCCGCTCTGTTCGGCTCCAGCCCTGGCCGAGATTGGAGCCAGGGACCTCTTAAACGTGACGAACAGGGTTTTGTTAGACTGAGGACAGCCCGAAGTATGTGTGTGTTGGGTGACGCCACGGAAAATCAGTGGGAAATGTGAGTACGCAAACGGGTAAGTTAACAATAACTACGGGCTCCACAGTGAGACATTTTCAATTTTTAAATATGTGTGTAAGTTAAGAAGTGATGTGCTCTGGTTTTGAATAGAGGAAATAAAGTTGCAGTTGGCAAACCTGTTTAAATCCAGAATTGTAAGGAATGTTTCTGGTCACAAGCAAATCTTTATTTTCGGACGAGTAAAGTAAAATTTTCAGGGTGTACTTACTAGGTCATATTGTTTAATTCTTTCTTTATGTTATTATTTATTTTACTTTTCTTAAAAGCAGTGGATTTATTCTTCAGAACTAAATAAATCATGAACAGTGGGGTTGAAGTTTAAGATTATGTAAATAATAAAAATATTTTTATGAGCACGTGGTTCACAATGAGACAGTGGTAGGTGGGGCAGTGTGAGACACTACTTAAATTGAGAAATTTATTAAACTTACAATTTGTTTTCTTCCAGAATGACTAGAAACAGGCAAAGAAAGGCTCAAATTGCTACACTCTCAATTGATAGCATGAGGGAAGCAGTGGATGTTGTTTTGAGACATCCCTGCCTTCAAGCGAAGCATGACGCCAACAAACATTACTGCAGGTTTTCGTAAGACTGGAATATTCCCATTTGATAGGAATACAGACTTCTTAACCAGATAACACTATGGGATCATGTGACTCAGCAGTTAATAAAATTGGAGCACAACATGTCGCCAGAATTGGAAGTTCTGAAACTGTCTTGGGAGAAAGTGAACCCTCAATAAACACTTGTGGAGAATTTAAGTTTGATTTATGAGTCACTATGTTTACACTCAAACTTAAATTACTTGTTGTATAATTGAAACGTTTTCAAGATCATTCGATCTCATCCTCAGCTGTTTGGTGACTAAATGAACCTTCCTCTTCTTCCACTACTACGGAGCTCCGATCACTCTGCCATCTGGTGTTAGGGACACTAAGTTTTAATACTTCATTTAATGCCGAGATTTCAAAATTTATAACTTTATCATGGTTTTTGTTTATGAATATTTTTTCCCAAATATCCAATTCTATGGGTGTACTTAAAGATTTTAACAGTTTAATGTTGTGGCCAATGTTGTGGTTTTCTGTCCAAAAATGGTGTGAAACTGCAGATTTTTCTGTTTGTTTCAACTTAATGTTCCTCTGGTGTTCTTTTTGCCTGGTTAACAAGTTTCTCTTAGTTTTTCCTATGTAGTTTTTTTCAGAGGTTTCACAATTAATCTGATAAACTCCTGATTTCAAATTGTTGAGGATTGTATTTTTCAGTGGTTTATTTAGCAGGTTCCTCAGACTGAATTTGTTTTGGGGTGCTAGTTTTAAGTTTAGTCTTTTGAAGATTCGTTCAAATTTTCCAAAAGCCCATGGATGTTAGGTAAACTTTAATTTTTCACACATAGGTAATTACATAAAGAAAAATTAATACAACCCAGTTTCACATCAACTAGCTGCCTTTAGAAGTCTAATTCACCGGCTATACAACGTCCCACTGAGTAAGGATGAATTTTTGAAAGAACAACAGCACATAAAAGACATAGCGGTATTAAATGGATTCAACCCAGCCATCATAAGGAACATGATGAACAGAAAAGAAAAACTGAAGATAATAACAAAAAATACCACTCTCACACCACTTAAAAACACAAATTGGCAATATAGAAAATTCACCTACCATCCATGGACTTTTAGAAAATTTGAACGAATCTTCAAGAGACTAAACTTAAAACTAGCACCTCAAAACAAATTCAGTCTGAGGAACCTGCTAAATAAACCACTGAAAAATACAATCCCAAACAATTTGAAATCAGGAATTTATCAGATTAATTGTGAAACCTGTGAAAAAAGCTACATAGGAAAAACTAAGAGAAACTTGTTAACCAGGCAAAAAGAACACCAGAGGAACATTAAGTTGAAACAAACAGAAAAACCTGCAGCTTCACACCATTTTTGGACAGAAAACCACAACATTGGCCACAACATTAAACTTAATATCTTTAAGTACACACATAGAATTGGATATTTGGGAAAAAATGTTCATAAACAAAAACCGTGATAAAGTTATAAATTTTGAAATCCCGGCATTAAATGAAGTATTAAAACTTAGTGCCCCTAACACCAGATGACAGAGTGATCGGAGCTCCGTAGTAGTGGAAGAAGAGGAAGGTTCATTTAGTCACCAAACAGCTGAGGATGAGATCGAATGATCTTTAAAACGTTTCAACTATACAAGTAACTGAAGTTTGAGTGTAAACATAGTGACTCATAAATCAAACTTAAATATGAAGAATACTTCACTGTTAATAATGCTTCTGCTTTTAATATTTACTTGTGGAGAAGTTGAGAATGACCCAACACAAGGAAGTTATCAGTTTCATGAAAATCCTGATGCTAAAATTCATGAGGGCTTGACAAGCTCCCCATCGACTATGAATAGAGATAAAAGTAACAGTGACATTGTAAGGCCTCATGAATTCAGAGGGTTACCTAAGGCTGCCGACCAAAATCAACTGTGAGGTAAAAGAGGAGAACCATGATACCAACAGATACACCCGGAAAACAGAACTAGAGGAGAGGGCATTGAAATGTAAACCAAATAATCCTGCAGGTAAGCAGAAGAAATTTAAAGGAAGAAAATTATGCACAGAGCCAGAATCTTCAGAAGATAATGTAGAAATATCTTCTGGATCCTCAGTCATTGATGAAGAAGAAATTTTTTTCTGGTTTTTATTTTTTTATTTTATTTTATTCAATGATCGATCAGCAGTACATGCTTTACAGATCCTTGTTGGCTAATTGAATCTCTATGAACTATATAATAACATGTAAGGAAAACCAAGTTGGCTCCTATTATCTTCTTAACACTGTGAAACAAGAGAAAAATAAGTTAATTAAAACAAACAAGTAATCAAAGAGATAAGAACAACAGTCATTGTGAAACAATATTCATAGTTTTTTCAATCAGAGTCACTAAGGAGGAGATCCTGTGGGAGTCGTCTCTTCAGGCGCGTGGACTGGCGGGTTCGTACGCCGATGTCGTACATCACAGCTCCTGGAACATCTGGCAGGTTTGAAAAGAAGCGGGAGGCGATCTGACGTATGTACTGGTGAAGAGGAAGGAGACCAAGTTCTTTATGCAGTTTTTGATTTCTTACGTACCAAGGGGCATCCGTGGCGATGCGCATAAATCGATTTTGCAGGACCTGTAGCCTTCGGCGATGAGTGTTGCTAGCCGAACCCCATACCTGGGAAGCATATGTGATAAGTGGCCGGACAAGAGATTTGTAGAGAAGCAGAGAGCATTCAACCCCAAGAGGGGTGTGTCTGTGAAGTAGCGGGCCAAGTTTTGAAAGTCGTCCTGATGCCAACGAGATAAGTCGATCAATATGGGCTCGCCACGTAAGTTTAGTGTCCAGCATTACTCCAAGGTATTTGACGGAGGTGGTAGGAGGTAGCCAGGGAAGTGATTCATGCTTAATATGCAATTCGGGAGAGTTGGAGTGCGACGTAAGCTAAAAATCTTAGCTGCGGTCTTTGGGTGTTTAGACGTATGCGCCAAGTATCGAACCATTCAACGAGGCAGTCAAGAGGGGTTTGTAGCGTGTGAATAGTTGTAGGGAGATCTGTGCCGGAATGGTATAAAACAGTGTCATCAGCGTATAAGGCTATAGAGGTAGTGGCCAAGTCAGGAAGATCATAGGTATAGATACTAAATAAGATTGGGGTCAATATGGATCCCTGAGGAACTCCTGCTGTAATATGGCGCTGAGATGACTCCATGCCACCAATGCGAACAGTAAATGTGCGATCTGATAGAAAACTACAAATGGTAGTGAGCAGATACTGTGGAAGTCCAATGTTATATAGTTTGAAGATTAACCCCTCATGCCAAACTTTATCAAAGGCATGTGCTACGTCGAGGAACAGGGCGGTTGTGTGCTTTCGTTGCTCAAAACCATGAATTACTGTTTGTGTTAAACGTAGTAGTTGGTGAGAGGTAGAATGTCTAGATCGAAATCCAAATTGGGAGGGTGGAATGATATGGTTTTCAGTGGTATATTTAAGGAGACGGCGAAGGAGAACCTTTTCAAAGAGTTTGGACAAGGTAGGTTTTCTGGTTTTGAATAGCAGGAAAGAGAACCTACTGTGCGCGACTGTGCTGACTGAGTTTGCAGGAAAATAAAAAGTGACATATTACATTGTACAAGTCATAAAAGGGAAGGATGCAGATGGAGATATGGAAATATCATTCCTGCAGAAAGTGAAAAATACAGACAAGTCTGTATTTCCGCAGGTTTCAGATGTAGCTTCAGTGAATGAAATTGATATAAAAATGTTGTTGGGTCAACCACGAATGTTTGGCAAAACAAAACGTCAAAACGGTTATTTGATTTTTGAAGTTAAATTTGGTAATCTTAATATTGAAGCAATATTATTTTGGCAAGCAAATAAGTTGGCGAGCAAGGAGTTCTACGTTATTAATAACAACTAAACACTAGTAACACAACTTCACTTATCTTATATAAATCCTGGGGACCGGTTTCAAAGCAAACATCTGCTTTATCCTCAGCCACTCAGCTTGACATCCACCCACCCACCCACTAACATAACTAAGGAGTTCTACGTTGATGCTACTTTGAAGCTATTATAATGTGTGGCTCAGGGTAAAACAATGAGGTTTCTCACAGGGTATGCGTGAATGTGTGTGAGAAGGATATTTAATGACACTGGAATGCCCGTTTCCAACTTATTTATTCACTGCTTCTTTTTTTAGAACATCGAAATTGAAGTTGCCGACCAAGGGTTACCAATCTCTGTTTAGAGTTACTGACGGCAGAATGTATATTACTCGATAAACTTTATTCGTTCCTCACGTATATATGAACCGACAAATATCCAAGACAGAACAAGAGGACTACCCTAATAGGCTTCACGCCTCGGAGTGCTCTAATCGGCCTCACGCCGAAGACTCTTTGAATGACCACAGATGCGCATGTGGGTGTCTATGTAACTTTCACTTTCTGAAAGCCCTCTTTATTCAACCAAAAATCTCTTTGTGGCTGTTTTGTCATGCCATTCTGAATGGTTCAAACAATACCCTATTCCACAAGTCAAGTGAGTCCCTTTAGAAATCTGCTAAGGACGCTGTTTCTCACATTGCTTTTGTTATACACTTTCCCCTAACTCAACTGGCCTTGCCCTGGTCCTGACAAAGAACCAACATTCCTTTGACATCCATCATGATTCTTTACTTTTGGCAAGCCATAATTTCGGTATCAAATGCCCCCATAGATATTATTTTATTATCCCATAATGAAATAATATATATGTCTTGCCCGAATATAACGCAAAATGTTAGACCTTTGTCAGCAACTTCGAATTCGTTTTACATGACATTTCCTAAAAGTTATTCACATGGTTACATAACAATAGTTCATTTAAAATTTATCAACACTCTGATCTGCAATTTTCAACTTTTAAATATTACACGGAAAATATTTCAATCTACATCATCTCTCTCTTTTTCTCCATCTTATCTACTTAAAATTAATTCATATTGTTGTTACACTTGAAACAATTCATAAATATACACTCCTATGTTTAAACCATTGTACCTTAATAATATATATTTTTTACAACATTTCTGAATTCTTCTTCCGGATTCTATATAAATATTCTTTTCAAAAGTCTTTCATTGTTCTGATTTTCATTAATAATTTTGTTCCCTTGTTTAGTTTTAAGTTTCACTGCACTGTCACGACACTGTTTATACTTAACCTTATAAATTTTACACTACATTTTTATACTTAACATGTACATTTTACCAATTTTGTGTTTCTTCTCAATCTACAATCTGTTATGGTACTTTTAAATAGTCTAAGTTCCCACCATTTACAAGAAAATTCATCATCCCACAACGTTCTTCGAAAATACAAAGGAATTTTGCGGATTTTTCCATGTACAAAGGACTTATTTATTCTACATTCCCATGATTTTTCCATATCTAGCTTAGGCATTGTACATCGATATCTTGTCCTATCTTTTCTACACATATTCTGATGGATCTGTGCCCCTTTCCCGAAGTCATAACAAAGAACCAACATTCCTTTGACATCCATCATGATTCTTTACTTATGGCAAACCATAATTTCGGTATCAATGTAATATAGGTTGTCTCAGGCTGGACCGTCGACGTCTCAGTGAGCCCCACTGTGCGACAGGATGAGACGATTTACATTCATTTGAATATTGGTATGCTGTGTCTTCATGATTATTAAAATCAATGTTTTTATGTTTGGCATTTGTTAATAAAGCAATAATGAAAGCATGTCACCTATTTGCATTCACAACACACCAAAATAGAAAAAAGTATGGGGTTTCAAAAATATTGTGTCTCACTGTGGACCACCCTCCCTTATATAAAATATAAGAAGTTGAGAATGATCCAACACAAGGAAGTTCTCAGTGTCATGAAAATCCTGATGCTGAAACTCCTGAGGGTTTGACCATCTCATCATCGACAATGAATAGAGATAAAAGTAACAGTGACATTGTAAGCCCTCATGCATTCAGAGGGTTACCTAAGGCTGCTGACAAAAACCAACTGTGAGGAGAAAGAGGAGAACCATAATACCCGAATAAAAAAAGAACTAGAGGAGAGGGCATTGAAATGCAAACCAAATAATCCTGCAGGTAAGCAGAAGAAATTTAAAGGAAGAAAATTATGCACAGAACCAGAATCTTCAGAAGACAATGTAGAAATATCTTCTGGATCCTCAGTTATGGATGAAGAAGAATTTTTTTTCTGGTTTTGAATAGCAGGAAAGAGAGCCTACTGTGGGCGACCGTGCTGACTGAGTTTGCTGGAAAATAAAAAGAGACATTACATTATACAAGTCATAAAAGAGAAGGCTGCAGATGGATGTGATGGTATATACAGGATGTTACAAAAATGTACGGCCAAACTTTCAGGAAACATTCCTCACACATAAAGAAAGAAAATATGTTATTTGGACATGTGACCGGAAACGCTTAATTTCCATGTTAGAACTCATTTTATTACTTCTCTTCAAATCACATTAATCATGGAATGGAAACACCCGACAACAGAACGTACCAGCGTGACTTCAAACACTTTGTTACAGGAAATGTTCGAAATGTCCTCCGTTAGCGAGGATACATGCATCCATCCTCCGTCGCATGGAATCCCTGATGCGCTGATGCAGCCCTGGAGAATGGCGTATTGTATCACAGCCGTCCACAATACAAGCACGAAGAGTCTCTACATTTGGTACCTGGGTTGTGTAGACAAGAGTTTTCGAATGCCGCCATAAATAAAAGTCAAGAGGGTTGAGGTCAGGAGAGCGTGGAGGCCATGGAATTGGTCCGCCTCTACCAATCTATTGGTCACCGAATCTGTTGTTGAGTAGCGTACGAACACTTCGACTGAAATGTGCAGGAGCTCCAGCGTGCATGAACCACAATGGGGTATTTTGACATTTGTCTGCACGAATGATTTCAATTTACATTTTAAGAGAAATACTAAAATGAGCTCTAACATGGAAATTTAGCGTTTCCGGTCACATGTCCACATAACATATTTTCTTTCATTGTGTGTGAGGAATGTTTCCAGAAAGTTTGGCCTATCTTTTTGTAACACATCTGTATAAGGGCGCTCAACTACGGCGGTCATCAGCGCCTTTTTAAAAAACTAGTCATGGCAGAAGCCAGATATAAAACTTTCTAAAAACTATACAAATGTAACAAAACCTATTAAAAATGCACGTACATAAAAACATCAATCAAAACCTACTAAAAATTTCGTTCACTAAATCCTAAACTAAACAAGAATCTAAAAACCTTCTTCACGGGTCTCCACGCACGGCCTACACGTGGGTGGGCCTTTTGATCGTCTCCCTCAACCACGAAGAGGAGCCCACACGAGCGAGACTGTTGGCTCGGGACCCCGGGTGCGCCAAACCCGTACCTACCGAAGTAGGCCCCTGGGGGGGGGGGGATGCAGATGGAGAAATGGAAATATCATCCTTGCGGAAAGTGAAAAATACAGACAAGTCTATGTTTCCGCAGGTTCCAGATGTAGCTTCAGTGAATGAAATTGATATAACAATGTTGTTGGGTCAGCCACGAATGTTTGCTAAACAAAACGACAAACCGGTTATTTGGTTTCTGAAGTTAAATTTGGTAATCTTAATGTAATATAGCTTGTCTCAGTCTGGACCGTCGATCGTCTCAGTGTACCCCACTGTGGGACAGGGTGAGACGATTTACATTCATCGGTATGGTGTGTCTTCATGATTATTAAAATCAATGTTTTTATGTTTTGCATTTGTTAACAAAGGAATAATGAAAGAATGCCACCTATTTGCACTCACAACACACCAAAATAGAAAAAGTATGGGATTTCAAAAATATTGTGTCTCACTGTGAACCACACTCCCCTATATAAAATATAATCATTTATGTGCAGTAGAACGTATTTTCTAATTACAGCATGCGATGTGAGCATGTTCCGCGGTTCCCGAACCACGTGTTGCAGATTCTCTCATTTTTTATCGTCGTGCAGAAAGCTGGAAGCGAAGCGTCGTGTCCCAAAGGAATCCAGCTGACCGTCAATTATCTTGGACGACGCCTGCATGAAAACGAGCATTAATGAGTCTGTCCGAACGACCGTCCGCAGACCACCTTTAATGTGTGGCCATTCGGGAACGCCTCCATTTACAGAACCGTTACCTCTCCGTGCAAGAGACACGAACCAAAGACAATTAGCGTCCAGTACCTATCTACATATGTAAGGTAAGCAAGCTGTGGCTTAGAGATGACTATGACAAGCTTCAGAATGAAGGTGCGATAGAAGATTTCTCCATTGTACACCTCTTAGGCAGAACATTTTCGGAAAATGTATTTTTAAGTAGTTTTGTGACGATTTTGATTAAAGTAATATATATTCAAGATGCTTTAAGAACACTTCTTAGTGATTTTGGATGAAAATATGGATTTTTAGTCTTTTGTTTAGTTCAAATCTACGAGAGCTGTTCAATAATGAATGACTTTTTTTGACAAAGTATCTTTACTCATCCTCACAATTTTGATGGTTCTTCTCAAAATAGTTTACCCTAAATGCGATGCACTTGTCCCAGCGTTTCTGCCAGTCTTCAAAGACCAGCTGGAAACCATTTTTGAGAGATCCTTCAAAATCACCCCGCAGCCTTCACCACTGCTTCTGATGATGTATAATGCCTCCCACGAAGGCGTTTCTTCAAGTTAGGGAATAGGAAAAAGTCACATGGGGCTAAATCCGGACTATAGGGAGGGTGAGGGATGCACTTCAAGTTGATTTTTGCAAGATATTCAGCAACAACATTGGCAATATGCAGCCGCACATTATCGTGGTGCAGCATCCAGCCTGCTTCACGGAAATGCGGTCTTTTGCGCCTGATATGGACTTGCAATGTTTTCAGGATATCCCTGTAGTATTGTCCAGTTACTGATGTGTGTGCAGGTACAACATGCTGATAAACCATTCCATGAATATCAAAGAATGCGATGACCATAACTTTCCCAAGAAGAAGCAACAACTTTTACTTTTTTGGGGGTTGGTGATGAAGGAGACTTCCACACTGAGCTTTGCTGTTTGCTCTCAGAATCAAAATGATGTAGCCAAGTTTCATCAGCAGTGATTACGTTTGAAAGAAACTCCGGATCTTCCTCTAACATCAACTTTAACTGCATGCAGACCTGCATTGCAGCGGTAGGCGATACTGAACATGTCTGAACTTACCTGGTTCTCACAGGCGGGAGCCAGGAGTACCAACAATGAAACTACTACAGCGTTTTTGTTTCACATTAACAGAATATAATAAGATTGAATTTTAGTGCGAAACATTATGATCATTCATTATTGAACAGCCGTCGTACAACTATAGCTATTTGTAACAAAAAACACTTATTTTAAGTAAAATGATGTCCGTAAACAAATAAATGATGCTTTAAAATTATTAAATTTTACAAGATAAACCTATAAAATTCAAATTAGAGACTGAAATTAATGGATTTCTTCATTTTTTGCATTTGGAGATAGTAAGAAATAATAATTAATTGAATTTTGGTATTTATAGGAAATCTACTGATATCGATAATTACATGAAAAATAGAAGTTTTTATCCTTTTCCACATAAATTTGCTTTTTTCAATAGTTTGATTTATAGATTAATAAATATACCCCTGAATAAAGATGAATTTAATAAAGATTATAAACATATTGCTAATACTGCTTTAATTAATGCTTTTAATAAAGACTTTATACAAAAGAAGATAGAAAAATTTAAATTTCCTGCTCCGCTCACATCTTTGCTAATGAAGCTACAACAGTATAAGACTTCATGATGTTTATAAACTCAGTGTTTAAACGTCTGAAGTAGTTTAAATTAATATGCATCAGATTATAACATATTTTCTTCTTTCTAGTATTTAAAATATTTTTGTTAAAATTGTGTATTTTTATGTATCAACTATAACCCTAATTTACCACTGTGTAAAATAGGGTTCATAAATCTGGATAAATAAAAAAAAATTAAATATAAAAAAAACTGTTAATGATATTTCTACCCTTAAAAAATAAAACGCGATTATAAGTTTGGAAAATTTACTTACCATTCTTGGTTTAATAAACAATTTCAATTTTTTCTTTATACTTTCTGTTTTCTTCATATGCTACAGAGCATTCACGTGACAAAATTTATCAGCGCTTCATAACGATGCAAGTGTCGCGATTGCTTCCGGAAACCTAGGAAGAATGGTAGTCAAGGTTACGAATGTGTAAATACAGTATTGAATGAGCTCGAGGAACTAGTCACTCGAGTGTAAGAAGCTGTCAAATTGTCCACAGCACCGCGGAAGTTGGCGAATTAATTTTGAAAATGTATCCATAACAAAAAGAATATTGTTTGGCATGAATTTTCTAGTCAGTCGTGAAATTCTTGTGTAACTGCCGCTTCCTGTGCTTCAATACACGTCACCACTTTAAAGAAACATTGGCTGTTCCTTGATAGTACTTACTGTGTCCGCAAGGTGAGCTCATGTAGTGTAGCCTCCCTACAGATGGCACTCTTAGAGTTAATACACTTTTTCCGAAGAAAAAACCCAAAATATAGCTTTATGAACTAAATTTGAAGTTAATTATAAATTCGATTGTTACATAATTACACCGCGTAATCGAAATAATAATTTACAGTAATAATTTCACAAACCTTTTAACTATAATGCAAATGTTAACAGCATAGTCTGTATTTAAAGTCTTCAGTGTTACCTATAATTATGCAAGAAAAACTTTAATGCACATCCCATTTCATTTTTCCTGTTCGAATTTTAAAATTTTTGGAGCGGATTGGCTTACATAGTGAATCTGATCCGCCAACATTATAACGGCTTCATTTGGGTCGAGAGCCCGCCTCGGTACCGTAGATGATAGCATGTCTGCCTCACGTTCAAGAGGTCACGGGTTCAAATCTTGGTCAGGGTGAGTTACGTGCATAAGGCCACGGACCTTCCAACCTGGGCCGTCTCTAGTTCGCAGACGCCGCCTAACACGAAGCTGGCTTGAAGACGGTCCTGCCCTTCTTAGGGCGGTGTCTCCGTATTGAGGCTAGCAGACACACACCATGTCCACGATGCTGTGGCTACGGCCTGCGCTGCACCTCCCAGGTGCCACTACTGCGGCGCACCGTGTCTCACATCGCTGTGCACCAGACCCGACCTTCGCTTTCGACGCCGGTACTGCACCACCTGCGATGGCTTTGGCCACTTCACGGACCAGGCGCAGTGCCCTCTTTATCCACGCAGCTCCACGGTAACGACACCTCGGACAACACAGCAGCCCTCAGCCGTACCATCAGCCGCCGCCGCCCTCAGCGAGGACCTGAGGGCTACCTCAGAACCCCCGACATGAGGTGCAGGGTGTCAGCGTGCGCCTAGCCTCGCTTGAAGTCAAGGTCACCGCATCCGCCGCCGCTGACAGCCTACAGACCTCCACGCCGAAGTCCTTAACATAACACCACGACTCACAACGCTCGAAGACTCCATCAAGAACACGACTGCCAAGAATCACCGTGCCATCCTGGACCAACTTGCATCACAGCACTTGACGACTCAATCAAATCGAAGAGAGATGAATCACACCGCACCATACAGGACCAACTGACATCCACATCAACAGGAATCAACAATATCGCGCACCCCCTCAACAACCACATGGAACTCACAGCCGCCTGCGACAACCAGCTGTATCGCGTAGAACAATACCACAAGTTACAGGACGGAACACTCGACCACATTTACGTAGAATTCCAATCCCACCTAGGGTCCCGTAGGAGAGGGTATCCGTCACCTTCAGCTGTCGTGGCGTGGGCGCTGCGGACCCCTAGCACTCGTGGTACCTCTGACGTTACTAGAGGAACCTCGGGTCGAACATTCGAGGCCCTCCCTGATAGGGAGTTGTTCGGATTTGGTTGGACTCGAGGGGCCAGTGGTTCCCGATACCCGTGGGAGATCGGGTACGTCTCCAGACGGAGTTGAGGGAAGTCATTAATATTCCCGCGTACTAGAAAGTTGGCTCAGCAGGAATTATATTTGAAAACGGAATTATGACACACCAGTTACAATTCAAATTGCATGGCCACTGCACTAACAATCAAGCCGAACAACTTGCTATTTTAAAAGTACTAGAGAAATTAGAAGAAGTATATTATGCCAGTTCAATAGACAGAAACAGAACCGTTACAATATACACTGACAGCAGAATTACTATAAATATACTGAGAAAAAAACTGGAAAAGAAATCGACTAATAGAATCTATCAAAGACAAACTTCTTGCACTAAACCATTTAAATTGGATCATCCACTTTGGCTGGGTCAAAGGCCACTGCGAAATAGAAGGGAATGAACTAGCAGATAGACTTGCAAAACGCGCTGCTATCGATGATAGTGAAATAGTGTACGACAAAATACCAAAAGACATAATTGTAACGAGAGCGAAGGAATATGGGCTCAACAGGTGGCAACAAGTCTGGACCAACACAAAGAAAGGTGCAGTGACTATTCCCGTTAGTGAAAAACAGATTACGTCCAAAGATTCCAATATCCCCAGAACTCACTAAAATGTTAACTGGCCATGGAAAATTAAATGTATACCTATACCGATTTAGAATAATAAATAACCCACTCTGTCCTTGCGGAAAAGAAGAACAGACCGTTAACCATATAATATTTAATTGCAGAAGACTTGATAAACAAGACTAGAATTGGCAGAAAGTGTGACAAGCAATAGAGGGAAATGGCCTACCACCAACGAGAAGATCGCGAATAATCACCTGAAATCGTTTGTAAAATTTGCAACTTCTATAAAACTCACGGACATGTACATATGGACATATTTGGAGTGTAATTACCACAAATTGTGAACTCTATACAATAAACTTACTCCGGTTTCATTATAATCTTACAATTAACTAAAACATAAAGCACTACTTCTACAAATATGACAAGTATTTAGAGTTAAATAATTACAAATTGTGAACTCCCAAAAATCAGCCAGAAGAATAGACTCCATTTAATGTACATAGTGTCTAGAACAGAGAATAATCCAATGTAAAATTGTTGTAATGTTTACAATTACTAATTCAAAATAGGACATGAAGCTATAAATCATGTAGTATTACTATGTAATGGAGCATTCTGTTGATATCAATAAAGCAAAAAAAAAAAAAAAAAAAAAATCATCATTATCATCATCATTATCATCATTATCATGTTGATGTTTAAAACAAAATATTGGATATGCGCAAGTGTCATTACGTCCTTCAGAGCGGAAGTAAAGACTTTTCTAAGTTGACGATACGTAAAAACCTCTAACTTGATAAACGAGCCTCTCAGCAATATTATATTGTGTATACACATAATAGAATGGGATATTGAGAACAACAATCAGCAAAGAACCTCCATATGTAACAATATAAGAAAAAGAATTATTATATTAGTACCATTCTGGTACCCTAACTCATTCCTGCTTCAAAAAGCGATCGTACTGTTAGAGGTACTTAGAGAGGTTGATGAATAACCAAGCAACCTCCTGTTGTCCCTCCTTTGAGCAAGCATCTCACTGCCTCACACCACGAAATCTAAAAGAACATCTGAAACATGGTAACTTGTGGTAGACCAGAAACTACCGCTAAGACCCAGACAAGTTCAAGGTCAAGTGACTGGTCGACAATATCTCCCAAACATTATACGTTATCACGAAGTTAGCTGACTACACCAGAAAAAATTTACAGTCAGATGTTTAACAACCGAGTACCGATCTCTTGACTACAAGACAACAAAAAAATCTGAAAGTGACTTAACACTTAGAAATATTTCAAAGCTAAAGTTAATAGTACCAGGGAAATAGTGGACGTCAGAAAAAAGTATTAAAATAAACTATACTTTGACCAAGTCTTTGGTAAAGTACTGCAGAGGAATACCTAGCACACCTCTACACAAAGCACGAGGGCTGGTTGTAAAGAATGATCACAATTTCTTTTGACAACGTAGCTCTACTCTTCCTCATAATTTTGATGGCCCTTCTCAAAATAATCTGTTCTGAATACGATGCACTTGTTGCAGCGTTTCTGCCAGTCTTTAAAGACATGCTGGAAACAATTTTTTGAGAGATCCTTCAAAATCGCCTCCGCAGCCCTTACCACTACTTCTGATGATGGATAATGCCTCCAACCAAGGCGTTTCTTCAACTTAGGGAATAGAAAAAAGTCACAAGGGGCTAGATCCGGACTATAGGGAGGCTGAGGGATGCACTTCACGTTGATTTTTGCAAGATATTCAGCAACAACATTAGCAATATGCGACCGCGCTTTATCATAGTGCAGCATCCAGCCTGATTCACGGAAATGTGGTCTTTTGCGCCTGATATGGACTTGCAATGTTTTCAGGACATCCCTGTAGTATTGTCCAGTTGCTGATGTGTGTGCAGGTACAATATGCAGATAAACAATTCCATGAATATCAAAGAATGAAATGACCATAACTTTCCCAAGAAGAAGCAACCACTTTTGCTTTTTTGGGGGTTGGTGATGATGAAGATTTCCACACTGAGCTTTGCTGTTTGCTCTCAGGATCAAAATGATGTAGCCAAGTTTCATCAGCAGTGATTACGTTTGAAATAAACTCCGAATCTTCCTCTAACATCAACTTTAACTGCATGTTACCTCCATTTTTCGGTAGGCGATACTGAACATGTCTGAACTTGCCTGGTTCTCACAGGCGGGAACAATGAAACTACTAAGGCGTGTTTGTCTCACATTAAGCTAACAGAATATAATAAGATTATTATGGTAATTTTTTATTGAACAGGTCTCGTATATAGTTTGAAGAACATGCCCATTTTGAAGGTCTTGTATGTTTGTGGAAATTAAGTGTATTTAAACGGAGTTTTAAATATGGTGGACAGGTTTTCACGCCTCCTTTCTACTCTGCAAAGGTTTTCTATAAGGGTGCAAGAAGACAATGTATATGGGACGTACGGATGCGGTTTGTAGGTCACCATGCTGGGCCGAATGTTCCTATGCCACCACAGTATGCCAAATGATATGTCAAATGAAAAAGCAGCTCGAACACCTTTGTTTTCTGGTACCAGTGCGCATGTGCGTGTAATGTTTCTGTCGCAATCCGCTAGACAGCGGTAGTAGCAAAAATGGCGACTAGTAAACAGAAAGTGTTTTGTGTTTTGCAGTTTGCAAAGACCGACTCTGTAGTTACTGTGCAACGTGCGTTCCAGATTAATTTCGTTTGTGATCCTCTTAGTGGTATAACTTTCGTAGATGGTATCATCAGTTTGAAGATACTGGCTGCCTTTGTAAAGGGAAGAGCACTCGATGACCAAGAGGAAGTGAAGAGACTGTGGAGCAAGTGAGAGTGTCGTTCACTCGTAGCCCAAAGAAATCAGTCCGGGAGGCTAGTCGTGAATTACAAGTTCGTGTGTCGACTGGAAAGTTCCAAGAAAACGCTTATGGCTACGTCCTTAACGTTTACAGTTATTACAGGCTCTAAAGCCGACAGACCATGGATTACCTGCCAACTTCGCAAACGACATGTTGTTTCATGACGATTTTAATGGATCGTGTTGTCTTCAGTGATGAATCGACCTTAGTGGACCTGTTAACACTCATAATGTGCGCATCTGGGGCTCAGAAGATGGTATAAATGCAACGAGATTCCCTTAAAGTAATTGTTTTTTGTTTTTTTGTGCCGTATCCCGGTTAAAAGTTTATGAGCGTTTCTGTTTTGGTGAACTTACTGTAACTGGCACTTCTTACCTTGATACACTAGAGCAATGACTCTTCTCTCAGTTGGAAGAAAATGAGACAGAGAACTTCATTTTCCAGCAAGATGGTGCGCCACCTCACTGGCATAACGAAGTACTTGACTGGTTGAACGTCACTGTAGCCGAGCGCTCGTAGGCCGCAAGGGCCTCAATGACAGCGCCTCCACGTTCTCCCCCCCCCCCAGGGGCCTACTTCGGTAGGTACGGGTTTGGCGCACCCGGGGTCCCGAGCCAACAGTCTCCCTCGTGTGGGCTCCTCTTCGTGGTTGAGGGAGACGGTCAACAGGCCCACCCACGTGTAGGACGTGCGTGGAGACCCGCGGAGAAGGTTTTTAGATTCTTGTCTAGTTTAGAGTTTAGGGTTTAGTGAACGAAATTTTTAGTAGGTTTTCATTGAGGTTTTTTATGTACGTGTATTTTTAATACGTTTTGCTACACTTGTATAGTTTTTAGAAAGTTTTATATCTGGCTTTTGTCATGACTAGTTTTTTAAAGGGCGCTGATGACCGCCATAGTTGAGCGCCATTATATATCATCATCATCATCATCATCATCATCATCATCATCATCATCATCATCATCATCATCATCATCATCATCATCGTCGTCGTCGTCGTCGTCATCATCATCATCATCATCATCGTCGTCGTCATCATCATCATCATCATCCACGTTCTCCTGACCTAACGCCATGTGATTTTTACCTTTGGGGCTTAATCAAGGATCACGTGTACTTACCTCAGCTACCAGCTGAACTCTCTGAATTAAGAAACCGGATTGAAGCAGCTGTTGCTACAATTACTGAATAGACACTTATCAACGTTTGGGAAGAACTCGGCTATAGACTTGATGTGTGCCGTGTGACAAAGGGTAGTCACATTGTACATTTATAAGGTTCTTGGTAAAAGTGTTTGAGTTGCTTTTTCATTTGACATATAATTTATAAATGTAAGTTGTATGTAATAAATATAGTAAAGAGTTAAAACCCCTATATTCATTTATATACACCATGTACTGCTCCTATTACGAGGTGGTCAATAGCTCGCGAATTTCAATGGAGTATCCTAGGAATCAATCAAGATGTGGGTGGAGCAAGAGTGTTTTGTTTCTTGTCGTACACCGAGGTCTGTCAGTCGGTCGTTCGTCCAACAATTTGGAGAGTACTCGACACAGACCACTTCAACTTCGTGTGTCAAGAGACAGACTAGTACCTGTTGATCCCTGTGACGTCAGACACTTCTTCTTCTTCAGGTGTTGTATCTGCTCTTTACAACTTTACCAAAACGTGATTAAAACTTTGGGACCTAACTACAGACGCGAAATGTTATTATAACTCAGTGAATTAAAAAAATAATGAACTCATCAAAAGGAAAACATTCTAACAACAATAAGTAACAAATATATAATCTAAACATGACCTTCTCTACATTTCTACAAACACTTATTGCTCTATCTACTTCAAGATAAACATTATCTTACTGTAGTTACAAGGGAATACAGTACACTTTAAGTGACAGTCAAACGTTTTACACAGCTCGACGTTATGTGAAGTACACATGACTTTCTCTACTCTTGTACAAACACTTTTTGCTCTATCTACTTCAAGATAAACATTGTATCTTATTGTAGTTACAAGGGAATACAGTAGACTTTAAGTGGTAGTCAAATGTTTTAAACAGCTGGTCGTTATGTGATGTATACATGACTTTCTCTACTCTTGTACAAACACTTATTGCTCTATCTACTTCAAGATAAACATTATCTTATTGTAGTTACAAGGGAATACAGTAGACTTTAAGTGATAGTTAAATGTTTTGGTCGTTATGTGATGTATAAATGACTTTCTCTACTCTTGTACAAACACTTATTGCTCTATCTACTTCAAGGTTAACGTTATCTTATTGTACTTACAAGGTAATACAGTAGACTTTAAGTGATAGTCAATTTTTTTAAACAGTTGGTCGTTATGTGATGTGTACATGACTTTCTCTACTCTTGTACAAACACTTATTGCTCTATCTACTTCAAGATAAACATTATCTTATTGTAGTTACAAGGGAATACAGTAGACTTTAAGTGATAGTCAAATGTTTTAAACAGCTGGTCGTTATGTGATGTACACATGACTTTCTCTACTCTTGTACAAACACTTATTGCTCTATCTACTTCAAGATAAACATTATCTTATTGCAGTTACAAGGGAATACAGTAGACTTTAAGTGATAGTCAAATGTTTTGGTCGTTATGTGATGTATACATGACTTTCTCTACTCTTGTACAAACACTTATTGGTCTATCTACTTCAAGATAAATATTACCTTATTGTAGTTACAAAGGAATACAGAAGACTTTAAGTGATAGTCTAATGTTTTAAACAGCTGGTCGTTATGTGATGTACACATGACTTTCTCTACTCTTGTACAAACACTTATTGCTCTATCTACTTCAAGATATACATTATCTTATTATAGTTACAAGGGAATACAATAGACTTTAAGTGATAGTCAAATGTTTTAAACAGCTGGTCGTTATGTGATGTATACATGGCTTTCTCTACTCTTCTACAAACACTTATTGCTCTATCTACTTCAAGATAAACATTATCTTATTGTAGTTACAAGGGAATACAGTAGACTTTAAGTGATAGTCAAATGTTTTGGTCGTTATGTGATGTACACATGACTTTCTCTACTCTTGTACAAACACTTATTGCTCTATCTACTTCAAGATAAACATTATCTTATTGTAGTTACAAGGGAATACAGTAGACTTTAAGTGATAGTCAAATGTTTTAAACAGCTGGTCGTTATGTGATTACTGCATTCTATCTGCACGGCTAAGTGAGAAAGATATGAATTATGAGTTCCAGTTGGAGGAAGTATTTAGACAAATAAAGAGGAATATCTCGGAAAATGTTCAATTGAGTCCAAGGTGCATAGAGCTTAGAGTAACCAGAGATTCATCTTTCAGGATAAGAGAAAACCTCCAACGTTGAGTCATATCGGACAACGAATTAAATTATGTTTAAATGAGTACAGTGTACATAGAGCTTACAGTTACCAGACATTCATCTTTCATGATAAGAGAGAACCTCCAACGTTGAGTCATATCGGACAACGAATTAAATTATGTTTAAATGAGTACAGTGTACATAGAGCTTAGTGTTAGCAGACATTCATGTTTCAGGATAAGAGAAAACCTCCAACGTTGAGTCATATCGGACAACGAATTAAATTATGTTTAAATGAGTACAGTGTACATAGAGCTTACAGTTACCAGACATTCATCTTTCATGATAAGAGAGAACCTCCAACGTTGAGTCATATCGGACAACGAATTAAATTATGTTTAAATGAGTACAGTGTACATAGAGCTTACAGTTACCAGACATTCACCTTTCATGATAAGAGAGAACCTCCAACGTTAAGTCATATCGGACAACGAATTAAATTATGTTCAAATGAGTACAGTGTACATAGAGCTTAGTGTTAGCAGACATTCATGTTTCAGGATAAGAGAAAACCTCCAACGTTGAGTCATATCGGACAATGAATGAAATTATGATTTAGGTGTGTACAAGGTACATAGAGCTTGCAGCTACGGGACATTCAACTTTCAGGATAAGGAAGAACCGCGGAAAAGGCTTTATTGATATAACTCACCGTAAGCCAGGTTTGAACTCGTGACGTCATGATCGTGGTAGAAGGAGTAAGAGTAGAGCAATGTTCAACTGTTTTGCTTGTACATTTCTAAGGAAGGGTCACCCCTTGTGTAAACCCGCCCAAGTTGCATTACCTGTTTGAAATTCTAAGGTCGAGGAAACAATACATCAATTCTATGTTCCATTGTGAGCCGTCCTTTGTTACCTGAGAGGACGTCTGTAACAATAAATTTGTGGGGTAACAATGCCAAAGTTATGAAGCCGCGAAGTCCTTCCTGCCCGAGTCTGAGGAGGAAATTGGTAACACCGTTGGAGCGGAGGGAAACGAATGGCCTGGCTTATAGGACAATTATTCTTCGTCACCACAACAGGATTACCTGCGGTCTTCTTTAACTTCCTCTTACACACGAGTAAACTACGCGGACTTAAAACCTTCATCCTGATTAACTTGGTTTACCCCAAGATTTTGTGTTTTACTCAAACCAATTTGTCAACGTTGTAGTTCTCACGTTTCTTAACCATAATGTTCAGTTACCCTACGTAGAGCACGTAGTTTTCTTTTTATTTACGTTCTCCAAAGATAAGTCATGGCCCTAAACCAGCTGTTGTTAGTACATTTTGAAATGTTTAAGTTTTAAGAGGACAAAAGTTGTCAAAAATTTGCATAGTTAAATCAGATGTATTACTAATTGATGTGAGGAAGCAGGCAGAAATAATTGATGTGTAATTGATTCAGATTCGTTACCAGAAGGATGGAATGAGCATGTATAAACCAGTTATGGAGATTTTGAATCTAAATAAGGAAGACGCATTTCGAAAAAAATTATTGTTTCCCCAGTAACACTGGGGGAAAGAAGTTGCAAGATAATTATCAAACTACGAAAGAGTAGAGCCAGACTGAAAAAATCAATGCCATAGCCGGGATTTAAACCACGGATCTTCTGGTTTCCATTCAGCCGCTCTAACCATTGAGCTACTATGGCCAACGTGCCGATATCACATTAAATTCTCCAGCTGACTAGTGTTTTTCCCGATAAACCACTAGGAGTTCTCATAAACACATGAGACAACTACCTTAATTGTGACTTACTAGGCTGTAAGTACTTTAAGATCCGGGCTTTATATTTCGCACCACTATTAGGTCAATCAATGGAAATCAATTGTTCTTTCACACTAGCCGTGGGTATGCCGGTTAACTCTTTAACTCCATGTCTCCTTGTTACTTAATTGGTCCCTTTCTCCCCCTCAACTTCCTTTCTTATATTCTTTACATTTATTTGTCTTTACCTTGTTGTTACCTTGTCTTACATGACATTCTGGTCCTCCACTCTGCCACGTAGCTCTTAACCTCCATGTCTCCTTGTTACTTAATTAGTCCATTTCTTCCCCCTCATCTTCCTTTCTTATATTCTTTACATTTATTTGTGCTTAACTTGTTGCTACCTTGTCTTACATGACACCCTGGTCACCTGCTCTGCCAGGTAGCTCTTAACCTCCATGTCTCCTTATTACTTAATTAGCCCCTTTCTTCCCCTCATCTTCCTTTCTTATATTCTTTACATTTATTTGTCTTTACCTTGTTGCTACCTTGGCTTACTTGACACCCAGGTCTTCTACTCTGCCAGGTAACTCTTAACCTCCATGCCTCCTTGTTACTTAATTAGTCCCTTTCTTCCCCCTCATTTTCCTTTCTTATATTCTTTACATTTATTTGTCTTTACCTTGTTGCTACCTTGTCTTACATGACACCCTGGTCTTCTGCTGTGACAGGTAGCTCTTAACCTCCATGTCTTCTTGTTGCTTAATTAGTTACATTCTTCCCCTTCATCTTCCTTTCTTATGTTCTATACATTTATTTGTCTTTACTTTGGTGCTACCTTGGCTTACATGACACCCTGGTCTTCTGCTCTGTCAGGTAGCTCTTAACCTCCATGTCTCCTTGTTCCTTAATTGGTCCCTTTCTTCCCCTTCATCTTCCTTTCTTATATTCTTTACATTTATTTGTCTTTACCTTATTGCTACCTCGTCTTACATGACACCCTGGTCTTCTGCTCTGTCAGGTAGCTCATAACCTCTATGTCTCCTTGTTACTGAATTAGCCCCTTTCTTCCCCCTCATCTTCCTTTCTTTTATTCTTTAGATGTATTTGTCTTTACCTTGTTGCTACCTTGACCTACATGACACCCTGGTCTTCTGCTCTGTCAGGTAGCTCTTAACCTCCATGCCTCCTTGTTACGTAATTAGCCCCTTTCTTCCCCCTCATTTTCCTTTCTAATATTCTTTAGATGTATTTGTCTTTACCTTGTTGCTACCTTGACTTACATGACACCCTGGTCTTCTGCTCTGTCAGGTAGCTCTTAACCTCCATGCCTCCTTGTTACGTGATTAGTCCCTTTCTTCCCCCTCATTTTCCTTTCTTATATTCTTTAGATATATTTGTCTTTACCTTGTTGCTACCTTGACTTACATGACACCCTGTTCTTCTGCTCTGTCAGGTAGCTCTTAACTCCATACCTCCTTGTTACTTAATTAGTCCCTTTCCTCCCCTCATCTTCCTTTCTTATATTCTTTATATATATTTGTCTTTACCTTGTTGCTACCTTGTCTTACATGACACCCTGGTCTTCTGCTCTGTCAGGTAGCTCTTAACCTTCATGTCTCCTTGTCACTTTGTCCCTTTCTTCCTACTCACATTCCTTTCCTATATTCTTTACATTTTTTGTCCATTTTTGTTTTAATTTCTGTAGGAACTCATCATTACTTCTTACATTCTTTTCCTCCTTTCCTGTTACCATTTTTATAGCTACTATCCTCTTCTCCTGCCAAACCTCTTTTTCCATATTCCAACCTCCTCCTATTTTGTTACACAGTGTGTTATGCTTTCTTTTCCCCCACACAATGCACAAATTACCTTTCCCCTACCTCTTATCCATCTTAGAAATATTGTTCCTGTTCTCATCCAAGCTAACCCTTCTCTCTCTTGTGTATTGCAGTAATCTACATATGCTTCTCGTCCCCAGTTTCCTCTTATTTGTTTTTAAAATTGTAATGATTTCATATTTTCTAGACTGCGACATATTTCCTGCCTTTCTATATCTTCTATTCTGCATTTTACTAAGTTACCCAAATGGTTGTATTCCTTTTCTCCATATATCTCACATTCCTACTTTTTTCCATAATTCCTGCTATCTCAGATCAACAAATATTTGAGTTGTCTAATCTTTTTTACTGTCTGATGCTTAATTTCATAATTTCCCCTTCTTGTTTGTCTTCTTTTGTTTGTATTGTTCCTTCCATTATTATTCCATTTCCTCCTGTCTTTCCTAATTCTACTAAAGCAATTTCAATAGTTGCTGATCTTGGTAAGTCTAGTAACTTCTTTTTAAAACTCTTGTTCACATTTAGAACACTTCCAAAGAAATCTCTGTATAAAAATTCAAAGTTTCTCTTTACAGTGTAGATAAGTGAAATGGCATTTCTGGATTGAAAACCACTATCTCCAGTAAAGTATATTTACCGAATTTATAGATGGGATGCAATGTTTGCTATGCATACCTTCGACAGGTGGTATACACAGCAAAAACAATAAATGTTTACTCCTTTTCGTTCCATTAAAAGACCCAAAGTAAAATACATTTGATGTTTCCACAATTTAAAGCACTGCGTTTTTAGATCTTCACAAATAACTGCTTTAGCAGAGGAAGAAAGGGCGTTTAATGGATTAAAAACACAAAAGGGGAACAAAGCGCGAATCTCAAACGGAAGGCGAAAGAAAAGGCGCAAAAAGAACTCTAAAAGATTGAAAAGTTCACATTTTCCCCCAATTCATTTACAAAGTGAGTATAAAGGTCGACATTGCTGATTCTCTCCCCTAGAGTGTTGGGGAATAAAAGTTGCCAGGTAAACGCTATGCTTCTGTTTTAAATAAAAAGTAATTCCCGTGTACAACTGATCTTTATCATATACGGGGCGTGCAGTCATAGGTATGCTAACAGGATGGGCTAATAAAGATACAGGACATTTTTTTCAGATTTTTTCTACTTGTAACTCTATACACTTCTCCAAGCGATGCTCTCATCTCTGTAACACGTCCAAATAGTACTCGGCCTTTTTCAACATAGTCTCCTTGTAACTCTACACACTTCTCCCAGCGATGTTCCCATCTCTATAACCCGTCCAAATAGTACTCGGCGTTTTTCAACATAGTCTCCTTGTAACTCTACACACTTCTCCCAGCGATGCTCCCATCTCTGTAACCCGTCCAAATAGTACTCGGGGTTATTCAACATAGTCTCCTTGTAACTCTACACACTTCTCACAGCGATGTTCCCATCTCTGTAACACGTCCAAATAGTACTCGGCGCTTTTCAACATAGTCTCCTTGTAGCTCTACACACTTCTCACAGCGATGTTCCCATCTCTATAACACGTCCAAATAGTACTCGGCGTTTTTCAACATAGTCTCCTTGTAGCTCTACACACTTCTCCCAGCGATGTTCTCATCTCTGTAACACGTCCAAATAGTACTCGGCGCTTTTCAACATAGTCTCCTTGTAACTCTACACACTTCTCCCAGCGATGTTCCCATCTCTATAACCCGTCCAAATAGTACTCGGCGTTTTTCAACATAGTCTCCTTGTAACTCTACACACTTCTCCCAGCGATGTTCCCATCTCTATAACACGTCCAAATAATACTCGGCGCTTTTCAACATAGTCTCCTTGTAACTCTACACACTTCTCACAGCGATGTTCCCATCTCTGTAACCCGTCCAAATAGTACTCGGCACTTTTCAACATAGTCTCCTTGTAACTCTACACACTTCTCCTAGCGATGCTCTCATCTCTGTAACACGTCCAAATAGTACTCGGCGTTTTTCAACATAGTCTCCTTGTAACTCTACACATTTCTCCCAGCGAAGTTCCCATCTCTGTAACCCGTCCAAATAGTACTCGGCGTTTTTCAACATAGTCTCCTTGTAACTCTACACACTTCTCCCAGCGATGCTCCCATCTCTGTAACCCGTCCAAACAGTACTCGGCGTTTTTCAACATAGTCTCCTTGTAACTCTACACACTTCTCCCAGCGATGTTCCCATCTCTGTAACACGTCCAAATAGTACTCGGTGTTTTTCAACATAGTCTCCTTGTAACTCTACACACTTCTCCCAGCGATGTTCTCATTTCTGAAACCCGTCCAAATAGTACTCGGCGTTTTTCAACATAGTCTCCTTGTAACTCTACACACTTCTCCCAGCGATGCTCCCTTCTCTGTAAGCCGTCCAAATAGTACTCGGTGTTTTTCAACATAGTCTCCTTGTAACTCTACATACTTCTCCCAGCGATGTTCTCATTTCTGAAACCCGTCCAAATAGTACTCGGCGCTTTTCAACATAGTCTCCTTGTAACTCCACACACTTCTCCTAGCGATGCTCTCATCTCTGTAACACGTCCAAATAGTACTCGGCGTTTTTCAACATAGTCTCCTTGTAACTCTACACATTTCTCCCAGCGAAGTTCCCATCTCTGTAACCCGTCCAAATAGTACTCGGCGTTTTTCAACATAGTCTCCTTGTAACCCTACACACTTCTCCCAGCATTGCTCCCATCTCTGTAACCCGTCCAAATAGTACTCGGTGTTTTTCAACATAGTCTCCTTGTAACTCTACACACTTCTCCCAGCGATGTTCTCATTTCTGAAACCCGTCCAAATAGTACTCGGTGTTTTTCAACATAGTCTCCTTGTAACTCTACACACTTCTCCCAGCGATGCTCCCTTCTCTGTAACCCATCCAAATAGAACTCGGCGTTTTTCAACATAGTCTCCTTGTAACTCTACACACTTCTCCCAGCGATGTTCTCATCTCTGTAACCCATCCAAATAGTACTCGGCGTTTTTCAACATAGTCTCCTTGTAACCCTACACACTTCTCCCAGCGATGTTCCCATCCCTGTAACACGTCCAAATAGTACTCGGCGTTTTTCAACATAGTCTCCTTGTAACTCTACACACTTCTCCCAGCGATGTTCCCATCTCTGTAACCCATCCAAATAGTACTCGGCGTTTTTCAACATAGTCTCCTTGTAACTCTACACACTTCTCCCAGCGATGTTCTCATCTCTGTAACCCATCCAAATAGTACTCGGCGTTTTTCAAAATAGTCTCCTTGTAACTCTACACACTTCTCCCAGCGATGTTCCCATCTCTATAACACGTCCAAATAGTACTTGTCGTTTTTCAACATAGTCTCCTTGTAACTCTACACACTTCTACCAGCGATGTTCCCATCTCTATAACACGTCCAAATAGTACTCGTCGTTTTTCAACATAGTCTCCTTGTAACTCTACACACTTCTCCCAGCGATGTTCCCATCTCTATAACCCGTCCAAATAGTACTCGGCGTTTTTCAACATAGTCTCCTTGTAACTCTACACACTTCTCCCAGCGATGTTCCCATCTCTATAACACGTCCAAATAGTACTCGTCGTTTTTCAACATAGTCTCCTTGTAACTCTACATACTTCTCCCAGCGATGTTCCCATCTCTATAACCCGTCCAAATAGTACTCGGCGTTTTTCAACATAGTCTCCTTGTAACTCTACACACTTCTCCCAGCGATGTTCCCATCTCTGTAACCCGTCCAAATAGTACTCGGCGTTTTTCAACATAGTCTCCTTGTAACTCTACACACTTCTCCCAGTGATGTTCGCATCTCTGTAACCCGTCCAAATAGAACTCGGCGTTTTTCAACATAGTCTCCTTGTAGCTCTACACACTTCTCCCAGCGACGCTCCCATCTTTGTAACCCGTCCAAATATTACTCGGCGTTTTTCAACATAGTCTCCTTGTAACTCTACACACTTCTCCCAGCGACGCTCCCATCTCTGTAACCCGTCCAAATAGTACTCGGCGTTTTTCAACATAGTCTCCTTGTAACTCTACACACTTCTCCCAGCGATGCTCACATCTCTGTAACCCGTCCAAATAGTACTCGGCGTTTTTCAACATAGTCTCCTTGTAACTCTACACACTTCTCCCAGCGATGCTCACATCTCTGTAACCCGTCCAAATAGTACTTGGCGTTTTTCAACATAGTCTCTTTGTAACTCTACACACTTCTCCCAGCGATGCTCACACCTCTGTAACCCGTCCAAATAGTACTCGGCGTTTTTCAACATAGTCTCCTTGTAACTCTACACACTTCTCCCAGCGACGCTCCTATCTCTGTAACCCGTCCAAATAGTACTCGGCATTTTTCTCTATAAAATAACTTTTCACGAAAATCTCTGTCCTCTAAGCGCAATTTTCAGATGAGGGATCAAAAAGAAGTTGCTTGGGGCTAGATCTGATGAGTCAAACAGTTCATGCCATAATTCGTGGATTTTCGCCATTGCAACCTCTGAGGTGTGAGATGGTGCGTTGTCTTGGTGAAACAGGGTTTTCTTTTTCTGCAAATGTGGCTGTTTCTCCGCAAGTTCTGCCTTCAGTTTGTCAAGTAATGATCCCTAATGTGCCCTCTGTAATGTTGATTCCTTTTTGAAGATAATTGATTAAAATAACTCCATGACTATCCCCAAAAAAGAAACAGTCGACATCACTTTCCGAGCCGAAAACATTAGGATCCGGTTCCACGTTTGCGGTCCGCTCTTTGGACTGTATTTCTGTTTCGGGCGTATAAAGGTGTATCCAATATTAATCTGCTGTAATTAATCGGCACTAAAACTTGGATTTATTGCGCCTAAATGCGGCACCCAACGCGTGGAGAGCTTTCTTTATAATTTCTTTTATTGATCCATTAGCAGTACAGTGTCTTACAGATCAGGAATGAGAAGAAGGTTAGAGAACAATAAATTAAAGAACAATAACTCTCAGGGGATAGGCTAACGGGCCGTCCCCTAACTACATTAAGTTAGAAATCGAATAATGTGCTCAAAATAGTCTCCCCTGAATGCGATGCACCTGTCCCAGCGTTTCTGCCAGTCTTCAAAGACGTCCTGGAATCCATTTTTGAGAGATCCTTCAAAATCGCCTCCGCAGCCTTCACCACTGCATCTGATGATGGATAATGCCTCCCATGAAGGCGCTTCTTCAAGTTAGGGAATAGAAAAAAGTCACATGGGGCTAAATCCGGACTATAGGGAGGGTGAGGGATACACTTCTCGTTGATTTTTGCAAGATATTCAGCAATAACATTGGCAATATGCGGCCGCGCATTATCGGGTGCAGCATCCAGCCTGCTTCACAGATATGTGGTCTTTTGCGCATGATATGGACTTACAATGTTTTCAGGACATCCCTGTAGTATTGTCCAGTTACTGATGTGTGTGCAGGTACAACTTTCTCATTCCAAGAATATCAAAGAATGAGATGACTATAACTTTCCCAGCAGAAGTAACCACTTTTGCTTTTTGGGGGTTGGTGATGAAGGAGATTTCCACACTGAGCTTTGCTGTTTGCTTTCAGGATCATAATGATTTAGCCATGTTTCATCAACAGTGATTACGTTTGAAAGAAACTCCGGATCTTCCTCTAACATCAAGTTTAACTACATGCAGATCTGCATGCGAATGTCCTTTTGTTCGGGAATCAACAGTCTTGGAACACATTGCGCACAAACACGTCTCATGTGTAATGTTTCTGTCAGCAACGTGTGGGTGGTACACAATCAAATGTTCAATATTTCAGAAAGTAATCTTAAGGTGATTCGTCAATCCTCTCTCACATTGACAGCAGCGGTGTTGATGTTTTCTTCCGTAAGAGCAGTAACTGGAGCACAGGGTCCACCTTCCTTTGAAATTGTTTGTCTTCTTTCTTTGAACATTTTAAACCACCTTCGAGCTGTGCTGTAGGGAAGAACAGACTCTCCATAGGCCTCCTGTAACATTGTATAGTCCTCAACTGAAGATTTGTTGAGACGAAAGCAGAATTTCAAAACCGTATATTGTTCCTCGTGTGTTACCTCCATTGCGGCGGTAGGCGATACTAAACATGTCTGAACTTGCCTGGTTCTCACAGGCGGGAACCAGGAGTACCAACAATGAAACTACTACGGTGTGTTTGTTTCACATTACGGTAATATAATATAATAAGTTTGAATTTTAGTGCGAAAAATTATGACTGTAAAAAATTATGACCATTCTTTATTGAACAGCTGTCATATTTGCCCAGGGAAACCTCTGAGAAGGTGTTAGCTACAGGAGTCGAACCGGTGACCTCCTCAGCTATCCCGGTCGGTAGAACTAGGGTTCCTAAATGATAATGTCCAGCTAAGCCACCGTATTTGTCAGGCTACTAACTTTGTAAACTACCTACGTGGTCTGCTAATGGCGGGGGTGGGGAAAAGTCCTGGGATCGAGGTGGTGTTTGCTCTCTCCGGCCACAGACATGGTCGGGTACTTTAAAACTTGGCTAAGTGGAAAATAATGGGCTCTGGTCACTAACACCCTACGCGCACTTTGTTTTGTTTTCAGCTTCTTTCTTGCAGCTGTCTATAAATTTATTAAAGGCAGTAAAATACAAAGGGCAATTTGAGCGGCTTAGGAGTATTTAAGGTCCCTTCGCTTCGGCGCCAAGCTCCGCCCCTTCTAGCAAAATGTAATAAAAGATAAACACGTGGCACAGCAAGGACCATTGTCGGATAAAATGGGAAAAAATGTCGTTACTTCAATAAACTACTACGGCACAAACATCCCACGAAAGCTTCGACAGTTCTAAGATCTGAGAGTACGTATGGTACATATGACATTTTGAAAATACCGAAAGGTTAACATCATTGTTTAAGTCATTATACGAACAGTAAGGTGTTGAAAATTTCAGTGATATATCTCTGTTACTTTCTGAGTTATTAAACTCTAAATATCGATTTTTTAATTAGATATAGATCCATTTTTTAAAATTGTTTTATATGATTATAATGCATAAATCTGCCATATACAGACCTGTACAAATTATTAGACTAATTCATGTTTTTTATATATACTTTGCTTCAGTTTAACATTCAAAATAATAGTTATTTACCGCCATAACATATTTCAGCTTGTCGTAATTCTTTTCCTTGCTATAATATGAAGCATATTCAATGAAATTTCTCTCTTAATAATAGCTGCGGAATTTTTCTTTTACTTATAGTAATATGGTGGTAGCTCTGAATTAAGAGCAGCCATTTTCTTCATGTCTGTTTATCCAACTGTTTAGTGATATTTCCTTCATTTGGTGAATGTAGTAACTGTAGATTGTTAATATTTGCCTTTATTGTGTTTTATGGCTAATATATCCTCAGTATTTATTATTAATTGATCTCAAGCCAGGTAACATCGTGTATCTTATCCTTAGCATTCACATTGATACAAAAGTGAGGTTATGGGTAAAACTGCTGACTTATCCCCAAGGAAAGTAGCTGTAACTGAGAGTCTTTTGAAGGAAACTCTTTATTCACAACGTGAAATAGCTAAGAAATTGTGTATTTCACAAAAATCTGTTAGTCGCATTAATCAAGCTTTAACATTCTGTGAGACGTTGACCTCACAAAGGGATGGAAAATGCGGGAGGAAAAGAAAACTATCACCAAGGATGCAAAGAAAACTTGTGTAGGTGGCAAAACAAAATACAAGAGCAACCAGCATTGACCTCAGTAATCAACTAAAGCAGTACGGTACAGAAAGATCAGCCTCAGTAGTTCGCAGAAGATTATGTGAAGCAGGTTTACCAGCACGCAGACCTCGCAAAAAGGCTAAACTGACACCTGCAATGGCAAAAAGACGTTTAGAATGGGCCAAAGAGATGTAGAAATATCCAGTGGAATTTTGGAGAGAGGTAAATAGCATGAAAATTGTATATATAGTATACAATTAAAATATGTACATATAAAATTTATGGAAATGTAATAAACAGCCTAAACCTTGTTTCTCTCATTGCTGGTTTTGTTATACTATCTTTGAGCAATTTTAAAACTGTTTAATATTAATAGAGGTTTTTATTGTTTCAGGTAATTTTCTCAGATGAATACATGTTTGAAGTATGTGAAGAGAGCAGCCAATATGTGAGAAGGACAGATAAAGAAGCATTTTCCCCTCAGTGTGTCGATCAAAGAGTAAAGCACCCAAACATCAAAAATGGTCTGGAACTGTATGTCTGTCCATGGACCTGGAAGATTATACATAGTTGTGGGATCTATGGAGCAGAAACAGTATAAAAGTGTATTAGAGACAAGACTATTTCCGCAAAGTAAAGAATGGTTTCCAAATGGTGATTTTGTGTTTATGCATGACAGCGCTCCCTGCCATGGAGCAAAATCTGTAACACAGTTCCTCAAAGAAAACAATGTAAAAGTACTACCATGGCCGGGGAATAGCCCTGATTTAAATGCAATAGAGAATCTGTGGGGCATTGTTAAATAGAGACTGAAACAATTGAAAATAGCAATAAAAGTTCAGCTTATTGATGGCCTGATAAGCATTTGGCACAGAGATGAAGAAATAAAGGAAAAGTGCTCCATCCTTGTAGAGAACATGCCTAAACGCATCAAAATGGTAACAAAGGCTAAAGGAATGTATACAAAATATTAAGGGTTGAAAAATATATTTTGTAACATTATTACTGTTAAATAAATTGATTGATATGTAGGTCATTTTCCACTGCCCAAGTTTACAGTTTTTGTATTGCCTTCTGTACGTCTTCTTTTACTAATGATTCTATCACCATAACATCTGCATATAAAATGCAGAATCGAATCAATCAGATAATATACGCTGAGAGGAAAAAAAACGGGTAATTTATTTTTCTTAAACGGTATATCTTCATCAGCAAAAACTTTGCCCCCCAGAGATATCATACACTTGCACCTACTTCGGAAATGGTTTTGTTTTTATTTCAGTATTTTGACAAAAGAACGCCCTTCTATCTGTTTTCTATCCTATGTCTGAGTCTCATTTATAAAATTTCTTTTTTAGAATTTTGAAGGTCACTGCTCCAGTGTCGATATTAAATATTTAGAAGGAAAGCAATTTTAACGTATTTATCACGATAAGTAAATAAAGGTGCCCGCCTCTGTGGCATAGCTGGCTGTATGTTTGCCTCAAATTCAGGGAATCTAGAGTTACAATCTTGGTCAGGGTGAGTTATCTGAATGAGGTTTCTCCCAGGGTTTTTCTTTATCCTGAAAGATGAATGTCTGCTAACTCTAAGCTCTATGTACCCTGTACTTATTTGAACATCATTTCATTCATCGTCCGATATGACTTAACGTTGGAGGTTTTCTCTTATCCTGAAAGATAAATGTCTGGTAACTCTAAGCTCTATGTACCCTGTACTCATTTGAACATCATTTCATTCATCGTCTGATATGACTTAACGTTGGAGGTTTTCTCTTATCCTGAAAGATGAATGTCTGCTAACTCTAAGCTCTATGTACCCTGTACTTATTTGAACATCATTTCATTCATCGTCCGATATGACTTAACGTTGGAGGTTTTCTCTTATCCTGAAAGATAAATGTCTGGTAACTCTAAGCTCTATGTACCCTGTACTCATTTGAACATCATTTCATTCATCGTCTGATATGACTTAACGTTGGAGGTTTTCTCTTATCCTGAAAGATGAATGTCTATGATTAGCTGGTATCGCTCACAGAACATGAATTCAATATGTTAATGTAACGTATATACAATATTTTAAATTGCTTACTTACAGTGAAAGTGTCGATACAGAATCTTTGAGGAGTGGTCGGTTCTCTCTAAACACATTGTTGCCACCTGAAATTGGCTGGCCAACCATATAAATCAGGGGCGACATTATAGCATTTGTTCATTAATTGTGCAATCCAATTGGGCGCATTTAGCTGACATACTGGGAATGCGTTTCCAAGATTTATTTTGTGGATGTTTCGAACATTAGTAATGTTGTTCCAGCAGTTAGCTTTAGAGTGATGGCCCATTAAAAAACAAGCGACTAGCGACATCTATTGAACAAGTGGAACCGATTCAGTTTCATGTTCAACGCATTTTATATGACAACTGTTGGTATGTTGTCTAGAGCAGCTGTCAATTGTTTATTATACCACGAGATTTGTGTTTATTTGATCAAAGTATCCGCTGTATTCACGCCTCCTCCCCTATACAAACTACCCTTATAAATATCTTGGTCTTTGCATTAGCCTAAGAAAAGCCGAATTACCAATGAAAGACGAGCGCTGGCTAAGTTTGTAACATCGCTGAATACGAAGGCAGTTCAATAAAGAAAGATAATAATTTTTCGCTCTAAAATTCAAACTTATTATATTCTATGGATAGAGTCAACATGAAAAATTCAATGCCATGGCCGGGATTTGAACCACGGTGCTCCTGGTTTCCGTCCAGTCGCTCTTAACCTTTGAGCTACCATGGCCAACGTGCCTTCCTGACATTAAATTCTCCCTTTGACTCATATATTTCCCCGGTATACCACTAGGGGCTCTCGCATTCGAGATACACCGTTTGTGGCGACTTACTATCGTAAGTACTTAAGTCCCATGTTGACTCTATCCATCAAATATCTTAGCCTATACATGGCTAGTGTGGAGAAATGATTAATTTCCATCAATTAACTAAAATAATAAGAGTTAAATGATGAAGCCTGGGACTTAAGTACTTACAATAGTAAGTCGCCACAAACGGTGTATCTCGAATGCGAGAGCCCCTAGTGGTCTACCGGGGAAATATATGAGTCAACCGGAGAATTTAATGTCAGGAAGGCACGTTGGCCATGGTAGCTGAAAGGTTAAGAGCGACTGGACGGAAACCAGGAGATCCGTGGTTCAAACCAGGCCATGGCATTGAATTTTTCATGTTGACTCTATCCTTCAAATATCTTAGCCTATATACGGCTAGTGTGGAGAAATGATTAATTTCCATCAATTAACTAAAATTATTATATTCTGTTAGCTTAATGTGAAACAAACACACCGTAGTAGTTTCATTGTTGCCACTCCTGGTTCCGACCTGTGTGAACAAGGTAAGTTCAGACATGTTCAGTATCGCCTACCGCTGCAATGGAGGTAACACGCGAAGAACAATATGCGGCGTTGAGATTCTTCTTTCGTCTCAACAAATCTTCAGTTGAGGCCTATACAATGTTACAGGAGGCGTATGGAGAGTCTGTTCTTCCCTACAGCACAGCTCGAAGGTTGTTTAAAATGTTTAAAGAGGGAAGACAATCAATTTCAAAGGAATCTGGACCCGGTGATCCAGTTACTGCTCTTACGGAAGAAAATATCAACACTGCTGCTGCCATTGTGAGAGAGGATCGACGAGTTACCTTAAGATCACTTTCTGAAATGCTGAACATTTCATTGGGTGGCACAGGCCGTGCCGTGGCTTAGTGGTTGGACCGCTTGGCTCTCACCAAGTCGGCCCGGGTTCGCTCCCAAGCGACCGCAAAGTGAGATTTGTGGTGGACAACACGGCGCTGGGGCGGGATATCTCCGGGGCCTCCGGTTTCCCTGCCATCTCATTCCACCGGTGCTCCATCTTCATCTCATGTATCATCAGTGTCTTCGACTACGGTGCCGCATGTAGTAAAAGCGGGCGTTAAAGACCACACATTTTATTTCACACATTGGGTGCCACCCACACGTTGGTGACAGAAACATTACACATGAGACGTGTTTGTGCGCGATGAGTTCCAAGACTGTTGATTCCCAAACAAAAGGACATTCGCATGCACGTGTGCATGCAGTTAAAGTTGGTGTTAGAGGAGATCCGGAGTTTCTTCCAAACGTAATCACTGCTGATGAAACTTGGCTACATCATTTTGATCATGAGAGCAAACAGCAGAGCTCAGTGTGGAAATCTCCTTTATCACCAACCCCCAGGAAAGCAAATGTGGATGCTTCTGCTGACAAAGTTACGGTCATCTCATTCTTTGATATTCATGAAATGGTTTATCAAAGTGTTGTACCTGCACGCACATCAGTAACTGGACAGTGCCACAGGGATGTCCTGAAAACATTGCAAGTCCATATCAGGCGCAAAATACCACATTTCCGTGAAGCAGGCTGGATGCTGCAGCACGATAATGCATGGTCGCATATTGCCAATGTTGTTGCTGAATATCTTGCAAAAATCAACGTGAAGTGTATCCCTCACCCTCCCTATAGCCCGGATTTAGCCCCATGCGACTTTTTTCTATTCCCTAAGTTGAAGAAACGCCTTCGTGGGAGGAATTATCCATCATCAGAAGCAGTGGGGAAGGCTGCGGAGGCGATTTTGAAGGATGTGTAAAAATGGTTTCCAGCACGTCTTTGAAAACTGGCAGAAACGCTGGGACAAGTGCATGGCATTCAGGGAAGACTATTTTGAGAAGGGCCATGAAAATTATGAGGATGAGTAAAGGTACGTTGTCAAAAAAAAAAAAAAAAAAAAAAAAAAAAAAAAAAAAAAAAAAGTTGTGATCACCTTTATTGAACTGCCCTCGTACGAAACGGCTGTAATCGTTTGGTGTCGTTGCGGAACAGCCTATATGTTCCTTTGAAACTCTCAAACGTTACAATAAGACAACATTGAAAACATAATTACAGCTAACTTGACTTCAGAAAATTACATTTTCAATATTTCATTAACTTAAGAAGACTTCGTTAAAGAACAGGAAGTATAAATTATTGGTTTCTTTACTGTAAAATACACTTGAGTCTAACAGTTGTCACAGTTCCGCATAAACTGATCGTGATGAATACAGATGACGTCACACATGTAATAATTCAAAACAAGTGACACTAGGCACCCACTTTAAGCAAGTAGGCAGACAGAGTTCAAAGCAAGGTTGTTGACTACATAATGCACCATGGAAAGTTTCCAAGTGTTCATCAAAGAGCGGCAGATAATGGCGCCCTCTGCCAGCCATAATAACTTTGTAGGAGCAAGATTATCTTGTAGCGGGGGTTTCAGCCGATTAGCCACGTAGTACAAAACCTCTACCGGGTCTGAAGTGAGGACATTCGCTAACAGGACTATTACTGCTCACTGAAACTTACCTAATGCTTTAATACCTTCATAACTCTGTAACAACAAAGCTCAAACATTTTGAGTGTACAGTTACAGGCACAAAATTCTACCCCACTTCTACACCAGAGCAAAGTTACCTAATGCTTTAATACCTTCATAATTCCGTAACAGCACAGTAGAACTGTTTTGACTGTACAGCTACGAGCACAAAATTCTGCCTAACATTCAGGCCGCAACAACCTTTCCTAAAACTATATGCCTTCATAATTACGTAACAGCAAACTTGAACTATAGTGCGATCCAATAAACCTGAACCACTTAAATAAGTCATAACTTTTGAACCAATAATAGGACACACGTGAAACTTTGGGAGAATATAATACACAATTGGAAGATTACATTGCACTATTTACATCTCAGAGAAAATGTTGGAAGTTTTCTCCAACAATAACTATGGATCGTTGATCTCATTTTCTTCGATACGACTGTAGACACTGAAGTTTATATGGGTATCTTCAAGACATTTGTGGAGCAGCTGGATGATCCTGAATTGAGAGAAGGTTATTTCCAGCAAGATGGAGCAACGTACCAGACATCTAACGACACCATGGAACTTGTAACCAGTTTCTTTGATACAACTGTAGACACTGAAGTTTATATGGGTATCTTCAAGACATTTGTGGAGCAGATGGATGATATCGAATTGAGAGAAGGTTATTTCCAGCAAGATGGAGCAACGTGCCATACATCTAATGACACCATGGATCTTGTAAACAGTTTCTTTGATACAACTGTAGACACTGAAGTTTATATGGGTATCTTCAAGACATTTGTGGAGCAGCTGGATGATATCGAATGGAGAGAAGGTTATTTCCAGCAAGATGGAGCAACGTGCCGTACATCTAATGACACCATGGCACTTGTAACCAGTTTCTTTGATACGACTGTAGACACTGAAGTTTATAAAGGTATCTTCAAGACATTTGTGGAGCAGTTGGATGATCCTGAATTGAGAGAAGGTTATTTCCAGCAAGATGGAGCAACGTGCCATACATCTAATGACTCCATGGATCTTGTAAACAGTTTCTTTGATACGACTGTAGACACTGAAGTTTTTATGGGTATCTTCAAGACATTTGTGGAGCAGTTGGATGATCCTGAATTGAGAGAAGGTTATTTCCAGCAAGATGGAGCAACGTCCCATACATCTAATGACACCATGGATCTTGTAAACAGTTTCTTTGATACGACTGTAGACACTGAAGTTTATATGGGTATCTTCAAGACATTTGTGGAGCAGCTGGGTGATATCGAATGGAGAGAAGGTTATTTCCAGCAAGATGGAGCAACGTGCCGTACATCTAATGACACCATGGAACTTGTAACCAGTTTCTTTGATACGACTGTAGACACTGAAGTTTATATGGGTATCTTCAAGACATTTGTGGAGCAGCTGGATGATATCGAATTGAGAGAAGGTTATCTCCAGCAAGATGGAGCAACGTGCCATACTTCTAATGACATCATGGAACTTGTAACCAGTTTCTTTGATACGACTATAGACACTGAAGTTTATATGGGTATCTTCAAGACATTTGTGGAGCAGCTGGATGATATCGAATTGAGAGAAGGTTATTTCCAGCAAGATGGAGCAACATGCCATACATCTAATGATACCATGGAACTTGTAACCAGTTTCTTTGATACGACTGTAGACATTGAAGTTTGTTTGGGTATCTTCAAGACATTTGTGGAGCAACTGGATGATATCGAATTGAGAGAAGGTTATTTCCAGCAAGATGGAGCAACGTGACACCATGGAACTTGTAACGAGTTTCTTCGATACGACTGTAGACACTGAAGTTTATATGGGTATCTTCAAGACATTTGTGGGGCAGCTGGATGATATCGAATTGAGAGAAAGTTATTTCCAGCAAGATGGAGCAACGTGCCATACATCTAATAACACCATGGAACTTGTAACCAGTTTCTTTGATAATCTAATAATCTAAAAGTTTTGTGGCTGCCCAGATCCCCTAACCTAATCTAATCGTATTTGTTTCATGTGGGGATATCTAAAAATAAACTGTACAAGAATAGGTCACGGACAATTGATATTCTCATGTAATCCATTCGAACCGAAATAAGTAACATTGGCGAGGATACTCTCCGTAAAACGTCAGAGAATATGGTGAGACGAGTACAAACATGTATAGATGCTGGTGGAGGACACTTCCAACATTTTCTCTGAAATGTAAATAGTGTAATGTAATCTTCCAATTGTGTATTATATTCTACCAAAGTTGTACGTGTGTCCTATTATTGGTTCAAAAGTTATGGCCTGTTGAAATTGTTCAGGCTTATATGGATCGCACTGTACCTCGACTGTACAGATACAAGCAAAGACACAAAATTCTACCCAACTTTCAGCCGGATAAACTTACCTGAGGCTGTAATACATTTAAACTCTGTAACAGCAGAGCTGAAGCTTCTGGACTGTACAGCTACAAGCACAAAATTCATTCTTCATCTCTATAGCTTAACAAACTTAACTAATATTTCAATACCTTCATAATTCTGTAACAGCAAATTGGAAACTTCTGTTTACAGTACAGCAGCGAGCACAAAATTCTACCGAACAGCCAGGCCAGAAGAAACTTATCTCAAGCTGTAATACCTATATAATTCTGTGACACCAAAGTTGAAGCTCTAAAATTTCTGCTGATCATCTAGTTTGGAAGAATGCTTTATTAGTATGACAAAAATGACAAAAAGAAAAGTTCGCTTAGATTTATTTGTAACTAAAACTTTTAGTCCTACAAGAAAATACGATGAATGCCATTTTTAACAAATACACAGTGTAAACATGTCTTTTTGATGCTCCTCTATGTCTTTGTTGCGTGCACCAATTGCACTGCTAGTAATTAGCTTAACGTACACACAAGTTAACTTCTTACACTGCCTGGTCGCTGACTATGGACACAACAGCTCCGATATTCTCTGGTGAGCGGCTACTCTGCACTATTCACACTGTCCGCTGACTCCTAATCACGGAGCTGGAACGTACTGCACTCTTGCAGACTTGTCAACTTAACTCAACACAGCTCACTGCTCAACTGAGTGACTGAACTGATTCTGCCAGGAACCATGAGCGAGAACAAGTCGCCCGGGTTGTCCCGGACGGTGGACAGAGCCCCACGGACCCTATCCGCTGAGCGGATTTACCCGTGCGGTCTAATAGAATTTAGTCTTTTTCATTAAGCTTTAATGTTGATGAGTAAAGGTACACTGTCTAAAAACTTGTGATCATTCTTTATTGAACAGCCCTCGTATACCATCTCCGTAAAACTTGAGAGAATATGGTGAGCCGAGTAGAAACATATATAGATGCTGGTGTAGGACACTTCCAACATTTTCTCTGAGATATAAATAGTGTAATGTAATCTCCCAATTGTGTATTATATTCTCCCAAAGTTGCACATGTGCCCTATTATTGGCGCAAACGTTATGGCCTGTTTAGGTGGTTCAGATTTATATGGATCTCACTGTAGTTTTGTCTGTTTAAGTAATTCAGACAGCACACAGTGTTTCGTGCTCTCTTGGAACATGCCTCGCCGTTGCTTAGCAACTCAATAAGACATAAGTCCCAATAGAATCAAAACGCTCTTGAAGATACAACTTAGAAACAGCTTAGACACCATCTCGAGAACAAAAATTAGCAAAAGTAGAAGTGTTACGTTGGCATCACCGGCTTTGCTTCCCACGAAGACGTTTCTTGAAGTTAGAGAAAAGAAAAAAGTCACATGGGGCTAAATCCGGACTATAGGGAGCGTGAAGGATGCACTTCACGTTGATTTTTGCAAGATACTGAGCAACAACATTGGCAATATAACGTCGCGCATTATCGTGATGCAGCATCCAGCCTGATTCACAGAAATGTGGTCTTTTGCGCCTGATATGGACTTGCAATGTTTTCAGGACATTCCTGTAGTGTTGTCCAGTTACTGATGTGTGTGCAGGTACAACATGCTGATGAACCATTCCATGAATACCAAAGAATGAGATGACCATAACTTTCCCAGCAGATGCAACCACTTTTGCTCTTTTGTGGGTTGGTGATGAAGGAGATTTCCACACTGAGCTTTGCTATTTGCTCTCAGGATCAAAATGATGTAGCCAGGTTTCATCAGCAGTGATTACGTTTGAAAGAAACTCCGGATCTTCCTCTAACATCAATTTTAACTGCATGGAGACCTGCAAGCGAATGTCCTTTTGTTCGGGAATCGACAGTCTAGGAACCCATCGCGCACAAACACGTCTCATGAGTAATGTTTCTGTCACCAACATGTGGATGGCACACAATGAAATGTTCAGTATTTCAGAAAGTGATATTAAGGTAATTCGTCAATCCTCTCTCACAAAGGCAGCAGCAGTGTTGATGTTTTCTTCCGTAAGAGCAGAAAATAGAGCACCGTGTGCAGCTTCCTTTGAAATTGATTGCCTCCCTTCTTTAAACATTTTAAACCCACTTCGAGATGTACTGTACGGAAGAACAGACTCTCCACAGACTTCCTGTAACATTGCTTAAGCCTCCTCAACTAAAAACTTGTTGAGACGAATGCAGAATTTCAAAGGGCATATTGTTCCTCGCGTGTTAGCTCCATTACAGCTGCAGGCCATACTGAACATGTCTGAACCTGTCTGGTTCTCACAGGCGAGAACCAGGAGTACCAACAATGAAACTACTACGGCATTTAACTTTACGTTAGTTACTAACTAAATGTTAGTATGGAGGAACTATTAATTTACAGGTTTAGGAAATCTTTCCCGTGTGTAAGAATCCTTCTTTTCTTTGTTTTTAATAAACGATTTATAAATAATATTATCCTTATATTTAATATTCGCGTATTTATAATACACATTTCTATATAAGACGTTCTTGGATGAAATTCAATTGTTTCAGCAGGCAAGAAGTGGTAATCCTCCAGCCTGTCACTTTGCATTCAGACGATATTGTGTTACGTGTTCCTTCCGCGGTGTGGTGCTGTGGTTTCCGAACCGCAAGGCCTCCTGGGAACATTAATAATGTAAAAAACGGGAAGTGCATTGTGGTAACGCCGCCCAAAGTGCACCGAACACTTTAAGGGCTTAAGATGTAACATTTTAATTTTGCCTTCACTACCGTACTTGGATTTTTTATTATTCTCATACACTTTACCTATTATGTACCTAATATAGCTTGACTACTCAAGAAGTACATACTCCTCAATTATTATACAATTACTCTAAGTACACAAAACTCTGGTTTCAAGCTATATTTAGATACAAAACTTCGATTTAAAGTTTTCAAATTACTGCATTTAATTTCAATTTTTGTCCCTAACCAATTTCACACACTCATAACAAGCTCTGAACATAAATGATGGACTACTTAGGTGACTTAGTACAGTACTTGTGTACTACTGTACACAAATGACCTTCTCTAATCTTGTACAAACGCTTACCGCTCTATCTACTTCAAGATAAACATTATCTTATTGCAGTTACAAGGGAATACAGTAGACTTTAAGTGATTGTCAAATGTTTTAAACAGCTGGTCGTTATGTGATGTACACATGACTTTCTCTACTCTTGGACAAACACTTATTGCTCTATCTACTTCAAGATAAACATTATCTTATTGTAGTTACAAGGGAATACAGTAGACTTTAAGTGATAGTCAAATGTTTTAAACAGCTGGTCGTTATGTGATGTATATATGGCTTTCTCTACTCTTGTACAGACACTTATTGCTCTATCTATTTCAAGATAAACATTATCTTATTGTAGTTACAAGGGAATACAGTAGACTTTAAGTGATAGTCAAATGTTTTAAACAGCTGGTCGTTATATGATGTATGCATGACTTCCTCTGCTCTTGTACAAACACTTATTGCTCTATCTACTTCAAGATAAACATTATCTTATTGTAGTTACAAGGGAATACAGTAGACTTTTAAGTGATAGTCAAATGTTTTGGTCGTTATGTGATGTATACATGACTTTCTCAACTCTTGTACAAACACTTATTGCTCTATCTACTTCAAGATAAACATTATTTTATTATGGTTACAAGGAAATAATGAAGTGCAGTTGAGTT